>JAWLRI010000847.1:2646067-2692864 GCA_034781795.1 Crypturellus tataupa | reverse complement strand
TTTCTTTTCTTTTCTTTTCTTTTCTTTTCTTTTCTTTTCTTTTCTTTTCTTTTCTTTTCTTTTCTTTTCTCTTTTCTATTGTTTTTTCTTCTTTTTTTCCTTCTAAACCTTTTGGTAAATATATACAACCACCCCTTTGCTCACCTTGTGTGTGTTTTCAGCACGTAAATCTGTGTTAACACATATGTAACCAGCCAACGAGGCACTTATTCTGTGGGGTGCAGATGCTTTTGACCCCAAGCATCCTTTGGGTCTCCCCTCAAATACAACGAACACTGCAGTTACTACAGAAAACAAGCCAAATGTGTGCATTTCTACCAAATACCTCACAAGATATGTACATGGATCCAGGTTTCCTAAGAAGTTCAAATACTTTTAAGACCACCCAAATTGACTGCTCCACTTAGCTAAATCTCCACTAAAAATGCCTTTAGTACAAGTATCAGAAAACTATAAGAATTAGAAAATTGCCATCTTTCAGGGGCATTTCCCTTTCATCTAATACATTTCAAGAATCTGCAGGAAAAACAAGCACCCGCTCCTCCTGAATTTGCTCTCTCGGTTGCAGACTCGTGAGCTCCTTGCACGCTGCCCCACGAGCTCCAACGCGCTCCGTTATCTACCTATCTCCCATCCAGCCGGGAGGAAAGATTCTGTATCCCATCTGCATACTGTATGTTCCTACATGCACAGAAAGGTTTGTGAATCCAGCACATCTGATCTTTCCTGGGGAAGCGAGGCTACTGTTGTGATGAAATCTAAAGCCATGCTGATATATTTATGAGAGCATTTGTGTTTTTGGCTCTCCCATCTCCCGGCTTCCCTGTGCAGGCAGTTGCCTCTTGCCTGCACTTCAAAATGCCAGGACTGTTCAGTTCTCCACTCCATGAATAAGAAAACTGCAGGAGCCGATTTGCAGGTGATTAGTGTAGACAGGTTTCTGTGCAGGAGTGGATGTAATAATTTCTTGCCGTGTTTTGCCATGGGTTTTCTTAGGAAATGATTTATCACAGCTGCCCTGTGCCCCTCAGCCAGCGAGGCTGAGCTTATCTTCACAGTTTCACCTGGAAGGCTGCACATCTGTGCAGAATGAAGGGCAACAAACTCAATCCTAAACTGCAAAGCCCTGGCCATGGGTGAGCGCCGTCCTCGTCATCGGACACAGGGGAGCAAACCCAGCACATCGGGCTGTCCAGAAGGCTCCCGCCCGTCCTCTTTGCATCAGCCTTCGTTGGTGAAGCAACAGCGGGAAACTCTTCTGCTTCTTGGAGAACTTGGCTTTGTGCTTTGTAGTCGTGCTTTGTAAAACATGTTAAAATATAAGTTTTTTTTCGGGGGAGAGGGGGTGGATGGGGAAGAATGGGGGGAGTTGGTGGGAGGGGAGGTAGGGAAAAGGCTGAGCCAACTATCCAGATTTTACTTTAAAGCATGAATCAGTTAAGATTAAAGGACAAGTCCGGTTTACCCCTTTGGCAGCCGCAGTGCCTAAGGAAGGCCGGGCAGCAGGCGCAGAGGGACGAGCACTTCCAGTGACAAAGAGGCTGAGGGCCTCGGGACGCTGCCTGCCGCCCCTCACCGTGACCCCTGGGCTGCAGGGAAGCCGCGGGCCCGTCCTCCTCTGCTTCCCAGCAGCAGTTTCTGCTGGCGGGGAGGAGAAGGCCCTCGCCGGGGCTGGTTCCCCTGCGCGGCGAGGCCGACCAGTGCCGGGGCGGCAGCTCCCCCGAGCACAGAGCCACGGCCCTCGGGAAACTACACCAGAGCCAGCGCTGGAAATGCAGAACAAAACGCACAATAATATAGGTGAATAGTAGGCGCTTTGACCATAAAAAAGGATATATATTTTTTTAAAAAGGTAAGTGACCATCTGCTCCCAGGCTTGTTTCTGCTGTGTAAAGAATGTCAAGGGTTTTTTTTTGACTTTTCCGGAAGCAAACAAACGGTTTATTCAACAGGGATCGTGGCTATAGCCCAAGACAATCGGCCAAGTGTGGGTTCAGAGAAAAACTGACTTTTCAGCTCTAACCCCAGACCCTCCTTTCCATTTTTTTTCCATCTCATTAAGTTTGCATTAACAAAACATCACCATTCAAAGGCAGGAAGGCTATTCAGAGCGCTTGTATTCTTAAATGCCTCCGACAGTGAAAGACAAACACTTTACTTGTATTCTCAGATGATTAAGTTTGCTTTTCCATGTATATAAATTATATTGCTTATCCAAAGCCATACAGAGGGCACCGGATCACTCACACTGGGGCTGCAGGTTCAAACCCTTAATGTCCCAGCGTAGCCAAACGCTATGAAGTAGAGTCAGCCTTAGAGCACGTGGGTAGGGGCTTGTGTTGGATGGGAGCTGATTATTTTTATTAACATTACCTTAGTCCAGCTGGAGGCACCCGTGACGTGGACTGGGAAGAAGCGGGGCAGAGGGTCTGGGCCCCCCCTCCCCGTCATCTGCACCCACACTAATGTACACCCGTCATGTCCCCAGGAGGGCTGTGGCAACGCCTGTGAAAATCATCATCTCCCAACAACTTTACACACAGCAAACACCCACACAGGGAGCTTGGTACATCCCAAGCAATACAGTTCTTTTGCCACTAGCAAAAAATCTGGTTTTCTTAAAGCCAAATGGAGCCATTGCTACCACCAGCCGCTCCCAGAAGTCCCTCTAGTCTTTCATTTTGCTTTAAATGTTCTTTATTAATCCACTCTGGGGCTGGACTTAAGACAATTCAACTTCAAATGAAAAACAGTGGAAGAAGCTGGGATCCAGGGAAAGAAAGAGATTAGGATGAGGAAGCAGGGGCAGAATTTAACCTTCAGCTTCCTACAGGCTTGATGATTCTTTTATCTAGGTGGTAAGAGCATTTAATGTAGGCTGGCCAGACTTTTCCAGGGCTTACAGAGAGATAGCTATGGAATCAAACAGCACTGTTTTTTATGTAGGTCTTCTGTTGATTTCAAAATAACTGTTAATAAAATTTTATTAAATTAATTAAATTTTGAAATATGGATGAGTTGTTTTGTTTTCCCTGCAACTTTTTTTTTCCTTTCTCCCTTCAGTTTAGGCAGGGGGAAACAGGGCTGCAAATATTACAATTTAAGTATCAATTAGCATAAATCTATAAACTAGTTAACTATAGTGCAGCAGAAATGAAGTACTGCAATATCACTGCTCGTGTTATAGCCACATGGATGGATCCCAGCCAAGACTGTTCTCACTTAGCACTGAGGCCAATAAATGAGAGAATCCTGCCCCCCTTCAGCCTAGATCAGGAGATCAGATCAAGTCGGGGACACAGCGAGGAGCCCTCCCTGGGGTGACTGTCACAGTTACAGCAGGATCGGGGCCTCAGCGATGGTGTCTCGAGTCCTACTCTCACTCCCTGTTTGTACTGCCCCAAGCAGGGTCACTCAGTCCATTTTTTTTTTAGCTTAAGATTTTTTTTTTCAAATTCGCTCTGTTTCAAAAAATTTTCAACTACTAAGGTAGGAATTATGAATCCACAAGGAACTCTGAGCTGTTGTGGCAAATGCTTATTGCAGTGTTTATGATAACCTTTTATGCTAAAAATAGCTCCTGTAAACAAGCTTTGATTAATTCTCACTGTCAGGATGTGCACTGTTCCCAAGTTTAAGAACACTTTTTCCGTAGATGCTTGCTCATTTCCTTCAGTCCGGCCTCTTGGAACAAATCTGAAAGCTCAAAAATCAGGCTCTCCTTGCAAGAAATAGCTGCTCAGGTATAAACAAGCTCCCAGCAAACAGCCCATATTCAGTTCAGCACCTCTGATCTGGCTCAGGGGTGCCTCTGTGCCAACCCAGAGGAATGGCCGGGATGCCTGGGGCTCTACTGGGGTTCACCTCACCCCTCCGAGCAACCCTCAAGGCTTTGCCTCCTGCCCCGGACCCCGCAGGCGCCACAGAGCTGTCCTGGCTATGATGTGCAATAGAGACAAGGCCACATCTGCCCCCTCCTCCGCTGCCATTCCTGACCAGGACCCTCAAATCACTCGGTGATGGTTGGCCGGAGTTAGGGAAGAGCCGGCAGCAACCCTAGAGCTTTGGAAGTGGACTTGTCTGTTCCCAATTTCTTGTTTTGCATCAAAGGAAAGCAACGGGGGGTTATTTTCATCTTGACAGGACAGCACATCCTGTTCAAGGGGATATTTTCAATGCGTTCAATAAAAACCCATCGACTTAGATACAGCAAGAAAAAGCTGCTCCTCAACTGGAAGCTTCCTGAAGGGCTCTTATCTCTAAGTGCACGAGCAACTTTTCTAAAGCAAACACTTGCAGGTTGCTGGTGCCCTGCATCGAGCCGGATCACAGCGGCGCTGCTCCTATGAAGGTGCGTCCACCCCTGCTGCGCTCGGCTTTGCGCGGGGGCTCTCAGGGGCATGCGGCAGCCCATCAGCAGAGCAGGGAGGGCTTTTCCACCAAATGTAACGATGTTGCGACGCAATTTTCTGCCCAAGAGGCCGCGCTCCAAGCAGCCGAGGGCCTCGGTGCACAAGCTACGCAGCACGGCTGGCACAGGGCTGTTTTTCCAATTCGATAAAAGCGCGCAAGCAGCCAGGCTATTTTTAAAGCACTGTTTTAGGCCACAATGGCCCGAGATTAGCCGCGGCTCGTCCAGACGTGGAGAACAATGCCCACGCCGCCTCTCCCGATAGCATGCGCTCCCTTAAAAGCATCGAGCAAAGCTATTTTTTCCCCTCTGCTCCCTGCTGGCTTTCCGGCTCTGTTCTCTCCCTCCCTTGAAACAACTGCACGCTGGCTTCCTTGCGGCCTCCCTTCTCCGAAGCAGCTTCCCGTCTGCTTCCCTGCTCCCTCCCCGCTTCTGCCCCAGGAGCGGCTCCCAGGCAGCTTCCTCTGCTGCTCCTCGGCGCGGAGAAGGCACCGCCTCGCAGACAGGGCATGGAAGAAGCTGGGAAAAAACGTGCCAGCCCCATTCGCCTTGCTGAAACGCCCTGGTCACGCCACAGAAACTCACGGGGCTCTGCTGCCAGCAGGGCCCTCTCGGGAGAGCGCGGGCAGGATGAGCACGGGCAGGATGAGCGCTTCAGTTCTGGGCACCGCACATTGCCAACGCAGGGTTCCTAGAGCAGACGCTGCTCCTCCTGTTAGCAAACAACGACCATGCTAACCGAGACGGCTACTCCAACCCAAAACAGTTGTGTTCGCCATCTCTTAACTTCCTCCTCCCCCAAATTATGAGAATTTACTTATGCAAGCTGTAGTAGATAATAAAAGGAGACATACTGATATCAAACTTTCTGGCCATATTAAAGCCCATAAGACCTTCATTCCAAAAGCTCTGCCACGGGTAAACATCACATGGTGAGTTTCACTAGTGACTTTGGGGGAATAGAAACCTTCGTTTGCAAGGAACCAAGATCTATTTCATATCTACCACGAGCCTTTTCATGCGATGAGGGCAAAATGTATTATGCCAACAGAATTAGGAGACATCTTGAAAAATATTTAAGGCGGCCGCAATTAAATGATATTTCGACCAGCATTCCAATTATGCCGCGTACTGCTCTGCACAACATGGAAACAGAATTATAAAGCTATTGTTTCAGTTTGCTTCCTGCGATACTAATCTCAATCAGGCCGTCAGAGCAACAGCCTGCGTTTCTAAATGTTAAAGGCTTCCTCTCCCACATTCCCACACAGAATTGCCTACTGTGAAAATCAAAGGGAAGCGTGTTACTAAGTAAAGCAGCAACTTTTATAAAGCAAAACCTGGTATTTTTTACCCTTTTGAACTCTGAGATACACAACCAGCTATTTCCTATTGTGAAAGGGGACCGGGGCCGAGCGCGCTCGCAGCCGGAGCGGGGATGTGCAGAGGCAGGGAGCGCTGCACGGAGACACGGCTAATGGAACAGCCCGAGAGCCGCGAAGGAAAGGCCCTGCTCCACACCGGGGAGGAAGAAGAAGGAGCCTTCGGCACTTGATGCCAGCTGAGGCTGGCAAGTCGCCTGAGGCCATCTCTAAATTAAGGAGCAGGAGGTTGCAGAAAGACAAGGATGCAGCCCTGGAAAGTCCTTGCTCTCCCTGTTCCCAGCACAAGTGCTGTGAAATGAGGTGCTCTGTCCCCGTTTGAGAATCACGCCTGCAGACTACAGCATGACATCAAGCCTGGTGTACCAGTAGTTTTTGTTAACACAAATAATAAACACCAAAAATGCTAATCAAGCAGCACTTCTCAACCATCTTCTGGATTTTCCAAGCTGTGCTGCAGGCTCGTTTTATTGACATTGTATACATAAACGCAATAAATGTTACTTTAATTCTCTCAGAGATTACAGAGCAAACACTACCACTTGAGTCCAGTTTACAGGAAGCCTCTAGACCAAATAATCACAGCCGATTCCACGAGGACGGAGCAAAGCCAAGAGGGCCTCTGTGGGCCGCGTGTCTTGCATCGGCACTGCCCTTCTTCCCACTCCCCATCTCCCCTGCCAGGGACCACCGACCCCTGGGCTGGTGGTTCCTCGCACGCTGCAGGAACTCGTGGGCAACCCCAGGCCCCAAAATGCCAGGCTGAAACCAACACAGATTTGCTTGTCTTGACTACGATGAAACACACGGGAATCTCGGGACCTGTAAACCCTTGAGCAGCCCCCAAAAGGAACAAACACGACCTTGAGGGTGGGATTCTGACCATGATAATAAAAGTTCTCTCTCTAATAATGTCTCTTTACGCTAAACTTTAAAAACTAGCTTTCAAATATTCAGGGCTATGTTAACCTCCAGCCTTCTTGTTTAACTTGGCCAATTAAATGTAAGCTGTACCCAGAATATAATTAGCAGCCAAGGTATTTTGGCCTGAGTTCAGTCACTTCAGCCTGTTCTCCCTTTCAGAAAATAAAACCCGACTTTTCCAGAAGAGTTCCCTTTAAAGTGTTTTAAGATCAGTTCCCCAAAATGGAAAAATTAATTAAAAATTATAAAACCTTGATGTACATCTCAAGTGTCTAAAGATGCAGCTGTGGACAAACTTGCATTTGACTAATAATACTAATTTTAATGAGAGGACTTAATTGAAATTGATATTTAAACTGGAGAAGGGGATCAGATTTACTGCTAGATTTAAAGTTAAGCTAAGAGTTGTCATAGGTAAAGCTTGAAATATTAAAACACAGATTGACACAAATATAATGTTTCATTTCACATTCCTTTTTAGCTTTTGTGTTATGGCAGTATTTCAAGTATATGGTGCTTCAAGAAATGTAGACCAGATACATGAATCACATTATTTCTCAACACCACCACAGAAAAATCATATAGAAATTCTATCCGTATGTGCATGTATACACATAGATGTATGTGTGTATATGTATGTATTAAGCTATTTTATTTCACCTTTCCAGATGCACGCATGTTATAATATCATCTGTTACAGTCATTCCTCATCTTTGACAGTCTCTGGCGCATGTCATATAAATACAAAAACACAGTATCAGCTTTTCAAATAAAAAATACAGCTAGCAAATTGGTGAGTTGTGTGGTATTTTGAAGAATATTTACCTATTTTATGTTAGTTTCCCCAAGCATTACTTATATTGGGAAAACAGAGATGACTTGCAAGCACTGCTCAGCAAATAACCTTTTTCTTTCTACAGAGGTAATTGTTAAAGAAATCCGATTCCATAAGCCAAGGTTAGAATGCTCATATTTTATGTAATAATCTTTGCCCATCCCCAAAAAAGCTACAAAAACTACATCACATAGGAGCAGAATTTTATCTGTCCTGTTTCAGACTAGCCAACAACATACTCCTCCACAAAATGAGACACTTCCTAATAGCATTTATTAAAACAGTTGTTACAGTATGACTCAACTTTTCTAAAGCGAGGAAGTGAAATCGTGACTGCATTGGGAGTTTTGCCATTAATGTGGGAAAAGACGGTATCTTGGCTTTACCTTTCACAAATAGTTCAGGCATTGTTTTCTTAACATATTTTTGACGCTTAGAAGTCACCATGTGAAAGTTCTCCCATAACCAACAGTTATTTTCATTAATCCTGTAGACTACTCAAACCACAGATTCCCAAAGTGATTGCTTAAACACAGCTGAAAAATAAGAATATTTTGTGATTTTTATCAGTTTTCATGGCCTACAAAAATGGTGCTGGTTCACATTTCACCCTAGTCCAAAACAAGCAAGATTCTCGTTAAACAGAATCCATCTGTGTCGTGTACTGAAAAGCTGTTTGCTTTAGTTATCTGAGTCCACCATGGTTAGACAACCTATCTGCTACCTATTACTGGTGTATAGGACAATTAGTCCTTTCAAACAAAGTATTAGGCGTTCAGCACTTCCGAGCTGCCTTTTAAAGGCACTTGAACAAACACATTTCCCAGGCAAATCAAGATGTACTTGTTTCAGCGTGGAAGCCTAAGAAGCACGTCTGAATTCTGACTAAACTCTTGAAAGTGAAAGCTTAAAACCTTGAGTTTGTTGAAGCATATCCAAGAGTTTTCAGAACCTTTTGAGACAGGCAAAACTGCACCAGTTGCTGTTTTGATAAAGGAAGATGTTACATGACTCAGAACATTCAAGATTTTCTGCTATCCTGATGAAAATATCCAGTGGGGATGAAAAAATCCCTGCAGCTCAGTATGCGGTTGCATTACTGCAGTGGCAGCGCTCGTGCCCTGCGTTGGCCCGGGAACCCCGCGCTTGGAGAATACCCTGTGTAGCCGCTACCGTGCTGAAGCCAACTAGGCCCCCGGGTAGCCCATGGGCAGAGCTTACCTGAAGACAAGAGCTTGTGCGTGCGCAAGAAGCTGATGGCCAGGCGCATGATGGAGGCCTTGTCCAGGTGCGAGCTGATGTTGTGGGGCAGGGGCAGCTCGTGCGCCAGCTCGTAAAGCACTTCGGTCTCTTTGCTGCGTCGGCATCGTGCGGCATCTCTCGACTTCTCCTTCCTCCTCTCCGAACTGCTCCTGCGAGGTGGCGGGGAGAGAAAGGAAAAGGCATGTCTTGAGAAGCGACCCACAACTCAAGAGAGGCATTTGCAAGAGCAAATCTACTTGGATAGCGAATCATTTCGGTCAGTCGGGTTAATTCAGTTTGCTAGACGTTTATATCTGTTTGCTCCTTCTGAAAATGGAAGGACCGCTGCAATACCAAAGGGCTCTGATTCTACCAAGGTTAGCCTTTGGTCTGCATTTAATGTGACAGGAGGAAAATCTGCCCCAGGCCTGAGATTCAAAATGAAGTGGCAAACCCTTATTCCCATTCAGGATCTGTAAAATTCAGCAGAGATAACTAAATCTTTCCTATCCAGTCTAAATCAGGTTGCTCAAAAACACCGTTTCAAAGCTGCAGCAACTGCTGTGGGTGTGGAGGTATCACCCATGAAATGAGCAGCAATGGCTGTTCCCTGCATTACAATACAAGTAGTAACAGTGCGTCAAACTGCGTTTGTCCATACAACTCCCAGCTCTTTTCCTCCGGAAAAACACTTTTCCTTGACCATGAAGGATACAAAACAGGAAAGAAAATATTATCACATACAAGAAATCACTTTAGGCAAAGTTATTCCATTTAGGTCCCCATCTCTTCATGGTCCATCAAAGTGGATCCTTGAGTGAAATAGCAAGAGGCCCAGAGCCAGCCTCCTTTGAGAAGAGAAAGAGCAGGAAATAACAAAAGGCAAAGACATTTCATGAAGCAAGTATGTAAAGCTGAGCCACCAACGAGCATAAAGCAAAACTGAACATACAAGAAGTGTGAAGCCTTCATTTATTACAAACTTGGGACGGGATTTTTAAAGAGAAAACTTTGCTGACTTTAATGTTGCTTTAAAAAGAAGTTATTTCGGAAAACAACAAACCATTTCCACTAATAGGTGTTTAAAAACCTTCAGCTACTCCAACCCCGTGTAGCTCTGCTGGCAATACAAGTGTTACCTTCACTTGCATTGGTGGAGGTTTTGCACTTTAGTCATTTCAACACATAATATACTTATTTTCCCTGCAAACTCCTGAAACACTGTATCGGTTCAAACAGCACAACCTGGACCAGTACAGAACATGATGTGGAAAAGATTAACCACAAAACTTTTGTTGCCGCTATTGCACAGTCATTTCTAGAACCATCAGTGGCAGCTTGCCATGTGCAAGGCCTCCTGAAAATGAAGTATCTTGTAACTCGCTTTTTCCAAGTTTGATATATGATGCGGAAGCTATAAAACAAAGTTTAAGGGGGATGAATGAAGTCAAGCAAAACAAAAAACCCTTAACAAAACTGGTTGTTTCAATAAATATATGGTCTTGTGGGAAAAGGATCAGGAAAACCAACAATACAAGACATACAATAGAAACTGTTGCAGTCATGACAAGTACAACGTGGAACTGTATAAAACAGAAAAAGAGCATCACTATGTAGCAATGCATTTTAAAGAGGAAGAAGAGATTTTCTAAAAGAGCTAGACAACCTGTGAATGCTTCAGGCAGGGATGCCACGGATGGTTTTATGAATTAGAAAGAGGAAATAAAAAAGCCAGGACGCTTGTTAGCTGCTGAGAGGAAACTGGGTGTTTGCAGGTGCCTCCAGGGCCAGGTTTGGCGTTCAGCATCACCTTCCAGGTGCTTCCAGGCCCTCCGAAAGCGCTCGCAACGCATCAGCAGGACCTTCACCCGCAGAGCGCACAGAAAGTACACGGGTGCCCCCTGCTATCTGTTGGTACTGAGGTTTCCATGTAGCTTAGGGAACAACTGAAGACACTTGAAGGAGGGCGTTTGCTTTGGGAGATGCGAGGTGAGAGGACAGGCGTTCCCCATGGGTGCCCTCCCCGAGAGCAGAGCCCCACAGACATTTATGGCACCTGGTCGAGATCCACTGCCACCTCCCTGCAAACCTCTCTCTTTGACAACTATTTTGCCGGAGGTGAACCTGCTCTTGCATGGTGTCTGCTGCACAAGGCACGCGCGCGACGAGACAGACACGCGCTCAGGTGCGTAACAGCGGGATCACGCTTTGGTCTTGACTGCAGGGGGATCGCTGAAGCGAACACCATACTCGCATGCAACCCAGTATCTAAATACTTCACAATATTCACGAGCTCCTTCATTTTACTATTTGGGCTTCTCTTTGATAATCAAAAGTTGGATCACATGTATATAAAAATAAGTCCTTTCATTCTGAGTGCCCATGAAGGTAGTTAACAGGAAACACCCTGTGTCATCCCAGGGCAGATGCAGTGAATGTGGGAGCCAGGGGAATTCCATGCACCTGTATTTCTTTCAAAAGTTCTTCTCTCTCTCAAAAATAAAATATTTCTATTCTGCACCCACAGAGATCCCGATTGGGGAACAATTGGTTTCCAATTCTACCAATTTAGAAAAAAAATCAAAACCGAAAAAAAAATGCAGTAATATTTATGAGAATTTTCAATTGCAGCTTCAAATACCTAACCTGAACCACAAACATTTGTACTCTGGTCTAAACCTAGAATCCACAATTTTCACATTAGAACCAACCTTGAGAAACAGAAAATCCAGTCCCTCCTCATTTAAATACCAAGATTTGGGTACTAAGGCCAAAACTGTGTCGCAATTCACACAGTAAAAATGTGTTGTATAAGAGAGGGGGGCTCTCATGACGCCACTCCAACCACAAATAAAAATATTTAGCTTTTCTAACCTCTATAAATACAGCTATGAAGTGGGGCTAGTGAGATGAGCTGCTTTCATTAACCGTGGGGTTGCTCAAGGTTTCTAGTGACCGAGGCTGCGCGCAGGAGGCGGCCGTCCCGCGGCACCGCAGACGCTCGCCCGCAGCACCGCTCCTCAGCTCCCACCTCCCTGCACCGCGGGCTGCTCCCTGCACCCCGCGCCAGAGCGTCTCGCATCCGAGCGGGAGCCTGCTTGGCTGCTTTTAAACACACCTCCCTCTCCCCCGCCACGGTGAGCCACCGCATTTCCCCCAAAGTGACCGGACGTGCTTCTTGCTTTCCAAGGGTATCCTGCACTTAGGCGTTGCAGAAGCCTCCAAACACTGCGCTCGAGAGACAGGATGCTGCAAAGGGAGGTGTTTTCATTAGCCACTGGCAGGCCATTAAGTCTCTCTGTAGTTTTCGCCCCGGGTAATGCCCCATTTTATGCCCTGGATTAGCATTTTACCCTGTGTATGACTTGACAAGGCACGTCTTGAGAGCAAGAAGGTCAACAACGCTCCACAACCCGGTTGCTTGAAGCCCTCTGTGCTGAAAGGCTTGCACTGACTCCTATTTGCACATCGTTAGGGTAACATGGAAAGACATAGGCTCTAGCTAGTTTATGAATCATTCCCTCCCAGCCTATAAAACACCCACTTATGCGGCAGGAGCAGCGCAGGCGCGTGCGTCACTGCTCCGAGAGGGTGACGCCAGCAGAAGCCTGCGCCTCGCTCCCCCGGCCTGAGCCGCAGCCTTACGAAAGGCAGAGGCGGGAGACGGCAGAAAACACACACAGATCCATCCACGGGTCAGCAAATGTAAGGCCTGTCGGTAGGGCCTGGAAGGTGCCCGCGCTTTCCCTGGGGCGCTCGGCGATGCAGGGCTGCAGTGCTCACTCGCACACGAGTCGAAGGAGAAGGAAGGGTTAAGGACACTGGTCGTGGAGCACAAGTAGCTCACTATACCCCTAGAAACACTATTTACAAGATTCCCTGCTTGCTCCTGCCCATGTTTAGTTTTGATTCTGAAAACAGACTTTATGGGGCATCACATGTGAGCGATGTCGACATTTGCAAGTACGCGCAGTTCCAGGGAAGCTCCCAGCCTTCGGGAGCGGGAGCTTTCTCTGTTTTGCCCAAGAGCCCAAAGGAGAAGCAGGTCCAACAGATACACGCACGTGCTCAAGCACAGTCCGCAATGCCCCGCAAGTGCAACCCAGAGATTTGAGGAATGCCCCAGATGGAGCGGGATTCCTATCCCCTCGCTCACCCCGAGTGGCCCCTTGCAACACACCTTACTGAAATCCATGAGAATGCCTGCCGGCCTGAGTGTTACTCACCCCCAGTTAAGATCCTAATCCAGCTCGCAGAGGTCTCTCTTGCCCCACTGCCGAAAGCCCCACGTGTGGCGTCGCTGTGCCCAGAAGCTGCAGCCCCCGCAGCTATTTTCATGTGGCCAGGCAAAACTACCAGCGAGGCTCGGGGCACGTTCTGGTGCATACCTGGTACTCGGCGCTGCAGCATCGCGGAGCCTGGGGGAAGAGAGGTCACGTCGCTGTTACCACCCTGCCAGCGGCCGGGGTCTAAACGCCCCCACACTGGGGTCTCGTTGCCCTGCACAGCTCCATGCGAGCTGATATTTAGCTTAGGTTGTGTGTCTGTGTGTGTGTGTGTGTGTATATAAACATACATTCGCTCCTCTAGGACTGCGCATCGAGCTGCCAGCACGGTGGCTGCACAGTTACACTCGCACCCTGCAGGCTCTGGACCACCGAAGTTTTTAGAGAAAGTATAATTTGAATCTTGCATGAAAAGAGTTTTTATGCAACCTGGTAGCTTTCACTCATGCGTACATACAGTATGACATGCACGTAAAATGTTTTGAATTACATACTTCAATTTTACTGACTTCAGTTTACTTCATTATTCTGGTGACCCTTGGACTTTGCTTTACACTGCCATGTATGCCAGCTAGTAAAACAGCAAGCATGTACTGTATATCCAATGGCTGGTTATTAAATGTTTCTAGCTCCAGCACGTTAAAGGTCAAGACTCCACTGTTAATTAAGCTGTCACATGCAATTTCTGTAATAAAAGCTCATTTCAAATGGTTTAGAGGTAAAGCTTCAAATGCTAACTTGCAGATCCTAGGTGAATCTAAGGCTGAAAAATTAGGAAAATATTTTACTGTATGCATCAAACAAAAGAAAAAAAGTAATCGG
This sequence comes from Crypturellus tataupa, assembly GCA_034781795.1. Taxonomy (NCBI): domain Eukaryota; kingdom Metazoa; phylum Chordata; class Aves; order Tinamiformes; family Tinamidae; genus Crypturellus; species Crypturellus tataupa. The sequence goes on along the minus strand of JAWLRI010000847.1, from coordinate 2,678,962 downwards.
ACTCTCAGAAAAGATTCTTCAATTAAAACCAGTAAAAAAAAATCAATGAAAATATTTTAACAAGTAATACTATCTTTTAGGTAGCAACAAAGCTTATTTCAAACTAGCAAATCCTTTTTTTTTTTTTTTGTCACATGCCTATATTTTGCTTTACCCTCTGCTTGGCAAATTCTTACACAGTTTAAAATGGCATAATACCTAAGAAGGTGCTGCACTTGCTTTAAGGCACCCTGTAGCCATTACAGACCATGTTTCTTGAGAGCCACAAAAGATGTGCTTAAATACCTGCCAAGTACCTAGGAGTCACGCTTACCTAGCCTCAAAATTTCTAGAAATATAGGGAGTTTTCCAACCATTCCAGTTTACAAGCAGTTCATTCTGGGTGGCACTTTGTTTTTAAAAGTAATACAAGTGACCATCAATAAATAAAATGTGCTATGAACAGCAATTCACTCACCAGGAACTCAGGCCAAAATATGAAAGCTGTGAATGAAACCCATGCATGGTACATATAGAGCCTGTCTAATACCTGCACTCTCTCCAGGGAAAATATCGTTAGCTAAAATCTGAGAACACACCATGCATGACCAGCACACCAGCAAACCTGGTGGGAAAGAAGAGGACACAAGAGTTATTCTTGGACAGAGGGAAAAGATGATTTTATTCTTGGACAGAGGGAAAAGATGATTTTAAAACACACTTGTGTAGCACTCACGGCTGTGAAGCAGTAAATGAAGCAGTGCTGCACACGGGGATGCGGTACCCAGTACACACACAAAAGACCCTACACTAAAACGGGGATGTTGTTAACAGAGGAAATGAGAGTTCGAAGGCAACATGAAGAACTACTAATAGAAAGGGCTATTACAAAAATAAGGAAATGAAATACTTTACATCCTTCCTTTAAAGCTGCTGCTTAGTTTGACTGGGAGATTTCTTATGTTTGCTGTACTCACTAAATAACAAATCACTGCTAGTTCAATTAGTATTTCCACCTACTTGCCATATCAATTCATAACCTGAGAATAACCTGAAACAAGACTTTCACCAAAATGCAATTCTTTCCTCTGAATTTAAAACAAAAGGCAAAAAGTAACAAGGGCTCACACTACGTCGGGCAAGTGAGACATATGAAAGTTCTCGGTGAGGGTTGAGAACTCATTTTTGTTTTCAGCGGGCCATTTTAAAAGATGCTTAAGGCAACCATATGGGACTTGACTAGCAGAACTAGGCCAAGCCTAAAACAACACCGAACCTTTAGTTTCCTTCAGCTGAGCGTATGTGTGACCCCATCAACTCTCGGACCACGACAGCCGATAGCAACACAGGCATTGGTGTGCTTTCCTGAAAGGGGAACACAGCAGTTATTTGGAGAAGATTAATCCCTTCAAACTTTAAAACCATGCACAAAATTTGCAACTTCTCCAAACCCTGAAGTTCTGATAGTATCTATCATCTTGATGACTGTTACTGGATTTGTATTTTATGTATTTTAATGAAAATTCCTGGCATGCATTTCTGAAAAAATCCTTTGCTGAGACAAAAAGTATTACATCTGCCCTCTTTTTTTTTATGCTTATACCACTAGCATCTTACATTTTATGCAGTTATTATGATAAAATCTCTTTGCATCTACAGTTTGAAGCATCATTTGAAATACTAAACCTGTCAAAGCAATTAACAATATTTTGGGAGTTCAGTGCTGAGAACCTTACTGACACTGCTGGAGCACTGAAAATATATTTTTAAAGCACTGCAGTTCATCCTATGTCCTAGAGTCTAATAAATTTAATCATATTAAGCAAAACAATGTCTACAGGATTTATGTTCTACCATTTTCTCTCCAGTTTTATGAGTAATTTGAACTAGCAAAATAAGCTTTAGGATTTCAGCAACCATTAATCTGACATGGGATTATTTTACAATGCTCTAAGCCCAGGGCTTCCACGGCATGGCCCAGTCCTGGGCAACCATAGGAGGCCCCTGACCCTCAGAGAAAATGTTTGGCTACTGTCTGCTGAGCACTTAAAGCAGATTTGGGCATTTTCTTTTTTGCCCTTTCAACCTATTTTTGTGCATTAGAGCTAAATCGGGGAGTTGTTCTGGGGCCCAACATGGCTGAGAAAAGTTGGCCAACAAATTGCTCCAACAAGGACAGGTCCAGCTACAGGAGTGAACAGGAAGGGTTGCAGCCAACACCTTACTGAATGGGAGCGCATCTCTGATCCTCTCAATTACAAAGGAAACCTGGAGAGAAACAGCAGTCCCGCACAGAGTGCTCCTCCAGCTGCGGCTTCACTGAGCGATCCAATCTGGTCTTCCTTCCCGAGGCTGGACTTGCACCCCTTTGCTCAGCCAAGGTGCACGGAGCCCCTACCGGGGCAACCCATTGCGTGATACCGGCCAAGATGAGCACCAGGCTTCACAGGTAATGTGCTGACCCAAAAAAAAGCCACAGAACATGACAGAACAGACTGGTTCAGCGTCAAACTGAATGCACAGCAGCCACCCCATACATGCTTTCAGCCAGCAGTGTTTTGGGGTTTTTTTTTGTCTTTTTTTTTGGTGATAAATTTATAGCTTATGTTTCCGCAAGTGCTCTTCACTTCAAAACTCTCTGCAGCAGAGCTCGAGGTGGGATCGCCCCACCAGGGCCAGGCCACGGTTATGACAATGCACAACACGAGATCCGTATCAGCGCTGTGCTGCTCCGAGACGCTGCAGATCGCTATCTGGCGGCATTGCTTGTAGTCATCAGTCAATTCTGACAGCTAATCTAGAGGTCCTTACAGACTGTTGCTCAGAAGCTCGGCAGGTCTTGCTGAGATCTGTTTCCAGATAACCCAACTATTTACCTACTCCACAAAACACATACCGAAAGCTCTGCTTTATCTCTTCAGCAGTGGCCTGAAGCTGAAGGAGAGCGAAGTGCAACCCGCAGGCCTATGGGGCCCAAAAGCGCCCATACTCAGACCCAGCCTCGTTTCTCAGATGGCACCGGCCACATCCCAGCTCATGAGACTGAGCCACCACCAGCATTATGTGGATGGAGGTGGAGCAATCACAGGTAAACAAGGACAATCGCTTAAATCAAGCACTGTTTCGAGCCTGAGGGACAAACATCTCCATCACGTGAGCACATCATCGCTAGGGTGCAAACTCGCTGCGAGCATTTCAGCCTCAAGCGCTTGGCTGTAAACAGCTGGAGGAGCCGATGCTGAACACTGTCCACAAACCCTGGTTTTTTATGATCTCTGCTGCGTTACAACCTGGGTGAGACCCACGTTTAACGTCTCCAGACCCATTCTGGGGTCAGGCCCACGGGTCCCGCAGCAGACGCCGGCACATTGGCGCTCGGGGACCCTTTGTGGACAGGAACAATGCGAGCGCGCGCGGAGCGGGGAAGAGGGTGGCGACACCATTGCGCGCCGCCGGGAAAGAGGAAAAAGGCTCCTTTCAAAGGAAGGTCTTTGAAAACAGTCCCTGCACCCCACCCTATTTTCACTACAATATTTCAGTACATAAAAAACAAGGCAGAGAAAACAAACAGCCAACCCTAAAATAAGCTGCTGCAGGTTCTCCAACGCCTGAACAAGGTATCAGTGAGATGTTAACATTGCAGAAATCTTAACTAAACTCAGCCATGGAGCTCAGGTCTACAGTCATTCACCCTCACCTCCTCCCAGCGTGTGCTCTGCCTAGGTATTCCCTACAGCACTGCTGGCCAAGCGAGCACAGTCACTTGGACGTCTTTGATTTCCAGATTAAAGTAACAACGCTTAAAATCTCAAAGGACAAAGAACAGCTATAGGGGCCATAAACCAAATATATTGCTGCAATTTTAAAAAATTATTATATGAGTCTTCCACGAGGCCTTTCAGCTGAGATGCCTCTTTTGCTACTTTCTCAAATTAAAATGGTAGTTGCAATTAATGAAATATTTGAGAAAAAACAGCTGCCAGAGAGAAGAGGAACAATAAAACAATCCACAGCGAAACGACCTTTGAATTCAGTAGATATTCAAAGACTAGATTTGCTCTTGGTTTACATTCCTTAATTCATTTTTTTCTTTTTTTTTTTTTTTTTTATATGTATAACATTGCAGATGAATTCCTGGCGCTGTTGAAACGAGTGATGAAATTATTATGAAATGCTAACGGAGGTCAGCAGTTCATACACGCTGGTCTACATTGCAGTCAATGAGGTCACCGGCAGAGCAAAAAGCTGAGCAGAGGGCACCTCGTGGCCATGGAAACATGGCAAAGGGCAGGTCTCCTCCCAAGACCCTGGGCTGCTCCACGATGCCCACAGCAGCATTCGGACCCGCAAAGTCAGGATATGAGGAGGGCACTGCAAAGGCAACGCTCCAGCGCAGAGAAAGCAGAATTAGAAATATCTCCTGGGTCACCGCAGACCCATGACTTTAATGATCATAATTATTTTATTACGTTACTTTGTGTGTGTGTATAAATATATATGCTTATATAATATAAACATGTATATATGTATTTGTGTGTGTATATCTAATGACTTTATATATATAATTACATCTTCAATTTCTTCTGCTTTCACAGGTAGGTCCTTCTAAAAAATAATCTCTGAATATTTAACACCTGCTGCATAACCCTGTGTGAACTCTAAGGAAAAAACGTGCATGTAGCATGTGTGCAAGGGCAATCTCTGCTGAGTTACATGTTATTTACCAACGTTTGCAAAGGAAATTCAGCTAGTTTGTTGATTATGTTACTTTCTTTGGGGCACAGTTTGGCTGTGGTGGATGCTTGAAAGACCACAGTGGTAGCATGCAGGAGTTACAAAATGCACATTTTGTGGTGATTACTTTGAGCATCCTCTAACGGGGACAAATACTTCACACTGTGGTCTGTTAATAATCTGTGTCTTGGCCTTCTAAGTGACAACATCTTCAGAGGCCATTGCTAATGAAACTGAGAAAACAGTCCTCGTAATAGAATCCTTATGAAAGGAAGACAAATATTTACTTTTTTTTTGAGAATCTAATCATGTTAATGCATATGCAGTTATATGAAAATTTATGTTTCTCTGTCTCTTGGTCACACTAAGACAACAGAGACACTTCTCTGGCAACAGAGGGAATAATAATTCCTAAGATTAACAATAAAGCCTTTGTACATTTTGATTTTTCCACCTAGCACTTTATTTGAATACCTGAAACAACTCTTAGATTTAAATCCTGCAAGTCAGACCACATTTCCTTTTCCCCTTTGGTAGTGCGGGTTTTGTCTGTAAAAGCAGCCTGGGACATGGTTCTTGCCTATTTCCCGCTTTATTTTCAAGGGGGCTGTTATTTTATACATGAGTTCTTTTAATTGTCATGCTCAGCCTGAACTAGGCCATCAGGTAAACTGAAACAGCGATAACTTTCCATGGTGTGATTTTGATCTCTCATTAGTATTTAAGCCTGCCACTATTTTCAGCTGGTAAAATAGAGGATTAGTAGCTTGAGCTGGAGTAAATATTGTCTCCTGTTACTGAAAGGGAAGACGGATGACTGAATTGAAGGCAACGTGTGCCTCAAAAGGTCAAACTACTTCAGGTAACTGCCTACAAAACCAGCAGGCACTTTAGTACAGTTGGGTAATTCTGCTGGATTTATAGCTAAAATCAGAGCCCGGAGCCCCCATTTTAGGGGGATGAGTATCCCCACCACCACCTGCTTGGAGCAGATCAGATTTTTATCTCTGCCTGGCTCACATGGACACCAGCACTGCTACATCGGTTGGAAAGAGCAAAGAAAATGGTGCTTTATTCCAGCATTTTCTTTCTATCGTTTTTGCCTCCAGTTTTCACGACAAGTCACAGAAAGCAAGATGTGCCCCTTTGCTCTAACCCCAGGTTAAGGCCTGCAGGGCTAATGCAATCCGTGACGTGGTACCTTGAACACGCGCCAGAGCAGACGGAGTCATTCCCCGATGTTATCTTCCTGCACGACGGAAGCTGCGCCAGAGAGGAACTTCGGCAAAGCACTCATCTTCGCAAAAGAATAGCACAAGCTGCTGAAAAGCTGTTCATCCAAACAAAAAACCTAAACAAGTCTCATTAAACCCTTTGGAAATGCTCCTGGTTGGCCTGACCATGGCCTGTGCGGCTGACCTGCCTCCCTTCCTCCCGCTGTGTCCGAGCGCCCAAGGGGCATCGAAACTGCAGTGTCTGAGGAGAAAACAGTTGTGGCCTCCCCATACTCACCTGCAGCATCTCAAGTATGTTAAAAATTAAGGCTTGGTTCAGTCACACGACTGCTGGCTCTGCTGACGCCCAGCCCAGGATTATCCGCTCCGCACAAGCTTCCGAGCGCAACCGATGGACGCGGTGCGGTCCCAGCTGCAACTGCAAACCGAATGGCTGCTGGCAGGCCTCCTCTCTTGCTTTATCTTCTGCTCTTTTCCAGCTGCTGCCTACCAGCTCCTTAAGTTTCTGCACATCTTCTGTCAATGGATGGTTAACCTACAACCGCCTGGAAAAGGATGATGAATGGGAAGCAAAGCTGGGAAACGCTCGCTATGTACACAGAGGTCAGTGGCACATGGCCACATTTCTCCACATTTTACTCTCCAAGAATGAATTAGCAAATCAGTAGCTTGCTGTTATTCCCCCTTGAGCTTTCACTCTCCTGAAAGTTAAGCCTAGAAAGCACATGTTGGGCCCACTTCTCTCCCATCACGCTGGGCCCAATTCTCTTTCTCATCATTATTCCAAATAGGCAGGAAGTGGGAGTCTAAAAATGGTAATAAAATGCACTTATGCAATTTTGCACTTTCTTCCAGAAAAGACAGATTTTTTGTTGAATTCAATACAATTCACAGTTGTCACCTTACTACTGGAAGTCCCCTACCTTCTGTAAACAAAGGAGACATTACAGCTGCCCAGATCCTGGACACATACGAGAACTTGGAAGTTAGACATGGCTCCGCATCAACAGAAACACCAGACAGTATGGGAAGAATATTCTCTTCTCATTTACATCAGCGTAACTCCACGGGCTTAGTGGAGACGCTCCGGTTCGCATCAGTCGGGCTGTGGGATCTTGATTTTTCATTATTTCGATTCTAACTGCAGAGCTGCCAAATTTCTGGCCCATGTTACGCAGGCTGAAGTGTATGCAGCCCTATGGGTACGGGTGTAAGGGGTCACGAGAGCTACACAAACGAAGATACTTCCCCCAAAGCAGGGGCCGGGGCCCTCGCTCGCCCGCTCTGAGCGGGCCTCAGTAACTACCAGCGTTGTTTTGCAAACATACCTTGTATCCCCTCACAGTTGTTGGAAAATGCAACTTCCTCCCGTTTATCCTTCTCTAAATTAAATAACTTAATCATCTGAACTGAATGATTTGTCCTAAAATGACTTCTTTTTCAGGAGAAGTAGCAAGAAAAAAAAAAGACAGAAAGAAAGAAGGATGGAGGGGGTGGGAAGAGAAGCTACACATGCTGCCAAAAAGGACTTTGTCATAGAAAGCGCTGCTCGGATGGCACAGAGGCCAGCAATGAGGTATGCTGAGAAAAAACAGCGCTGCAGCCCCCGTAGGAAACCCGAGTGCAGAGGAGTGAGGCGGCACGCAAGGAGGGAGCACAACGTGCCTGTCTGAAACAAGCTGAACCCAAGATGTAACGCTGCTTGCATTAAGCTCTTCTTTGGAATCGCATTAGTACACAGGGTAGTTAAACATGTCTGCACAAAACATGCCACTGAGGCAAAGACTAGTGATACATTTTTTTTATACCTTCATAAACAGAGAAAAAAAATACAAAAAGAGAGACGTCTCACATATCAAAGGAATAAATATTTAAATTTTATATTGGAAAAGTCATATGCCACTGTGCAATGCTTTTGAGAATAAGAACCTTTCAAAATGCAGTGTGTAAGGAAAACTAGAAGTGCTAATTCTGAAAAGTCAGTCTTCTGCACGCATACTGGAGTCAGTAGAAGTTATTTACGTAAGTGTAGTTTTTAGTCAATGGTGCATTTATGAAATAACCAGCCTCAGAAAAATACAATTTATGGGTGTTCATTTTACTCACACACAATTATTTTTGATCTTATTCACTATTGTACATAATAATCACCAATATCAACTTTTCCCCCCCATTTCTTATTATCATTTCCTCATATACGGACTGGACTTCCACCAATTTCTGTTGACCTTCCCACCAGCCTTTCAAAGAAAACTGGAAAACATTTGAAGATAATCTCCAAGGACTCCACCAGAACAATAGTCGCCAGCGGAACAGCCCCGCATGGTGAGCACTGATGCAAGGGCTCCTCCACTCCGCGTGCAGGCCCAATACTGCGTATCACTGGCTAAAAATCAAATGGCTGACCTTTAGGAACTAAATTCTAAACAATACTAATTATTATTAGCAACCAATACTAAACAAAATACTATCATTTTCCAATACACGCTGACCATGATTGAGAACTTTCTGAACATGCAGAAGGCAAAAGTTTCCCAACAATATAGCAAGGAACAGCAAAATTCACCGTTTTGCTGTATTTGCAGCTAAGGTTCAAATTCAAGCATTCAAGCAGGGCGTAGGCCTGTGCCCCTGCAGACACAGGGCTCTTATTCATTATCATTAGTGCATGTTTTATTAAAATCCTGCATGGAGACACTTTCCCCCCGAAGCTCTGGTCTACTGAAAGTTCTGGGAGAGGAATGAATTACAGCATCAAACCCCTTCAGTCCAGAAATGGCAGATGAATGCCAACGACTTGTCTAACCTGTAGATCAGAAGTTACAGGATTCACCTGAATTAATACCATTTGAATCTAAGCATTCCTTTAAAAGAAAAATCCAGCCAATTTAAACACCCTTCAGGAATTGAGAACTCACTATGGCATTTAATAGGTTGTTCTCTACAGAAAAGTTATCTTCTCTTTCAAAATACTTGCATAAACTTTACTGCTCCTCCCTAAAAATTAATTCTTATTGCTTATTTTTATAGGTCAGGAATTATTTCGGGCATGTAGGTGTGCCAACACCACTTGACTTTCATTCTCTATTTTTTATTCTGGGAAAAAAAATGCTTCTAACCAGCAGGTCTTCCATCACTGTTATATTCTATGCAGAAACAATGTGTAAATTCAAAACAATCATTTGAAATGCGAAAACTTCAGGTCGAGTAGGAAAGAATGCAAAATTACAGCCTGAAATCTGGCCAGAGGGGAGAGAAGAGATGGAGAAACAAGACAGATTAGCTACGGTGTTTAAACAACAACAACAAAGTTCCCAGAAAATACAGTGTTTGTTTTCTCCCCCTGCATTAGGTATGTGTCAGCTACAGCAAGCCCTTATTTAAGTGCTTTGGGAATGACACCATTCCCCGGCACTTACCACCAGAGATCTTTGCCTGGCATGCACACTTCCACAGGCACCTTGTTACGGATCAGACAAGGGCTAAACGTAGTCACTGAAAGCCTGCTGTCATATGACATCTTCCTAGGATTTACAAGGGAAGGGCCGAATTGCCACGGAGCATGCCATTCCCTTCGATTTAGGGTCAAAATTAGGGTGTAATAGAGCTCTCCAGAATAGCTTTGCACAACTGCTCTCCATACAGGTCATTTTCATGGTATTTGTGCACTATGTGAACTATCATCCTGAAACTTCCTAGTTTTGAGATTAAAAACACAACAGCAAGAAAACAATCAGGAGAAACTTCCTTGATGCATAGGGCAGGATAAGCCATACCCCCTGCGTCACAGTGCAGATGCCAGGACTGACACCCACACAGACAGGGCACCACACGAAGGACAGCCAAGGGCACCCGAAACACTCCTGGCACAGGGGTGCTTGTGCTGCAGCAAAGAGAAGGGACACACCAGAGCTCAGGATGAAAGACTAGCTCCCAACACCACCAAGGGGTAGCTGCTCTGCACAAGGGCCCCTCCGGGGGATCCAGGAGGTGATGCCTGTCCCTGGCATCAATTCTGACCATACCACACTGACTTAAAATGGAGTTACCCTGGTTCTTATGAATAAAGGATTAAATCATAGCTCCTCACAATTATTTTTTTTCTGATCATTTAGTCTTTCTTCTCATCTCACATCAATGATGAAAATCAGAAAATATGTTGCTTTCAGATTTTCTTCTGGGACATGTCATACTCCTTACATCGGAGCAGAAGGCATCACTGTTTGACGTGGAAAGGAACATTTCCCTTTCTGCATCAGCTGTTACCTGGCCGCAAGAGAGGAGGGTAAAGGTTTAAAAATAAAATGAGTACAAACCATATTTTGGAGGGAACCTTTACTAAAGCAAGATAGTTGGTATGAATAGCTGGTTCTACAAGCCAAAGAGATGCCTGCTATTACACAAAGCTATGAAGATTTCACATAATTTCTTAGGGAAAGAATTTATCAATGGTTAACTAGCTAATGATATAGTATTTCTAATATCTTAATAAAATTATATTCCTTCCTAGAAAAAAAGTAGAATTATTGAGAAGTATTGCAATGGATGCTGTTTTAAGGAAAGCATGACATGCCACTAATGGGAGTTTCATTAAGAGATATTCTCTACCATGTGGAGGCCTGAAGCATGGAGAGATCTCAAAAGTAGATTGTTATCCAACCATCGCTGGAGGAAGTAGATAACACCATTCCAAAATGGGAGAAAGATTCAGGAGCGCTTTCAGTAGATTTGGGCAGGGGAATGGAAGACAACCCAAAAAAAATCCATGGGTGTAGAAAGACTTTGAAGTCACAGAAAATATTTTTAAGTGCAGAGCTAGAATTAGATAAAGAAAGAAGTGGGAGCACTTTCCACACCTCACCTCAGCAATAAGGTGCAAGTGTGGCTGAAATGAGGGAACATCTGGATTCCGTTAAGTTCCAGTTACGCAAGCCCTGACCATCTTATAATCGACCAAGCTTTGAGAGTGGTCAGCAGGACACGGCAAGAAAAATAATGGCATGTATAAATACCCCAGAATGATCAGAATTGGTGATAAACAGAGCCACAAACTCACAGTGATTATTCGGCAGTTTCCACTAAGGACTTGATCCAGCTGCAACACAGTTTAGGCAACTATGGACCATAAGCTGCTCCCAGTGTCCCAGAATTATCAGGTCAGCCGATACAGCAATAATTCTTTATATTTACAGCTAATCATCATGTAACTAAACACAATTTTGAGGGACATTAAGTGAAATATACCTAATTTTCAAACTTCCTCTATTCAAACAATATTGCAAAATAAGAACCTAACATCTTATTAGCACACTTACTTCCTTTTCTCTTTTTTTACTAATTTTTTAACTAAACAATTCTAAGTTGCAGGAGCCACACAGCATGATACATGGAATACAGAAGAAGCAGAGATCATAGAAAAATAAAGCTCAAAATATTAAAACATTATAAATTTACATCAGCAATATTCAGGCAAAATAAGCAGTAAAGCACTTCAGAACAATATGGGGCTGTGTCATTTACAAAATTAACTGTTTTTTTCAGATAAAATACTCTCTCAATTTTTTTTTTTTTTTTTGTGTCATACCTTATTCTGTAACACTCATGGAAACCAAGTGATTTGCACACAACAAAATACCACAATTATAGTAGCTTTGCATGTAGTTTTGTAACAGGACATCACCCAAGCCAGCATTTTGGGGCAAGAAGAGCAACTCCACGTGCTTTCCTAGATTGCCTGGACCAACAAGCCCCAGCTTCCCAAGGCAGCAGTACTGCAAAATAGTCCCCAGCAGCAATAGCTAGGGAAGGAGAGCTAGAGACAGGGCAAAGGATGGTCGGGAGCAAACCAGTTAGGAATGCGACAGGGTAACTGTCCTTGACATTTTCAATCTGGCAAGCACCGCACTGCAGCGCTCAGGCTGCAAACAGAGACAACTCCTGCGTCCTGAAGTTAAGAGCTCAGCAGTTGTTCCCTGTTTAGTAACTCCCAACTGAATGTCCTTAAATAAAATACTTGTTGCAAACTACGAATGTACCGATCAGCATGTCCAGCTCTACACAGAAATACACAAAAGCAACAGTCTAACCTAAATACGTGAATCCAAGAAGCAGGGCTTTTAAAGTAAACACCGTATAACTCATGCAAGTTTACCAGAGTTAACGCTGCTGCAGTGAGATAAAATATTCTCTCAGTTGTCGTCATTAGCAGATACATTCCTTAGGCTGATAGTTATACCGATACAACACTTCAAATTACCCACATGCTTTGACCCTGCAATATTACGGTACAGAAAAAGAGCAACAAAGTAGTAGTTACCCCTGAGAATGGGTGAAAACCTGCTTGGATTTGGAATACCCTAATTTTACTGCTCTAAGCCTATACCAGAAAGGCCCCTGTCAGCATGGGAAGGGAGAGAAGACAACAAAAAACAGAAGACAGAAGTAGGTTACAAGCAATAGCAAATATTATCCATTTAAACTGCTAATGGCAAGCTCTGTTGTTATATTTTTATCATTGCTTTTCTGCAAATTACTTTTATCAGTGATAATTTAGCTTTTATTTCATTATCTAGCACAGCAGACAAAAGAAAAACAGATTTGTTTTACAGCAGCTCCAGCACTTGCTCTGTCCATTAACACTGACAGATGAAGGCAAATCAAAGCTCTTAGACTGCATTTTCAGCATACGTGGTACTGAAACCTGTGCCTAACCAGCTTGTGTTTCCAAAGGAGGACAGAGTGCATGCAAATGCTCTTTTTCTCTCCACAGTTAATGGAAGTTTTCACATTCTAAAGAAAATGACATAGCCTCTTCTCATAGTTTTCTCCTTTCCGTTCTATCTGACACCAAAAACATCTAAGTTTTAACAGGGAGAATCAGTATTTTAAACAAGAAATTAGATTTTAGTCAGCTAAACAGTGAAATAATGCTTCCCTTCCTCCCAGTTTTCTTAAGACCACAAACCCACAGGGAAGTTGTGTTTGATGAAATTATTAAATATGCTTTAGGAATCTCTCTCTTTTTTTTTTTTTTTAAAGCACATTATGTTCTTCCAGGGCTGTTCTTCATTTGCCCTTTTGTTTTCCTCGTTATGTTTTAAGCCATGTATTTACTTTAAGAGAGGTAAACAGATTGCTTTATAACTTTAATAATGCACTTATTTATAGAAGCTAATGTAACTAAACAGCTGTTCTGGGCAAAAGGTGGCCCTTCCATTTAAGCAATAGTATAATGGCTTTGATTACAGACAATTTTGAAAGAAAAACAACAAAATATTATTGATGGTTCTAAAAAATGTGACTAATAGCAGTCATTCTCTGGAGTAATAAAGTCACTTCTGTTCTTGAATGAAATATCCTTTCAGTTGCACTTAAAAAAAAAGTCTAATTAGCAAAATAAAAATTCAAAAATCTGTGAATTTACAGTAGATGATTTGTGTCGCTTTGAACCTAGGTTATTATTAAAACATTAGTTCTCTAATTCTTTACATTTGGGAAGTTGCAATTTGTGATAAGGACTATGCAAAAAGTCTCTTTCTCCAAGGCAACAGATAATGTCACCACTGTTTGCTTACTCTGAAATTACCACAAAGTCCAAGCACAAAAGCTTTCTAATACCTAATTCAAAATTAAAAGTTAGTGCCTAAGTATTTCAAATAAAAGCACTTTTCTACATTGCGAAAAGTAATAGTTTTGTTACCATAATTTTTAATAAGTATTCAGCTTCATGATAAATTGCCCAACTGATATTTGTCAAAAGTTGGTACCATTTCATTTACTAATAAAAATTTTATTTTTCTTAGAATATTTTTCTTACTTTTTAAGTCTTGGATAAATTTAGTTTAGTTTTTATGTCCTTTCTTCAGGAGTCATTATATGACCAACTACGAAAAGAAGCTTTTCTGCTGGGGGAGGTCACATTGATGAAAATAGATTAATATTAAAGTACATGGAAATCTGGAAGAGCAAGAAAATACTTCTTGGACTCCCACCAAAGCAATTTCAAAGTACAAACATGACTATAATTTAATGATTTCCTTACAAGCAGGCTCCCAAAGTAATGATTCAGGGCTCCCAAAGTAACGATAAAAATTAAGTCCCAGAGAATGTATTTTAAGAGGACCTTTACTGAGCACAGGGAGGAGGAAGAGCATGTTGGCTGAATATTTTTAACCAGCTTTCCACAGATGGGTCTAAATCAAGCTCTTATGATTCTCCCCTGTCATAACCCACTACCAAGGCCAAAGGTTGAAGCTTTCCCAGAGGTTCACTGTGCATAACAAACACTAAAAATTCCCCAAATTTAGTTTATATATAACAGCCCAAGTGCTCTGGCCATTTACATCCCATACAGTCCCTCTAGTACTGAACAGGGCATAAGTAGAGCAGATACATGCACAAAATATTCACATTTCAACTAGTTGCTTCACTCTTGCCTGCATTTGTTAGTGTTTCTCATACTCTTTAATTAAAAAAGTGCTATGAAAGGACCAAACAATTCCTCTGCTGCCAACATTTAATTGTTTTGTCAAGAACAGTGTATATGTTAGTGATCTGTTAGTATTAAGAATTACAGGAGGACATGGGGGTACTCCATTTTTTGTTTTTTAATTCAATCCTTCATAAATAACTTAGGACACTGGTAGGACAGGGAAAACTGCTGATTGAGTGTGTTAAACAGCATAAGAAGTTTGACTCCCAAATGAAGTTAGGGCTTATTCTTCTAAAACTCCTTCCCATCAAATATCAAAACCAACTACCAAACTCTTTCTTCAGCCTCAAAGGTCAAAGCCTTAACAGCGTGATGCGAACATGTGTTTTCCTTTGGTTGTTCTTGCGAATATCGCAGCCACTGGTAAATCCATCCTTTTCACACTCGGTCAATCGTTGCCATCGTTGCGCCCTACGAATATCCCGAACTCGGTTGGCACATGGTGATGTTTCAAAACAAGAACAGCTTTCTAATTATGGCTTTGTTTTGTATATTAGTAGTAGTAGCCACAAAATATATGTGATGCTACGTGCAGGATACGCAGTTCTACCCAGCATGCAGGCCTCTCCCTGTTAGACAGGCCCTCTTTCCCCCCACACTGGCTACACACATGTAACTCCCGAGGCTTATCGGAGCGCCCGGCAGCACGCTCTCCTCATTGCGCCCCACCAAACCAGTGCTCTCCTGGCTGCCGGTGCCTCATTTCTGCTGCTGCAACCTCTTACCAGGCTCCAACTCGGATTTTACACTTTCCAAGCAGCGACGCAGAAGAGTCTTAGCATTAGTATATGCTATAGGCCCTCAGTCCCTTATTAAAGTCACCTCCAAGGATGCAAGCGCCAACTACAGCTTTCCATATATACAACTCTGCCCTGGAGACCCCGTTATTAAGTCATCAGGTTTCACCTTTCATTTTACCTATGTTTCCTATACTCAAGTTCTGCCTGATACAGACTACATTACCATTTCTGCCCCACACTGCAATGTATTACAAAGTAAGTATTTCACTCTATTGCTCTAACAGCAACAAACAACTGAGGGCACCCAATTCTGAGCCGCAGGAAACTAGTTCAATAATTATTTCAAAGGTTAACAACAGGGTCCCCATAATCTTTGCAAAAATCTGTTTGCTCATGGTTCTTGTTCAGTCACTAAAACAAGATTTTCAAAGAGCCCTAAATGTTTTCTCTGCCCTCCAAGGCTAACCCTATACCCTAATGATGCTCCAGTTTATCAGGGGATGATGCTAGCCATGGCTAGTATCTTATCTCCGTAATCCCCCAGGGTTAGACCAAGGCTAGAGTTGTCCTAAGGGTATGTAAAATGTGATTTTCCGTGGAAAAATATACATGCCATTTGTAGAAGAGGGGGAATAACTGGAACAGAATAACTATGGCTGCTGGTGGCAAATGTTTATTTACTGCAAAACAAGCAGAGCTAAAGCAATAAAAATAGTTATTTCATAGGAGCCCTCTTTAACCATTGAATTGAAAGATGATTCATATAAAGATTCACATGCTCATAAACATGAGATATAATGATGAATGAGATATAATGATCTGCTTAAAGACTATGCAAAACCACCAAAATCAGGAGAAGTTGCTTTTTTGCTAATGATATGGACAGAGCCAAAGGCCCCCTAGGGTAATTTCGTGACCCAACTTTTTCCGTCTTTTCTACCTGCTTGTGATGCCCTCACCCCACAAGAAAGCAACCGAATGGCCCTGATGGGCCAGGCAAAACGCTGATGTCTCCCAGGGTCCCATCTCCATGAGTGGCACCCAGAGAAGGACATGGGGACGGAGCGGTGCTTCCCTGGGATATCCCCCCAGCTCCACGCCGCTGCGTGAGCGCACGTGGGCACCGGCGAAGCCACTTGACGTTCAACCTGAGGGGGATGTGCGGCAGCGCACACTCGCGGCGGGAAGGGCTCCGGAGCGGGCAGCACCCCTGTTGTGATGCCCCCATCCCACACCCGGGGCGGCGCGGCCACCACAGGCCACCATGGCCCGGGAGCCCCCCTTGCCAGGCGCCACTAACACTAAATTGAAGTGCGCTTCTCTGCCACAGGTAAAACTCACATTGCATAATACTTTGCTTTTCCTTTGCTTTAGAGATGTCCATACTCTGTAAAGAAATCAGATTTTTTATATAGCTCCTTCATTTCACTTTTCTTCAAGTCGACTTCAACTTTCTAACCATACCAGGACAGACAGGCGTGGTAATTGCCGCTAATAAGGCCCATCCTTTCAGAGGTCAGGCGTACTCCATGACTACCTCAGACAGCAGGAGAAGCTGTTCCAAAGCGCCCGAGCTCCTAACAACATTGGATTTTATGGCATACAATAAAAGCCTTATTACACACCTACAGCATTCCTCTCTGCGCCCGGATCTATAATTACCTGGCGCACGTTACGGTACTGCATGACACACGGGTATTTTGCAGTGACATCACAGCTTCGGCTTTTTTGCTGCCAGGCAAAAAGAGCATCTAAAAGAAGTCACCAGCCTTCCAGGCTCTCCTCCGCACAAGGCGCACGCAGAGGTTGACAGATGTTGCCTACTGCAGATTGCCGCTCATAAATAACACTCTAATACTCTGCGGCGCCACAAAGTATAACCCGATTGCTCATGTTTCCAGCCAGTATTTACACGGCCTTTTCCTTAGATAGTAACTTTTTCCTGCTCCCGTAAAAGCTGAGCCTGAGAAACGTCAAGCCCCGCGTATCGCCCGGTGCACAGGGCTACGACCGCCCCGCGCCAGGGCCGCGGCTCCCGTTATCTGCACGCGCAGCCGTTCTGGAAGCGCCTATCTGCCCTGACACGTCCTCCCAAGGAGCGCCCTATCTGCCGGCACCAAACGCCGGGTGACGGAGGCTCCTGCCCCTCGCCGATGCCTATCGTCCCCTGGCCCCAGCGGCGCGTGGGAGCATTGGCCGTGGTGGTCCCTAACGTCAGGCCGCACGGCGCGCCTGTGTGCTCGGCCGCGGGAGCAGCGCAGGGTGTTCCCCGGCCCCCAGAGCCGATTACCGCACGGAGCTACCAGCTGGTGTACGTGACCAAGACCCCTGCTTCGATGTGCAGGCGAGTGCTCGATGCTGAGCTCTTTATCCAGACCAAGCTCCCACTGAGCGCAGCAGGCACCTGCCTGGGTACCCGCTGCAGGGGTACACTCCTAAGTGACCCAAATCAAGACGAGTGTTTCCAAATCATTGAATAAAAATAAAAATAAACAGAGACAACATGACCATGCAATTCTCAGATACCCTCACTCTCAGATACTGTGCACTGCATGACTTCAGAAATCAAGATTTTTTTGTGAAATCGTTTTTAAAAACTGCTCCAATGGCTTATGTAGTAAAGATAAATACTATTTTAAACAATTTATTCTTCAATATAAAAATATTTTAAAATACATTATTTTAAAAAGCAGACTGCCAAGCCTTAAAATTCACCCCAAACCCCTTCTATTTAGAACAGCAGCCTATCTTCATTGACTGCATACCATGATATCTAGCTGTCCTAACTATGCTCAGGGCAATACTTTTGTATTTCTCAACCTTTTCCTCCTGATTTGGGGGCGAACTCAATATCACTACGCAATTCATATTTGCATGCCTTATCCAGGACTCCTAAAACATCAGTGAGAAGCCAGCTTGATACTGGTACGAAAAGGAAGTGGTATCTCCACATCACCTGCAAAATGTGGTCACGCAAACCCATCTACTTGGCACCCATCCCACCACAGCTGTGTGGTCAGGCTGCACCATGAACTGCATTTCTGTACATTTATAAAGCCCTCCCAGGAGCGGTGACACTGATAATAGCGTAGAGTAGCCTGCTGGATATCAGTAGGATTGCCATGTATAACTTTGATAATTTACCAAGTATTTTATTAGTTGGACTACAACCAAGTAATTAATATTCTGTTCCCACAATTACAAGGTCCTCTGCCAATTTTAAATTACCAATATTTTTTTTCCAGAAAAGTTGCCTCATAGTATACAATAATCTGCAAAAGAATTTTCTATTAATCAGATTATAATAGAGAGTGTTGTAAGAAGTCATGTGTAGGCAGTATGAACTTTCCTATGTCAAAGTTGCTACGACAACTGGATAACCCGGATTCATGGAAGAGATGATAGTATGAGATGATTTAAACAAGATCTCACCCAAGTGCAATGATTAACGCAATCCTAAATCATTCCCTTAAAATGATTCTTCTATCTCTTTACAACAGATAAAATTGCATTGAAAGTTCATGCAAAATCTGAGAACTGTAACACATAAATCAGCAAAGTCTAGCAATTCAGTTCACAAACACGCTGAAAGAACTAATTTGCTATCTTTGCAATCTTTAGTATTCAGTTTTTTTAAATGGGGTTGCATAAGAATGTGATTAACACTTTGAAAATTAAGTTTATAAAAGGGAATTCTAGGAAATGTTGTGTTATAGGAATGTCTTTTTGAAAATGAGTTACTGACAAAGTTCAGTAATAACATGTAGCGTTATAAGTATACACATATGTGCAAACATAAGTACTAAAAAATTATCATCATAAAAACAGATTTAAGTCTCACAGGCTGCTGTGAATTAACTCCACGACAGACATAAAAATAACCCAGGCTAGTTAGCAGTAAATACTAGCAAGGCATGTGCTTCAGCAGCAATGCAAAATGAGTGTGTATTTTAACAGCAGACAATTGCAGAAACCATTTATGTGCAAGCATTAATTTTTGGCAGGACTGAAAGAGGTTTTTTTTTGAATATCCAGATTTATGACACTCTAGTACTCAAGACACTTGGAACGAGGTATTTCAAGGCGGATGCCTCGTCCCAGGCCCCACCTTCTCGGGCGCCCGACATGCCCGCGCTGGCACCATGTTCCCGCGGCCGTGGACCCGGTGAGAGCGCAGGACGGGGCTGTCCGAAGCGAGCCGTGCAGCCGGGCAGTGACCAGCCCGAGTCGCAGTTATACAAGAAGCAAGGAAATATTATGCAAGAGCACAGGAAGCGAGAGGAGACAGTATTCTGGGCAGGCCTGGCAAGGAGTCTGTGTGAACGGCCGCTAACAAGCGCAGCGCGGTGCCTGGCGCCAAAGCCAGCAGAGAACGTTCCCAGCGCCGCGGAGGACAGCGCTCCACATGTTTTTGCCAGTGGGCCAGGTTCCAGGACGCCCTGTACCTGATGAAATGCAGATAAACCCAGGTCTTACTTTTTTCGCCAAGTCTTCATTTATTTTTAATTTTTTGGGGCGTATTTTTGTCCAGCATTTGTCAGAAGTGGCAAACATTTTGTTTTCATGGCTTTGCTAATAGACCGCTTGCTCTTGGGCTCCCTATAATTTCAACTACAATAAGTGACCTACAAAGAAAGGGTTTGGCAGCAGCCTCATTTTTTCCATGCATCTTGCCCATCACTACCTCAAGATGTTCTGCTAATAGGATATGTGAGGATCTGGGTGCTTCTTTTCCGTGGCATTTTGGCATTTAGGAATGACCACTGTTAGTAGACCTGGCAGAAGAAAATACAGCTACTCACACACAACAATACTATTTTAATACCTATTTCCATAGAGAAAGCAATTTTTTTTCCAAATTTGAGAACTACTTCATCCAGGTCTTATTTGAATAAAACACCAATTACACCCAGCAAATTCTGTTTCAAGAATGGCAGAAGAATTCGTCCTTACACTGGCAAGTATTCAGCGTCGAGCAATGTAGCCTGATGTAGGACACACTGCACGTTTTGCTCTAGGAAAAGGCAGGGATAAAGTGCTTGAGGTGGAAGTCCACGGCGAGATTCACACATCCCCTGCCAAATAAAGAGTGCAGCATGCGAAGCCGTTACACAACCCCAAACAATTACCAATTGTGATGTGCGCAGACAAAGCATTCTCCAGAGAATCTGTTTTACCTTTGTAATCACTCTAAAAAACAATAGCGCTCTCCTTCCAGCAAATACATAATGCAAACAAAAAACAAACAGCAGCACTGCCTCCACTGGGAAAAAAAAAAAGAAGTTTGTGAGAAGGATGATAGATCTGTAGGAGATCTGGATTCCCAACAGAAAGGAAGCTGACTTACTGAGGAGCTTTCGTCACCATCGCTTGTGGGAACAGCAAATGTATGCCACTTCTAACAAGAAAGTCCTGTCTTCCCCATGGTTCACACATGAGAAGGTTCCCATAACCTACCACTTTTGCAAAAATAATTAAACAAGCACCACAGTCGCACAGGAAAGTGAAGATGCTACAGGTGACAATGTCTTTATTGTTACACTGGTATAACAGTCACCAAAATTAATCACAACCATGCCAACAAGCACCATGTGTGCGGGTGTGCGCGCACACACACACACACACACACACACACACACACACACACACACACACACGACGAGTCCTTTCCAAACAAAAAAGGCCACATCTACCTACAGATAGATCCAAAGTTAAGAGTTGTTTGCAAGCTTATTTGTTTCTCCAGTTGAAGACGACAACTTTTTTCCAGACTGGAGAACTTCAAAAGCTCTTTGGAGGTCTTGGATCAGCCATATATCAAGCACAAATACTTCATGATGAGTTTTTAAATGCCACAGGAGTTAAACTAGTAAATCATTCTACAAAGACAACAAGATGTTCTGTCAACAAACAACAAGATCTCATTTCTGAGTGCTCTGTGTATCCTTGTCAGCATAGTGAACCACAGCATGGAGTTGACTGGAATTTCTCTGGGCTTCTGCAATCCTATGACGCCTCTGGGCTCTACAGAGAAACACGCTTGTGCTGCAGCATATCTCTTTCCCTGAGGCCTAGTCTGTTTCTAAAGATCTATTTTTCAGGAGCTTAATACCCTTGAGATCTCTACTGGTCTGTTAAGGAATGGAGAAGCAATGTAACCTGTTAAACCTTGTTTCTTTAAGAAAACAAGCTAAACGAGGGTAGCTCTTCCAATCTCTGTCTAACCTTCTATTAAAAATAAACCTTCTTCTAAAATTTATTTTGATGACTGAATTTTCCAGCAGTTTAAAAGTAACACTCTTCCAGCCAAAGCCACTCCCTGTATTTCATGTATGCAATTCATAATCAACTACAGGAAAGCAAAATATACCTACCAGCACAGGCAATAAAACAGTTTTTAGGGAGAGGGAATATATTTTGCCTCTAAACAGCTAATATTTCTCCAAGTTGAGGCCTTCTCTTTATTATCCTTCAGTGCAGTCATATCATATTCACAGTTTCCCTGTAAGTCTTATAACAACTCCTGGTATTTGAGCAAGCTAAATACTTTCAAAACATGGTGTATTAAGAGATTTTCCCCTATCTATTTCCTTGTAAAACTCTGTAAACTCACTTCTTATACAGAAACAGTTTCTTGCTCTGCTTTAGCAAGTATATAACCATTTTATTTGCATAACCCACCAGAGAACCAGAACCCAAGTGCCAAGGTCATGAAATTCCACCGAAATTTCATGATGGGGGTGGGATTTTTTATCCACTGACTCCATGAAATAATGAAATTCCCTTTCAAGAGGAATAAAGGTCCACACTCAGTAGAGTTACATCACATTTTCTCCAAATGCGCTTTCACAAAGCAGAATCCAGACAGGAATTGAATCCTACTTCAAACAACTTTAGAAATGGATTATTTTCCCCGTCGGGACATAACAGCCTGCAACCAGAGCACTCTGTTACGTAAGGCGCAAGCGAAAACCAAGAAACCCAACAACGGCAGCACACACCCCTGTCTGCAAGGGACCAGGAGGTTCCTTCCACAGCTGCAACATGCTCAAAACACAACATAATGTGAGTGCTCCCGGCTACTGAAACCATTTTATGCTTGCACTGCATGCGTTGCATCAGCCCTCTCAGAAGATGCGCTTCATGAGGACTTCATGGTGGCACGATCCATTCTCGACGCTTTTAGCGCGTCAGACGCGTGACACGCTGTCTCTTCAGGTGGACCCCTGCTCCACATCGGTCACCACGACGCCCGAGCTCTTTTCTGTGGCCTGCAATCCAGCTCCCTGCAGCTTTCTACTCATTTTATTTCCAGGGTTTGAGGAATACCCAAAAATATCTACCTTTATGCTGTCATCCTGCCTCTTAAAAAAAAAAAAAAAAGGGAGGGTGGAGGACAAAAAAAAAAAAAAAATCAGAAAGTAAAAATTCTGGTCGCTGAGGTTCACTGCTTCACGCTTGCCCTTTGAGGAGCTGGGAACGCACTATGCGGTGCTTACAGTGGGGTTTGGGCTGCGGGGCGGCGGGGACTGTCTTAAGATTTGGCAGGCAAAGGGGTAGGAGTGGTGCTGTACAGATAACACGACTGGCTGTATTATCTTCCCCCGTGCCTGCTCGGACAGTTCGCAAAGTTGCCAACAAAAGCCTGTGTGAAAAGCTCTGTTTTTCCCACTGTATTTTCTTTAAGCCTAAGAATGGGCCTACTCCCTCTTCGGGCCTGCCCAGCCACTCGTGCGCAGGCAACGCCGCGATGAGAACGAAGCCACAGGCTTCCTTCTCATCGCGGCGCTGCCTGAGCACGAGTGGCCTGCATGAAGGAGCCTCTGCGGGCCGGACACTTGGGTGTCCTCTGCAACCCTTTCAAATCAGGGAACGAAGGACCCCACCATCTCCCAGAGGCGTCCAGGGCATTACGATCCCTGTGCTCAGCCCCCATGTCGCTGGAGGCACCCAAACTGCACCTTGATCCTGCGTGCGGCAGGAGGACCTGCTTCAAAGGTGACGCAAACGAGGGTTAAAGTCCCACGTTGGCACACGGGTGCAGCCTACGTACGGAGGGGCCATCCGCGATGGCGCAGGGAGGGAGCAGCGAGCGATGGGGCAGGAGCGGGAGACGGCCCGAGCGCTGCCATCCGACCACCTCCTGCTGAGGAACCACTCAGCGAGTTCGGTCTGTCACATGAGGTCCTTGCCAAGATTGGTACGACATTGTACGAGATATAGAAACAGAAAGTCCCCACTTTGAGAAGTTTACAGTCTAAATAAATAAGACACACAAAAGGGGGAAGGAAGGATACGCTACCATCCCAACTTTCCAGACTGGGAGGGAGGGAGGGTTAATGACGGAGAGCAGCCGCCCTGGCCACTGACCCTGCAACCTCTCCCAGCTCCTGCGCAAGCAGCGAGCCCGTCCAGCCCGAAGAAACTGCTGCTCAGGAACCAGCACTGACCGCAGCAGGCACCTCCACCGAGAAGAGGCAGAGAACATGCTCGAAAGACAAAATCCAGAAAACAAAACAAAACAAAACACCCTTTTATTTAGCTTAGCTGTGCTCAGTGCTGGCCCAGGTCCCCATTTCCAAGAGGCTTTGCTGGGGCCAGCTGTGTGGTTAGCAGACAAAAATGGGGCTGTGGGGGGGTTGTTTTTCTTTAGCAGGCAATAATGGGTGTTTCGAAACAGCAGCATTAAGTTTCCTTCAAGATATCTGCCCTTGCTTTTACTCCACGTTCAAGTCCGCACAAGCCTAAGCAAGCAGGATAGTCCCTTCTGTGAATCATTTGGAACATATATACAGCCTTACTGTTATGTAAAAGCCAGCACAGCAGCACTGTTCCAACAGTTGGAGCATGGAAAGGATGTTCTCGTGAAAATCCACCCATCTCATTAGCAATGGCAATAACACATCCTTCCAATCACTTTTTGGAGGGGAAATAGAAACAAGAACTGAAGTTACTATCAGTGGCTGATAATCTTAAAGTTTTAGCACCTAAACATGTCATCTGCAGCTCAAAGTTAGCAGAAACACATTTTGTTAAGTCAAACTAGAAACGTTGCCCAAACCACTAATTTCAAAGCTAAGCTGCTGAAAACAATAACAGGGGTCAACTACCAGAACAAACGGCTACCTACTCTGTAGAAATCAGACTTTTTCTTCCTCCGCTGCCCATGACTACAACCCATCTCACACAAACAAAAATGGCAGATCTCCTGCCACCCTCCTGTGTGCTAGATGACTTAAGTACGCTTAAAAGAGGATGGAGTAGTTGCTTAATCAAAACCAAGATACACCGGGAGAAGTAACCTGGTCCCAGACGTGACACTTGGTGATGGGTTTTCCACTTGCGAAAAGTGTTCTAAGTGTACTTCATATAACCCACTTCAGATCAATACTCTCCATAATTACCTAAGAGACTGAAAAATACCGTCATTGATGTCAGCTGACAAGTACACTTTTCTGTGATAACAGCACATAAAACCCAGGCACAACGCCACATGCAGTCCCAAGGTTTAAGATACAAATTCCACTGCAATTAAGGCTTGGCATCTCAGCACTAACATTCTCCATTTGAAAAAAAAGATGTAAAAACACAGACAGGTTTTTCATAGTGCTTGTAACCATGAGTGAGATCTTTGAAGTACTGAGACTACAAGCACCCAATAGCACCAAGCATTTACTCACACACAGGATGACAATTGTGAATGGACCCGGCTGGAAGACCAACAAGAGCCACCAGAATTGCCCAACAACAAAGGCTGAATAGGACTGCTTTGTAGTTTATCATACCAACCTAAGTGGGAAGGATCAGGGCGATACTGCAAGTTTAAGTACCTTTTTATGACATTAAATACCTTAGATATGCTAATGGCGAAAACAAGACACAAGGTGTGTTCTTCAAGCATGATGGCACCACATTTATACAAAGCCCTTCAAAGTCACTAGAATGCAACTTTGTACTTCCTTAAGCTCTCTAAGCAGATATTTTTACACATACAAGAACATACTTTAAAGAAAAAATACTGTAAAACAACTCTTGAATACCACTAGACTGACTAGCACCAAAATTTTTAGTTCTCAATGGCTTTCTTGCCATTGTTGGCATTTTCCATTGTTAACACTTCAAAAGGTTAGCAAGACCTCTGATACTATAAATTAGCAACAGCTTTCCCTTTTGAGAAACAAAGGGCAATAATGTACGTTTTTAGATGTCATGTGACTAGTGTAGGTAGGCCATTGCATTGAACAATTCAAGTACTTTAGCAAATCATAGTTTGTAGATATACATACATATGGGTTCAGAATATGACTACCGCATGTACTAGGCGAAAGGTGAATATCACCTGGAATCAGTATATTTCAAGATATTATTATATTCATTTCTAAAAGCAATAGCTTTCCTGGGAAAGGCAAACATTTCTATCTCTCACTGTACAAAGGCAGGTTTTCAGGTATGTGGCTCTAAAACTATCAGTCCTTTGAGAACAACCAAGTTAGAAATTCTGCAGCCAGCTTTTATTCAGTTGTACCAAGATCTTTCAAATATCTTATCCATAATACCAGAAGCTGGTAATGTGCATTGTGTGTGGGGGGGTTACCTTTAATGCTATGTTTTCAATAATACTAACGTTTCAACAAAACTGTTCACATATTTCAAAGCTAGAGAAGACCTTTGTCATCAACTAGTCAGACTTCCTGTCTAATCCAAGCTAAGAAGACTAAACATTTTCTTCAGACCCAGTAACTCGTGGGAGCAAATCCAAGTGTGTTTTAAGTTCAAGGCTTCAAGAGATGGAGGCTTCATCAGCGTTGTTGAAAAAGTACTTGGTATTTTAGGTTAGGAGATAAACTTAAAAAGTGTCTTCCTGAAAGGAAGACAGGAACTCCATTCTGGTCAAGCTAAACTCATTCATGCATGTCACGGCTTTCTGTAGAACAAAGAAATTCTGGAAAAAAAAAAAAAAAACATAAAGGGTAGCCTTTAATTTATATTACTTAAATTGGATTGAAAAGAAATTTAAAATTTAAAACTTTAGATGAACAAAGTAGTGCAACACAAGAAGTTGTTAAATTTATTAAAAATGAAGTCAAATAATTTTTTTCAGCACTGTCCATATGCTCTGACATTTTTTTCTATCCCATTCCTTCATTCTAGGCTAGTTCCAACACTGTTTTATCTTGTGTTCTGGAAAATTACTTTCCAATAAAACATCTTTTCCCAGAAAATATGCTTTTCAGAAGTACCCACCTGTACCAATGACACCTCCAGGTAAGCTCTTCCCATATTTAATAACTCTGTTTAAAATGGGCACCTTCTATCTCACCTTCATTTGCCTAACTCTAACCAAATGTGTTTTGATAGATAATGAGCATTACATTTTATTAGATAATGAGTAACAAATATTTGCAACAGATAAAGTTCACGTTGCAGTCACTTCTGTCAGAGTTTCTAAATGATTCTGGTAATCTTATTACACATACACCTTCGGACTGCTTGCTATCAAGCACTCTAAGCTACACCTTCATGATTCATCCATCAGGAGAGTCGCTTGTTTTACAGAAACCTCCCCGTGCCCGTTCTAATTTTAACCTCTGCTCGGATAATACAACTTCCTGCCCCAAAGCGAGCGGGTCAGGTTGTTCAGACTCAAGCTCTTAGATGTTCTTTGTGAATACGCAGAGCGATTCCCATGCAAACACTAAGGTTTGCTGCAGCATTTCAGTGCTCTACAGTATTGTTGCAGTCAGTACTCATGGCTTTCTGAAGAAAAAAAAGAACGGTAAGAGTCCCTAGCTTTAGACCCAGGGTACACACGCACACAAGCACCCAGGACAAGATCTTTCTTGACTCAAAAAACCCAACATAGGTTGCACGATAGCCCAATTTATAACAAACACTGTTCACCTGCCAAGGATTTAATAAATATATCCTTTATTTTAGGGACTTTAGGTGTAGAATCGGGTACTAGCAGAGAAATCACTAACCCATTACTTCCTTTTGTCACATTTACTGCTGTAAAATGACCACTGAGTTTGTATAGCAGATGCCTATTGCCTAGTCAAAAAGAATGGAAAAAAGAAATATTTGAAAAGACATCCTAGCTGCTCCTAGTTATCACACTATCACTAGAAGTTATTAAGCCTTAAGTTTACCAATGATTTTGTTAATAATAACAACAACGCAATATACCATGAATTGTCACAGCCCTGTTGTACTCTGCCAAGTGTACAACTTATTTTACAGTCTGCCTTGGTTTCTAATTCATGTAGGTCAGAGTTGAGATTTAGGGCCAGGCCTCAAGAAGCGTGGGAGGGTTTGCCACAGACAAGACGTGTTTTCAGAGATGTGTTTACTTCCCCTGTGTTTTGTTGGAAACACCAATAAATTACTGAGATCTTTTTTTGCAAAACAGACAGTTTGGTTCTATGTATATTCCACAAATATTTGAGATGAAAATGTAAGGTACTAAATGTTCCTCTGTTTGTAATTAAATTGCTATATAAATACATACAGAGTAGAATGAAGTAGCATTTTTGACTCAGCCAGTGGGGAAAAGGGGGGAGGGGAAAGTTTTGATGACACGTTTTTATGAGGAATGAATGAGAAAAGTGCTAAGAAACTCTATTCTTGTCCTACTTTTGTCACCCTTGAAATAATAAAATAAGAAAGCCTTTTGCTCCTGCCCAGATGCCCTGAATTTGCTAAGAAAGCTGCACAAAGCCAGTCGTAACTGCTCACCCACAGGCGAAAATGAAGCATTTGTAAAGTTTCTGAACTCCTTGGACAATCTTTCTGGAGGCAACACCCTAAACATTCCCCTAATCAAAGCAAACTGCTGATTCCACATATTCACACACAGAGGAAGGGTCAAGACCAGGGCGTCTCTTTGACAGAAGATCAGACATAAAAACTCAGCTATAGCAACTTTGCTTCTTGTCTGGCCGAGCATGTGACAAGTTCCTATAGAAAGGAATATTGCATATTTGCTGGGTCATGCAATACCGTGCACAGAGGAGCAGAACGGGCACTTTATCCTACTCCAAACTCTTGATAATAACAGACAAGCAAATTAAATTTCAAGTCAAATTGTTTTAAAATACATAAGTGCTGATTTAGTCCAAATTTATTATGAATAGATTTAGCTACAGTTAGATTTCCTAGACCTAAAGTCACAGAAGAGTACCAATATCATAATTAGATTTGATTAATTTTAGCTCAAAAAGTAAAAAGCAAAATTAAACTAGAGTTATTTTGGAACATTCATTATTTTTCAGGCAGTTGGCCTACTGTACTTCATTGAATTGCTTTCCACATAAAGAGTAAAATACAGGTTACCATTTTACATACTTCAGACAGATTCTCCATGAAAAGTGACTTTATAAATCCAAGAAAGTATTTACTATTTTCATATAAACGGTCAAGATTATTTTCATCAGCAGCTAATTTATTACGTTGCTTTCAAATAAAGAGAATACAGGATTAATAAACAAGGGAAAAATACAGGTCAGTACAGGTATGTAATAATCATACCTGCATAGTTCTTTAAAACTGAGAATTTTGTAAATGCATTTGAAAATAAAGTGCATGTTTTCTTCTCCTTCCTCAATTACATATTTTTAAAGACAGAAATAACAGTGCAATTAACTTTATAGATCACATAACAGCAAGCTTCTCTTAGTAAAATAATTCCAACTGGTAAGACATTCTCAACTATGCGAACAGGATAAACCTAACAGAAAATTACTAACATCAGCAGAGCAAATTTAAAAAAGAAAAAGGGAACATGCTCTATTTTTGGATGCATTCAATTTTTAACTTGTTCTTGACATAAGCACTAATCATGAGTTAAACCAGGGCTTGCAACCTCCGGGCAATCACCAGAAGACCAGGCAGCTTTCTGGAGGATGGGGGGCCTCAAGAAGCTCTCGCAGGCCGCCCCGTTCCCATGGCCAAAGCCATTCAGCCCTCCTGCCGCTCTAGTGCAGACCAGTAAAGCTGAACCTACACCACGTGCCGTTGCAGGCGAAGGGGAACAGACACACATGGAGCCATTCCTCGTTTCCTGAGCCTTTTGGTCACCCTCCGGTAGAGCAACCCTTGCCACGTTTGCAGAAGGACAAAAGGGATGTTGAAGGTAGAAACCGGAAGGGACAAAGTAATATTTAGCACTGAGGACTTCTCTGCACATTGGCACTACCAGTAAGGCTGCAGCAGTCTTCAGTGAAAACATTCTCAGTGATTTGCAGTTTTTGTAATAAGCTCATAAAGAGAATCTGGTTCAGGTGTTTACTGCACTTCACTCACTCTCCTCCCCAAATAAGGCAACTACAAATCATCGAGTTTTAAACTACAGGGCGAACGGGAGCCTGCCAGGTTCTCTGCACCCGATGACCGACCTATGGACATCACCTCCACCGCGTACGAGGTGTCACAGCTGCCCAAATTGTCCTCAAGCAGAGAAACCTCCCGGGTTCTAGGAGACAGCTTGCTGGTCACATCCAGCCCCCATGGCAGAAGTTGGGTCACTCCACAGTCAAACGGAGGAGCAGGAGTGGCCGGAGTCACTCCAGACAACCTGCTGCTTTGAAGTGTTTGCCTTTTTGATGCTGAAACCCAAGTCCAAGCTCCTTTATGCTCATGCGTGCCAAATGGCTCTTTTCAACCTACTTTTCACAGCGGATTCATGTCCAATAAGAAAAACTTTGAGGGAAAATATTATCATAGACAGAAAGAGGAGGAAATTAAATACATGGGCTACATGCAGGGCATATGTCAAACAAATCTCTAAGAAGTTTATGATAAAGTCAAATAATGTGTGCAGTAGCCTGCCAAGGAAAGAGTCCAAAGCTGAAATATATAAAGTCTGAAATATATGAAGAGTGGCTTAAAAATATATATGAGACAGGCTACCCTGGCAAGCAGATGGACCAAACTGTCCATCAGTCATCATTGCAGGACAGCACGTTAGAGGTAGCACAACTTAGAGCCAGGACTAGCTTAAAACAGAAAGCATCCTGGGCAGGGCAAAGCGGAGGCACAAAGGGGCAGCTTTCCCGAGCACCACGGTTCGACGCCGCAGCACGTCCAAGCGCACGCGCTTCCCACGTCCAACGCCTGCGCTCTCGCGTGGCGGGGAGCTGAACTACCTGCACGTGGTGGGGAGCTGAACTACCTGCACGTGGTGGGGAGCTGAGCTACCCGTGCTCTCCCCTTCCTCACCCACAGCACGAGCTGCCACGACCTCAGCTTGGCAGAGCTGTTCTCCCCAACCAGAGGTCAACGCAGCATCGAGGTACAAGGGGTCTCATTAGAGGCTCTCGGCATCAAGGAGGAGCAAACGCAATTGAAAGCAATTGAGTGCAGTCAGTAACCAGGAATAATATTTTGGTATCCCAGTTGCTTGCCTTTTGCTCCTGCCCTGGTCCAGATGCTATCTGGACCAAAAGAAGTTAAACAGATCTAGATAATGTGACATCCCTGGGGGTCACAAAGCAGCTATCCGAACCAGTGATCTCCTTTATAATTATACAGGGACCACTATTACATATTGCCCCTAAGCCACAAAACTGGGAGGGAGAATGGGCCTGAGGTGGTGGTGGTGGTGTGGGGTTGCTCATTTAAACAACAAACTTTTAAACATTTAAAACAACAAAACCAGAAAAGCCCCATTAATGCAATCAAAACGCAAAGCCAACCAATGTATTCTGCTCAGTGGGCACCTGATTTGCCCTGAGAATGATTTCAAACTTTTCCCACACATACCGTGCTGTCCGTTCAGGACAGTCATTTAACAGACCATCCATTTCTATAAAAACACTGTCCCTCAAATAAAATTCATGAAGAAGTATGATGACTAAAAAGTTCACGGAGACACTCCAAAGACTGTCCTCGTTGGTGAGACCTATCTGCCAGTTAGTCACTGCACTGTACAGAGGACACAAACACAGATTTTCTTCCTCGGCTTTTATTTTTCCAAAACATGCTTTAAACATTCTTTCCTTCTTTTCCCAGTTTCTAATTACCATCATTCTGAGAAACTGCATTCTAGGATAATATAAATATAACAAAATTTTGGTTAAGTTGAAATAATAATCATATTAATCTCAACTTGATATCTTAGACTAGTTTTTCGTGTGACAAATACACAGAATAGCCTTTCAAAAGTGCTCCAATGCTTGTTCCAAGAAAACACTTGTGCTTCTCCCCTGACAGACCTGAGGGTGCTCTTCAACTTAAACGGACTACTAAAGAGTCAAAGATTATCAAAGATTATCTTTCGAAGAGCATCTGTTTAACAGTAAAAGAACCACTCCTCTAAGCACATGTTCCAGGGTTGCCTGCAAATCTTGTAAACCAGATTACCCCCACCACCTTTTCCCCCCGAAAATTGATTTACAAATGCTATTAGTGAGTCAGGTTAGGGTTCCCAGCTGCATGTCTGGATGGAAATCAAGCAAATAACACAGCAAGTGCTGAACTCGAGGCAGCCCGCCCGTTCCGCAGGAGCACGGGAGAAGCGAGCCGCCTTGCCTTGGCTCGGAGCGCTCCGGCAGGGATGCGCGTACCGGGGCAGGAGGCACACGCAGGCTATCCCTCCTCATCTGATAGGCGTCAGGCTCCTGCAAACATTAATTTACACAACAAACCCGAGGGACAGATAACAATTATTAGCCTACTTCTGAGAGCGCCAGAGAATTGTCACCGGCGCGTCACAGCGCTTACTGAAACCAGGGACAGAGCCAGGGTGAGAACGGGGACCCGCAACGCCTCGACTTCTGTGAAGCTGCTGTGTTGTATTTAAAGAGTGTTTCTGCAAAGGACCTCAGTATCAGGTACTGCAAGATTAGACAGTGCTCGTTCTCTTATACTGACTGAAAGTAAGAGACTAAGACTAAAGAGGTTAAGTTTCTCCTTAGAAGAGGTAATACACTGAATGCACCGAGCAAGATAATTTCAATATATGCACTATTTCATTTTAATCCCTGTAAACTAAACTACAAAAGAACTTTTCATAAGTACATCCCACTGCATAGTGTTTTATATTTGTCAAAAAAGGACCTGTTAACATACCACTATTTTACGCCCTACACAGATGAACAACACCTAGAACAGAATACACTGGCTGTAACTTTTAACCCACATCCAGTAAAGTTTGATAAACTCGGGCTAGCAACACATAAACGCACGGGCCATACTACGATACCCCCCCTATTCCACGGTGACAGCGTGACTCAACAAGGAGCTACAGTGCAAACGAAAGCAAAGTTTTCAAGGTAGAGCCAGCTGGAAAGTACACCTGACAGACAACGAGATAAAACCCTCGCTCCATAAAACTCGACTTTTATGAACGCGATCTAAAACGAGAACAGGGAAGCAAGCAACCTGAGCCAATAATAGAAGCGGCCTCAGAACAGCCGTTTGTGGAGCCGCACAGAATGGGCTCAGTTTAAGTGAGCAGCGGGACTGAGCGGACCTCTGCTCCCTGGCGCATTCCCCGCTCCCGTGCCGCCCTCGCCCACCCACGCGAGCTGCGTTCGCGCTCGGAGCCACCACCTGATGCTCCTCTCCCTGATCTCCGCCCGCGAGCCCGGCTGGGGCTGGGCACGGCGCGGGGTTTACTTGATGCCCAACCTCGGGAACGCGCGCTTCGGCGCGGCCGCGCAGCTCGCTGCGTTCACCCGCTCCCGCTCCCCTTAGGAAGCGGCTTGGGAAAGGCGCG
>JAWLRI010000847.1:2590353-2645334 GCA_034781795.1 Crypturellus tataupa | reverse complement strand
GCCGCACCTGCCCGCGCAGCGCCCGCCCGGCCCTGCCGCCCCCCGGGCGCCCCGCGCAGCTGGGACGGCGCGCGCCCCGCACATACGTGCATCCGTACGTACATACATTATGTACATACATATGTACATACATACATGCATGCATCCCTGCCTGCCTCCACAGGGCGGGCGATGCTCGCAGGGGTAGCGCTGCTGCGGCTGCCGTGGGGCTGTGCGGGGCCGATGCGGGGCTGCCCGGCCACAGCCCCTGCCCGCAGCATTAACCCCGCGCGCCAGCACAGGGAGGGAGCTAGGGGAAGGGGCCACCGAGCCCCGACTTGAAGGGAGTTCAGCGCTTCTGCCTCTGCACCCTCATCCTTGGTGTTCAAATTTATCCTCATTTCTTCAGTTTTCCTAATTCATTACCAAACTTGACACTAGTAAAATGCACCCTCATAGCATCAACAACAAAGTACTGAGGTGGCAAGGACTGCTAAGGCTCAGCTCACACCACCTCCTGCTAGGGTTTGTTTCAGTTGTGACCACTGTAAATCCACCTGAGAGCTTCTGTTCGGTGGTTTTACACCAAAACCACCACCTTGCGAGTCAAGGAAATGCATCTTTCAGTGCGGGAGCTACTATTTGATCGCTTTTATCACTTTTATCAGCCTTATCCTCACCGGTCTAAGGCTTACCTTCACATTCTGTGGACATCTCAATCTAATGCACTCCTTTCCCTTAAACTGCATCACCAGTTTTCCTGTACTTCTGGGTAATGCAAGTACTGCAGGCAAAAAATAAAATTAACCAAACTAGATTTATTTCTTGGTTATTCAAATTTGAGCAACTTCCCTTTGCTGTTTCATAGGCTGTTTTGTGTACAGTGGGTCAGGGGTTTTTTCTTTTACACGATATGAATTTTTAAAGCAACACAGTAGGTTTCAATTTGCATATTCTGCTTTCTAGTCTGAAAGAGCTACATCTGCTTACACAGCAACAGCCTAATTATGTGGTAACAGGTTTTTTTCTTGTTATACAAGAGAGGCTACACAAAAGAAGCCCACAAATATTTAAAATCTAAGTAAACTTAGTTAAACAGAATTTGTGTATGCAGGACTAAATTTAACCTTCTGGGAATAAGAGAATGCAGTAGGATCAAAGAGCCAGGTCACTCATTTCCTAGATTAAATAGACTTCTTCATCCCTCATTGATCTCTGCTGATGTCAATGCTCCTTGCTATATCTTAAAGCACTTTACTTGGATAAACAACACTTGCTTTTAAAATCAGACAAGAGAAGCATTCAATTTGGCCAAATCTCACTTATTTCAGGTCTAGCCCGTCAACCTAACTATCCTGCTGGGGGTAGACTGTAGCTGATTATCAGTCTCAGCCCCTTGCTCTCTTACCAGCGAGGCCCACGAGCGCTTGCGCAGCCGCAGAAGTCACATCCAAGCAGCACTCGAGGAGCCATCCCCTCTGTTTCTCCCTGGGGACAGACCGGAGGGTTTCAAAGCCCGTCCATGCCCAGCAACCCTATAACCTTGCTCCTGCTCCATTAAGGCAAAGCCCAAGCAAGTCTCAGGGCTCCCTCGCAAGTCCTTCATTTGCCCCAGAAATTCAGAAGGGGGTTTGCAGAGGCCGTGCAGGTTCACCCCCAGAATCCACCATGCAGTCTGCTTTGGTTCTCGCTAAGAAAACTCTCCCATGTTCAGAGATTTGTTACTTCCCTCCTTCACCGCCACTAGGCAGGTAGGGAAAGGCCAAATAGACTTCACTGCGGTGCCACACCACTTGATCCATGCTGTGACACTGCAGCTCCACAGCACCTACGGGGTGTCAAGAAGCCCTCTCCTTACTACAGGCTAACAGGGACTCTTGTAATTTAACTCTCAGCTGCATCTTTTCACTGCTTGGCTCACCTTTATTGCCAGCCAATATTTATTTACAGAAGTGCCTCCAGTAAGACCCACTCTCCCTGTTCCTAGAATACTCAGAAGCTTCAATAGCAACCGCGCCGTGAACGCATTTATTCTACATGGAGGCAATATTTAATCTGCAGGAGATAACGACTGCCAGGAAAAGCCTCAAACTGTTTTGGTTCAAGACAGTAAGCAGCTTGTCTTCTCAATTACTATCATCAGCGCTGGGCCTCCCGGAGCTTTGTATTGTTCCTACGTTACTCCTTGGGTTTTATCTCACATTTACTACGTGTTACAGTTAGCTTACAAATGCTAGGCTATTGCAGAGGAAAGCTCAGGGAAGGGGGAAAAGTGCTCAGGAAACTCCCTGAGCTGACCTTAGCAGGGGTTAGCTTCTGGGTTTTTTCCTTCCAATCAAGGTTTCCAGCAGTGTCAACACATCAGAATTCATCCAGCTGAGGCTTCCTTACCCTTGATGGTCAGAGAAAGTTATAAGCATTCACTTTGTCCATGCTGTATTTACAAAGCTATGTAAAGCAAAAAATATTGCTCCCATGAGAGCTATTCTAGAAGTGCTACAGGTATAGTAATTTCTTAATATCTGAAAAGATTTTCTTTAGAAGAGAGTTGTTTGAGATGACTGGTTCCCATGTGCTAGCAGAGCAGTCCCTCACTCTTTAAGGGTCCCTCAAGTCAACAGGGGATCAGGCACTGCCAGCTCTGTGCCAGACTGCAGGCAGATGTACGGGGGAAGGAAACTGAAGGTTTACCTGCAATCAAGCCACAATATGCCGGCAAGTTTCATGCCCCACACTGAAGTTAAATTACACTGAGAAATTAGCAGATCTGCATAGTAGCCAGACCACTGATCCAGCAGCGCAACTGAAAGTGCCACTCACCCTTGCAGTGTTTGAAGGCAGGAACTCTGTATAATCCAAACAAGACATGGGCCAGCTCCCAAATACTTGCATTTATTCTGAAACACACCACTAACCTAAGAGCAGTTGTGCTACATTGTGACTTCGAGGTACACACGTGCATGCAATCAACCACCCAAATTTGTGCACGCACAGCACTCGATGCATGTGGCTTTCCTCCATGGGGAGAAAGCAGCTCTAGTACTCTGGTTTATGTAACGTTCACGGCTCTTCAGCTGTTAGTGCTCCAGGGTGCTCAGAGGAAGACATGGATACTCCATTCTTGGTGGGGAAGGCATATTCAAAACACAGCTTGCTGGAAGCATGAGGTTCTTAAATAGCCAAGAGCAGTACTCAAAAACAGGAAAAATTTCAGTGAACTGAGAAAGAAAAACACAAAACTACATGAAAAGGACCACTGGCAGCACTGCCTTTACCCATTCTCACACAGTTGTATGGAGGCTGCTAAACCCATAAGTATTCTTCAAGTTCATTTACATCCATGTTCACTTTCTTTTTCTGTTCAATACCACCAGAAGTATGACAGCAAAAAGTTGGTGCCTGTAATAATGAATAACTGCACCCAGGGAAAAGGAAAGGGAGAAAGGCCTGAGTCCTGTTATTGCAGCAGAACTGGTGCTTTGAACAAAAGGACCAAATTCTGCATTTGCTCACACCAGAATACTTTATAGCCACAAAACATTTATTACATCTGGTTGCAAATAAGACTGGAAAATACGAAACTCTAGGTTTAGCACCAGGTTAGCTTGCAAGTCCATTGATGCTTATAAGCAGGCTAAAACACAGAAGTCAAGAAAAAGGTGAGGTCCACTCAGACATATATCAGAAATGCCTGAACCATGGTACAAAGGCCGGAGCAGAGCTCCCCTTCTCCCTTCCCTCTTCACTGAGGCGAGGGAAGACTAGGCCTGCGAAGCACCTCGGCCGAAGCGTTATTCCGGGCGGCGCTCCAAGATCTCCGCAGCTTTCCTAGACGGCACGCGCTCCTTCCAGCGCAGCCGGCACACGAGCTCGCTCCGTTCAGGGCACCAGTCACCTATGGACACATTCCAGACGCTTCAGCCACCGCACTCCCCTAAGGAGAGAGGCACGATGGCCAGGATGCTGGGAACGTACCTGTAAATTTTGAAAGGCTCAAAATTATCTCTGAGCCCTTTTCAAAACTGCCTAGGATGTCTCAGGCCTTTCCCGGAAGAAAGGTGGTAAAACAAAGGCTAATTAACATGGCCGTGTGTCGCAACAGGATCAGATTAAGAAGTGATTAATGAATAGAGGGAAACAATCCTGTCATGATATTGAAACTACCATCTTGAAATTTTTGAGAAAAAAAAAAGCCAACAAGAAAAATACAATCCAGCGTGTAAAAGTGGCTTTTGTTTTGTTTTTCCTTTCCCCCTAAAGAGCTTACTATTCGGAAATTTCATTTCACAGCTTTGTTTTTTTCTTCTTTTTTTTTTTGGCCTGTTTAAGAGTAAAGGCTAAATACATTTGCTAAGCAGGACTCTGATTCATCATTCAGAATGCAAACAACTCCAGGGCAGCTACTCAAATACTTAAAAACTTAGCGTGCGTGTTGGAGTCCAATGGATTTTAGAGTATTACTGAAGAGGAACAAGCTTAATCTAGGACTACAGTACATTGAATTAAATGATTATTGCATTATATATCAAAAAGCAAACTGCAATATAATCAAAGTCAAGTATGAAACACATATGGTCTTCATGCAATTTGCAGAAATTCTCTTGAAATGTTTCTGGAAGACAGGCACTGTATAGATACAACATTAATGATTGCCCACACCAACTGTTAGTTCCAACATCAGGCAGAAATGGTCTGCAGCTTCTTTCTGCTCTTGGACAGCAGTTCTTAGAAGGAAACACGGAGCTAGGTCGCCAATAGCATGTTTTAGTCAAAGCCAACAAAACCAGTAGTTAACCCTTAAGTGAAGGGGAAGCATTTCTCTCACTGGATTTTAACAGCCAAACTTTGTAGCAATGTTTGCAATACTCATTACCTCCTACCCTAAGCAGCAGCTGCTTTGCAGAGGAGAGGAGCAGCGCAGACATGAGACTCCCTCCCTGAAGTGCTGGGTGCCAAATGAGCATCTGGAGAGGTGGGAAGCTGTGACTTCTGTGACAGGAGTTCTCTGCAGTGCTGAAGCCAGTACTAATTATAATTAACATTCAGTCACTCAACAAATAGTTATTCAGAGACAGTGGAACGTGCCCATTGCAGAATTTAGACTTTAAAAAGGGCCAAGGGATTTTTAGGAGCCTAAATATACATGGAACATGTATACATGCTCTTAAATCTTTTCATCTACCTCCAGAGGGTTTTGTGATGCTCAAGCCTGTACTGACTTCCTGTTCAGCAGTGAATTTCCCTCTAACATAATCCAAATGATGGTGCATGGTAGAATGGAAGCTGAAGTAATGAACTCTCCTTAATCCCAGCACTAAATGCTAATTTAACTGCAATCAGGGTAACTAGATTTAGGCATTGTTTTTATACCCCAAAGGCTCTAATTTGCTATAATGAAGATCTTGACAAACATTTGTTTTAAAGCAGTCATTCTTAAATTACTGATGGTTAACAGAGTCACTGAACCCATTAACCCTGCGCATGTTTGTCACCCAAAGTAGATGATAATTTGTTGTAAAACTGGAAAAAATCCAAAGTTTTCCAGGCACTGCTATACTAAATGACAAATCCCTGCCAAAAAGCAAGTTTTTCTGGGAACAGAGAACTCATCAACAGGTAAATGCTTAATTACTACATCCTTTGAAAGACGCTGGTAGTATTGATGAACCTCCTCAAGTTTTAAATGTTTTTATTTTGCCGTAAAGTTACTTTTTAATGGGTGGGGTTCTTGACAACTTAAATCACAGGAAGCAAGATTGGGTCCAGAGATACCGCTGTACAACTCCCAGATGCACCACGAAACTTAAGCAGAGGCAGTTGCAACTGCAAACCTTAACCAAGTCGCCCTCAGCTCCCTCTGCAAGTCAAAGAGGAAACTCAGCTTCCACAGGAGAGCAAGAGCCCTGCTCTGCTCTCAGTGTCACAGCGGGTACAATCAGCTCCAGACAGCCCCCAAGCAGCTTCACAGTGCAGATGACCAAGATGTTCGTGAGTTGCCTCCTGAGCAGCCAGGGGACCTGACTGTTTAAGGTGCCAACAATGTTCACCTTTTTTCTCCTTCAACTTGAAACTCATTCTCTTTCTATTTTGGGGAAGCACTCCAGGATCCATTTGGCATAAGGCCAAGCTTTTACCCCTCCAGTTGACGTGCTCCTGGAAATATTTATGGTCTCGTAAGTAGAGATAGCACATGACGTTGCAAACTTTACAAGCGATACATGTGCAGACAAGGATGATGGTCCCAAAAGAAAGAGCTGAGCTGTCTCTGTGGCTCATGTTCTCATTCTATTTGTGCGAGGCATCTGCTAGCAAGGATGATCCCGACTATGCATGATAAGTGATATTTCTCTGCATTACACTGCATTATATAATTTAGGATAACACATCCTTGAGAAAGGTGAAAAAAAAAGAGTAGGAGAAACCTATAGCCCATGTGTACCCCAACTCATGCAATCCTAGAGAGAAACAGACTGACTTACATTGCAGGTTACTTTCCTAAGGGAGAAGAGAAATGTCTGAACCCTTAATTTCTTGATTTCAGCAGTTGCAAGAATGAAAACAAGAACCACCCTTCTGGCTTGCTGCAAACCAGGATTAGCAAAGAACCCAAAATAATTCAGTCTAGCAAGAAGCTGGGCCATAACACACCCATCTAAATAGGAGTTCATCCTTCCATTTTTGTTTACACAGAATTAATTATGTTCAAAAAAGTATTGAGCACTGAGTCTGCACCTCCAGCAAATTTATTAGTGCTCTGCATCTACCATCTGCTCTAGAATAGTTGGAGCAAAGATGTTTGACCAAGGTAAGTTGACTTACTGAATTTACATGCATTTAATAGCCAACAGAAGCACAGCAGAAAAAGGGACAAAACCAGCAGGAACTGTTTCTTTCTCTTTAGACACAGAGGCTTTGGGAACCCACTTAAAGCTTCCAATTGCATTTTTCAAATAGCGGAGCATGCTAGGCCAGTATGGCCCCAAAACCTTGGCCAGCCTGACAGGCTCAGCAGGTTTCCTCCCGAATTGTGCCACTGACTCCGAGACAAATATAGCAGAGTCCCAGACGTGCCTTGCATCAGAAGAGGACAGCAAGCAACAGATGAATACTGCTCTCAAACTGTCAAAGTCACAGTGGAAGTTTAGCAATGAGCCCTGCAGAACATCAGTGGAAATTATGAAACTAAAAGCATTATGAATTACTTTGAATGGAGGGAGAAAAAAAAAAGTTTAAACACAAATGATTCAAGAGAAATTCTCAGCTATTGGCACAGGTTGTTTGCATTTATCTGTATCATCAGTGGTGGGATCATCCTAAGTTGCCACTGAAGTTAGTTTTCAAGAAAGAGGGAAGAATTCCAAAAGCATCGACCTTTTGCAACCATTTAGTTCAAAGACAGCCTGGATATTGAGGCTTTTCCCAAGATCCACACTTGCCAAAAGCTGAATGCACAGCACCTGAGTTGGTTATCCAGACACACATATTGTATCCAAACGCTTTTGAGCCTCCTCATACAGGTCTCAAGAGGAGATACGTCCAGGCTTCAAAAAGCACTAGAAAGGCTGTACTTACTACGTCATCAGAAAAATAAAAGGATGTTCACGATTGCAGCAATGTCCAAAGGCAAGGTAAACAACAGAGAACCGGTGTTTGACTTAAAAATCAAGGTTTGTCCTGGGCACAGCCAAGAACTCTAGTTTAAGTAAGTCCTTCATTGACGGGGCTGCTCATATGACTTGGCTTAGCACTGGGAGCGGGCACATTTCCATAGTTACAGGCACATAAATGACTTCAGCAGAATTCTCTAACAGACTGAATTAACTCAGTGTTCACATTACTAACAAGGCTTTCCACTTTGTGCCTAATATTTAATTTGTTTTATTGAATTTTCTCCCCCCCCCACCCGTTAATATAATGCCGTTTTTTCCTCCTGAAAATGTTGTGGAAGAAATAGGTTGTTTATAAGCATATGCTTTTTGCTGGAAACAGTAGCTTCTACAGTCCAAATGCATGCAACTTCACATCCAGACTATAAGCTATTTCACATTAGAAATACCAAGTATTTTTGAAAAAGAGGGATTTTTACCAGAAAATAATCTGGTATCCCTGCCATACTCTTTAAAATAACAAAAAGAGAAACAAAAGCTAAAACAATTTATTGTGTAAAGCAATTATCAATTTTTGTCCAGTAAAACACAGACAAGAATGACAGAATGTGTCTCCTGAGATATGAATAAATAAGGCATGTTGAAGTATGAACGCACGCAACTGTATGCCATTAAATGTTGTTCCTAGTGACCAAAATTTTCGGTACTTCATAATGTGTTTATCTATCTCTTGGATTTTCTCTCTCTCTTTTTTTCCTAAACTATAAAAACTGATTCAGTTGTAAATGTAATGATTGAAAAGATGCCAGTAAGTTATCCCTCAAAGCAGTTAGACCTTGCAACTTGGGGAGTCCAGTACATCTCTTCTAGAGTGAGAGCGGAATAACTGGGCGGCTCAGCAGGCCGGAGATGCAACACAGCCAGGAAGAAGCCAAGTTCCCCTTGGGCATTGCCACCGAGCACCACCACCACCCTCAGCTGAACGCAAAGGCTCTCATCACTTCACCTGCCATCTGCTGCCTCACCAGCTGGGTTTCCTGACTATTTTTTGTCCTACAGGCATCCTTGATGAGATGCTGCCTCCTTATTACCCTTAACAGCCTCATTCTGTCTTCTCTCCTTCCATCTTATCTCAAAGACTCGCCCCTGACTCTCGCCCTGTGTTAAGCATTATCCATCTCTCAAACTGACAGCTCAACTCCACACACTATGTTCAAAGACTCATTAAATACAGTTCCCATAATATGGATTTAAGTTAATAAAAAAGTTTTTTTTCCTAAATTAATCTTTACTTGAATAAGACAGTATCTTTTAAAAAAATTATTGCACCCAACCCATTGCAACTCTTAGTAATTAACATTCCCAGTTAAAAAGAAGTGTGAAATGGCCTGACTTCTACCTACATCTTGTTACAGATTGTTCTAAACAAATAGGGAGGTTTTTTTTTTCAGCCTAAGTACTTTTTCCTCGCCCCCAGAGAGATGCTCTTGACCTGCAGTCTAGTCAACTCCCATCCT
The DNA here is from genome assembly GCA_034781795.1 of Crypturellus tataupa. Classification (NCBI taxonomy): domain Eukaryota; kingdom Metazoa; phylum Chordata; class Aves; order Tinamiformes; family Tinamidae; genus Crypturellus; species Crypturellus tataupa. The sequence goes on along the minus strand of JAWLRI010000847.1, from coordinate 2,636,231 downwards.
TTTACTTGGCTCTGCAGGCAGGCATGTTCGCTCCGAGTCTTGCAGCAAGCACAGTTTGCTGCTCTTCTAATCACTCTCCAATGGGCATCCTAAAACTTCTGCATCAGGCTAAGTGGAAAGTATTATAAAAACAGCTCCTGTGCCAAATACAGACTAAGGGCAGGTTCTGTCGATATTAAAGTTGCCCTATTCACACAGCTAACTTTCACATTAGTCCTTAGGGTTGCAGACAAACTGGATCCTGAGATTCAGGAAATTATCCTGCCGTTTTTTCCCCCTCACACTCCTCCAGAGTCACTACGCTCCAGGTCTGCATCCTGTAGACCTACCTACATTCACTGGACCTTGCCTAGTAAACCACAACTTGGCAGTGCCCAGATGGCAAAGCAACTTCATTGCTTCTCCCAGTTGCTGCAGTTCTTCATTGCCTAGCACTTTCCCAGGCTTTGCATAGCCTAAAAAAATTTATCTGCTGTTTACTTCAAGGGCACAGCTAAGAGTGATCAGAGCTGGCTTCAGAACTAAACTTTGTGAAGCTTTTCTATGAGCAGTTCCTGCTTGCAGTTACATTTTGAGACCTCTCCATTATGCAGTTTTAATCCACTTGATCCATGTGACCAAATTATGTCATTCTAGCTTTTAATTAAACAGTGTACAGCATGAGGTCAAATATTTCACAGGAAGCAAAGTATGTTACTTAAACACTACTGCTGTTATGAGCAAAGCTTACAACAAGACATCTATTTTGTTTAAGGAGGTGTATTTTACACTAGAGTACTCCTGGATGGCACTAAGTTTATTTTCACCTGTTAATTCTTTTTTCAGGTTTCATATTAGGTGTTCCATTACTTTCCCTAGAATACACCTGTAATTTGTCTTTCTAAAAATGCTGCTATAATATTAACTTTGTCAAGTCATCCTTTTGAAAGGTTTCAGGGGATATTTCAAGAAGGGGAGGGAAAGAAATCAGTATCTGAGAGCGCCATTTAGCCACCTCTTAAAAGTCTCAAATGAAAGTTCTTTCAGCCTATCAATATGCAAGCTGCTGTTTAATATCTTCCTTCATTATAAATGACAGTGACAGTGATTTCAGCTTGCAAATTCTGTCACAGGGCTTTGCTCAAATACCAAGTAGAAATATGAATGACTGTCCTTTCAGTGTTATTGCTTGTTCTTCTTTTTCCATGTTCAAGTCAATTACTCGCATTATTTTTGCTCGTAATACTTCTAAATCTCTTTCAGCATAGGACCTACCATTCACAGATTTCTTTTTCACTTCCTTCTCTTGCAATTTCTCTGTCAATAGCCTGATCTGCATTAGTCACTCTGTCTCCCCTTAGTGTTCTTTTTTCCCTTTAATTCTGTGTGCCTGCTTTCTTCTGGCATAAGAATTAGGTTGTTTTGCCAGTGCAGGCAGCTTCCTTACTGCAGTGTTGCAGCTTTCGGAGGACCTAGCAGCACTTTCTTAAAGAGGCCTCACTACAATTTGGAAAAAAACATGAGTGATGTCTTTGATTTATAAACCAAATCATTTGATCTGATGCCAAAGAGCTCAACACCCTTTCTGCATAAGCGCTCCCAAAAAGCCAGTCCCGAGCAGGCTGCTTGCACAGTAACAGCAGGGACAAAAACAACACATCCTGTAGAATAGAGAAAAGATAACTAAGAGAATGCTTGGGTTAATACTCTCATCCCATCTTTGCCACATGATACATAAAGTTTGAACTAAAGCAATCTTAGAATCCCAAACGGTTATGTTTAGGAATAAGAAGGGAAAAGGAGGTGTACTAGAGAAGTGGAAAAGGCAAATTTAGGATTTATCTGTGAAAAGAAAAGAGGGGAAAAAGCCAGAGCAGATATAGAACTCATTTTAAATCCCTTGGCTTAACTTAAATCCCTAGAAAAATTCTAGGGTAAATAATTGAATTAGATTCTGTGGAAGGAAACAAGAAGAAAAATAGGAGTTACTACCAAGCTATCAAACAACAAAGCTTACCTAACCAGATAAATTTTCTTCTAAAACGCATAGGGAGCAATAGTTCCCATGTTGCTCAAATGCATTACTTCTGCCTGGCAAGCCACAAAATACATCGATACATGCTCTGTTTCTTCATAGTAATCCACTGGGGACAGAGGAATTTACAGGTACTGCTGGATGACAGCATTAGGGTGGAAAAATAGTTATGGTTAAAAAACAAAACAACAATAACAAAAAACACACTAAGAAAAAATGCAAGGCACTTAGGATGTTCAACTGCATCAATAAAATGTGGAAAACATGAGGTAAGTGAAAATTATGCAAAGAGTAACTTGCAGAATACTGTGATCACACAGGAGCATTGCCTTGCTTGGAGCAGCACTATAAATCTTCTGCTCTGAGGCCTGCATGGGACTGCAGCTCAGAAGACCCTTGGAAGTGTTTTCCCACTTTGTAGCTCAGCTGTAAGTTTGGGCCATATCCCCACAAGCGCAGTGCACAAAGCTGGCCAAAGTCAGAGCAAATTTAGGAGAGATCAACAAGAATGCTGATGAGGACAGACCTACAGGGATCATGTCTTGGGGTGCTTTTGGTCCCGTTTTTCTCACAACTGGCAGATGAAAGCTCAGTTTCAGCAGCGTGAAGCCATCAAAAACTGCACAGAACCATGTTCAGAAACTCAAGCAAACAGAGTAGAGCTAAACCAGGATCGACACAATTCCATTATTTTTTTCTTCATTAATGAAGATGCAATTATAAAGACAATATCTTTAAAGGTATCTCTCTTCGCTCTGACAGCAGGCAGGCATTTTCTGGATTCAGAGCTTTTTCTTATAGTATTTACAAACTGTTATCATGTTGCAGTGCTAACATCACATCAGAGTCACTGTTTTCTTCCATGGTAACCTGGAATTGTCTTTATTGTGCTTTGGAGACCAGATACCAGGTTTGCTAAACCCTTAACAACAGTGATTTGATGTGTGCAGCAGACAAACCGGTACCATCTCTCATGCCTTTTCTTTTAGAAAATCAATCAGTAAACATAAAAGCTTTGGTAGATCAAGAGCATTTCTGCAAGAAAAAATGCTCAGATTGAGAATTCAAGGAACATACTGAATCACTGGAGAAATAACAACCTACTTAGGTGTATAGTAAGAGCATTTGGGAAAAAATAAGTAGTTTTGGGGTGTCACTTTATGTTTTCTAAAAGATTCTATGACAGCTGCAGTCAGTAACAGAGGTTAGTTTTGATGAGCCAGGGAGTCTCTCTCACTCTTTTGCCCCTATGAACTCAAGAAAATTAAATTGTTAACATTTTTGCTTGTCTCATCACCATTGATGAATCTCTTTAAACCCCATTTGCCAAAACCAAAACTTGCATGACAATCTCAGCTTTCATTAAAAAAAGTTCAAAACCTCAGAGCTTTGAAGGATAACTTGGAAAGTAACTCAAAGTCTCAGAAAAGAGAAGGCAAACGGCAAAAAAATTAAATGCGTGCAACAGAAATATAACAGACAAGAACAGGAGCACCAGCACACTACAAGCCAGTTGAGTTGATTGTTGCGGCTCTGCACACTTACTTTTCCAATGCAACTGGCAATAGAACTGCTTTTTTTTTCTGTAAGAATATAAACACAGTGCAAAGGAAGGCTCTTTTCCTTAGTACTCTCTAAGGTATCTGGAAAAAAAAGGGATTTATAACAAGAATTTCTGGTGCTACACACCTCTGGTACCAATAAGTAGCATTCAACCAACTTTTACGAGGTCAATTTTGCAATTGCAGGAAAATTGTTTCTTGAGAGGTTTCTGAAGCACTCAGCTGGTGTTGAAGGAGGAAGAAGAGACCTGTTATAGTCTTTCCACCTCTCTAAGCTCACCAAAATGGATTCTTGCACCTTTTAACCCTTATTAGGGTGAGCAGCATGGCAGACCAGCAGTCAACACATCGGCAGCAGGATCCAACTGCATCCCAGGCAACTCAACGATTTTACTGAGTTATGGAGTTAGTTACAGAGAGGGCAAGAACACCAATGTCCAAATAGGGGCTGCAAGAGCACATTCAAACTCTCTAAAGTAACTAACTACTTTACAAAAAGGCAGCCAAAGTCACACCGGTGAGACCTCTAGGTTTTCTCCGAGGATGTAGTAGAGCAGTTGGAAATGCAGAGTTGTAATTACTTATCACCATTATTGTGCAGAACTTGCTTTTGGGACAGGTTAGTAATGCTGGAAGTATATTCAATCTTAGATTACTTTATGTGGTTTTGTCAGATGTGTTATCCCTCCTTCTCTAGAGATTTTCAAAACCCACCTGGATGCCGCCCTCTGCCCCGTACTCTGAATGTCCCTGCTGGAGCAGGGGGTTGAACTAGATGATCTTTAGAGGTCCCTTCCAACGTCAACCATTCTGTGATACTGCGATTTCCAGCTCTTTTACTGCTTACTCTTCCTGAGGAGGCAATGAGGATAAACTAGTCTGAGAGGAAAGCCAAGCCTGGCAATGGAATACTATACTTAAGCCTAGCATAAATACCAGTGAAGTGGCATTGCCTCCTGGCAAGAAAATACCAGCCTTTGACTTCAGAACAGGTTTTGGAGTGTCCTAACCACAAACCCGCTGCTTATGAAGTCCCGTGTGTGACTAATTCTGCTACAACCCATCACACAGGAGAGCAGGAGAGATCATCTCTCTCTCACGACGATCACAGTGGGTGCTACGTTATGGTTTGCTGTTAGAAGATTGCTTCCCTTACTTCTTTTCCTTTAAAGACAAATACAGTTTGGGGAATTTATATTTATTATTCTCCCCTTAATAAGTTTTTTTTTTTTTCTGTTCTCAAATGTCAGTATCTGAACTCTATGAATTAAAAATACCCACAAAAAGAAAAAAAAAAAAAAAAAAAGCAAATCAGGAAAGCACAACGTTAGATCTTTGATGTAACTAAGCGTAGACGCAGACTCCACCTGGTACTGGGCTCAGGAGCCGAGCCAGCGCGGGGAGGAAGCTGCTACAGCTGGGCTGCGCGAGCCCAGAGGAAGAAAGGGCAGTAGTTGTGCTGCATGTGCATCCCCACTGCCTGCCAGCTCCCGGCCGCGCCGCATCGGGAAGGCTTTTTAACCAAGGAAAGAGCGGGGAGGGGGGGAACGAGGCTGTTAGAAATAGGATGACTGAGCTATCTGTTAATTGACTTTTCCTAGAAGGATGGATCATCTCAAGATTAAGAGGTTTTTGAGGTTCTTTTGTTAGTAAGAAGCATTCTCAGGGGGAGTTTAACACAGCTGACTCACAGAAGGGTCTCTCTTGTTTACAGTACATTGTGACACTCACATTAAAATGGAAAAACAGGCATTAAATACATTTTGTCCAGAGTCTGCTGAAGTGATGAATTATTAACTATTTCCAGTCAGTTTTTGCATTATATTAATTCGCTTTATCTTGTTTGTCACACATCCTCCTATCCCACCTATAAGCAAAATACATCAAAAAAAGATTCTGACATGGGCATACAGGCAAGGTAGCTGACATTAACATACTAACAGCCAAACCTGTAGAGAAAGTGCACCAGCTACTCCAGCTGAACATCTGGCCTTCAACCTGTGCAGTGTGTGTTACTAGAACACAAGTTCTCTTCCTCACCACTTCTGCGAATAAAGATGCTAAAAAACAGAAGTGAAGGACCCATGTAAAATGCTGTTTAGTGACAATCATCTTGATATTTTGACCTAATTTACAACTACCTCCAACCAAGTGCACGTCCTTAGAGTCACACAGTTAACCAGCTAACATGGCTATAAGGGATTGCAGGCTCTACCCGTGTCTGGGGGGACCTTGCTGGTGCAGGGGAGAAGTCAAAAGTTTTGTGTTGCTTAAACTTACTCCATAGGGGGAAGCATTAATCTCACAGGTAGGGGATGGCTCTAGCTTGTGTTGTTGAGCAGCAGATACGCCTTTACAGGAGTTTTTTGATTATCCTGCAAAATCCTGACAGAAATTTGCTTGGATTCAGCTGTAAGGTTTCTTTCCCCCCTCACTTCCTCATCAAACCATAAATTCAGAGGGTCTATCTCAAAGCAGTCACATAAATACTAAACTTCTGAACATGTCAAGAATTAACACAGAGGCAGGAAGAGGTTAGATGTCCAACATATATGATCACATTACAAGATTGCCTCTGCTTTTTTGGGATAGGTCTCATGGTAGTGTCTGGCAGAGGAAGACCAAATTCACGGAGATGCTCCATTACTGCCGGTCAGGCATCTCCTCTGAGGTCTGCAGTCTCATGAATTCCTGATAAATGAACTCAATCATCTTATACAAGCTCAGGCTTTCTGCCTTGGAAGACTCATGCACAAATATTCCTATCTTAGTAAATAAAACTGTAGTACAAACACACACCAACTTCCCCCTCCTTTCCAGGACAAATGCAATGGTCTTCAGTACCTCCTCATAATACTGAGTTACAAGAGTTCAATCGTGCCAGTGATTTCACTTTCATCCTGCCTATTTACCGTTTTCTGTCTTTATTAGCCATAAGAAGCTTGGCTCATCCACACTAACCCAGGGAAAGGTATATTACTACGTACGAGAGAAATGCATTTAACTAGAGATTTTGCCTGTCATAGAAAACATGATCTTTCTCTCTGAAAGTTGTTTAAGCATTACTAGCCCCAAGTTACACAAAGACTAGACTGTTCATAGCTTTTGCATTTTCCATACATAACCTATGTATGTGCATCCTGGAACCAAAGGCCTCACTAACAAATATTTAGAGCCTTCTTACTAAAAAATATCACCCATTGCGAGTTTTTGGGGGGTTTTTAAGTGCTGGTTAATGCATTAAATGTATCAGTATTTGAAGAGACTGATTACTGGGCATCAAAATGAGAATTCAGGTTGGAGGCTGTAAGAAGAATAGTGGGACAGCTCTGATGTTCAACAGCTGATACACTGGTGGCTAGATAAGAGTGTGTACAGCTGCTGTTAATGATTTGCTGTATGCGCCACATGGTCATCGCTTTCATGCTGGGGTGTCGCTCACCGGTGAGAAAATAAACTTTGCTCCTTCCTTAGCAATAGGTATCATCACGCGTAGCAGAAGTGAGAGCAAGGAATACCAGTGACTGCGCATGGAAAGAATAACGAATGCCAGAGCCCTGTTTATGGAAGCAGCGCCCACATTCCCAGGAAGACGCGCTCTGCCCGCAGCTCCCTGTGCTGGAAGCGAGGCAAGGCGGCTCGCCTGCCCCTCCGGGCCCTTCCCGCGGGAGCGCTGCCGCCAGCCGCTCGCTTCCCTGGGGCGCCCCTTCTCCGAGGGCTGCGCACAGGGAGCTCCGGCACGGCGGGCAGCAGGGCTGCTAGCAGGGCAGCCCACGGGAATGCTGGCCCTCACCAGGATACCAGCGGGAACGAGACCCTTAGCATTCCCAGGATACGCTCTGTACTTACTTTGAGCCAGATCATTAGCCAAAGACAGGAGGAGATGCTACTTCCTTTATCCCTTTATGAGGGCAGCAAGCATATTAAGGGCATCTGGGGTAAAGAGCACTACATTTTGGATAAACTTATTCTTCTTGTCCACATTAAGAAATTCAGGACAATTTGCAACCAGGGAACACATGCATGCATCTGTAACAGCACGTACCGTTGCACTAGGTAACTCCAGCTCATAGGCAATTATCTCACATCGTAACAAGAGCAAAAGACATATAGCTATAGCATCTTGCCCTTAGAAAGGCCAGCTTACTTAGCTGTGCAATGTAAAGCACATGTTTGCTTGTAAGTAGATGAGTAAGTCCCATAGCTACTCATACGCTCACACACAAAAATGCACTTCAGTACTTTCACTTGGCTGGATCCCTAATTCCTAACCCTTTTGTATAAAGCTCTTGGACATTCCCCAAGCAAAGGGCACTGCAAGTCTAAGTTGTTTTAAGGAAGCATCAGCTTATTCTTCCCAGTATTGAAGAGGAAAATGCTGTTTCCTCATTCTCTTATCCATTTTGTTAGTACAAGTCTTTCTTTCAGGCAAAGAGAAGACAGTATTTGTTTTGAAAAGAAAGCCATACGAAATGGCATAGGCAGCTCTCCTTCAAACAGGATCCAATTTGGCAGTGTGGGTGTGGTAGGCATTTACACTATTTTAGCTATGTAAGTTACGGTATTAGCACTTCCAGCTCTTAGATTCTTTATCAGGTAACATATATGTGGATGAAACTACTTGTGCTCTACATAGTTTATGACAGTTTGTGAAAGGATTTGTCATATGAAAACCGCTCCTGCTCTGCTAGAAAAACAGAGGCTCTCACTCTGAAGCGTGAGTCTTCCACTCTTTCTGCAGTAGCAGTGGGAGTTCAGATCTTTCCTGTAACGCAAGAGTTAAGGTTCCAGCAGCAGTTATCATCCAGCTATGAATATCCACCAACATTTTTAAGACTCACCGTGTATGATACTGACACCCTGTTGTGGAATCCCCCAAAGCCTCCAGGGCTTTGGATTTGCAGCGGGTGGACGGCTGCAAGTTGCAGGATCAAGATTAACCATGAAGTGGTGAACTACCCAAATTGTGGAAACGCACGACCATTTTACCATGAGCTCTACCTTTCCTTGTACTTTCCCTCCCTCTGCTTTTTATTAGACTGCCACTGGTGCCAGGCTGTAGCCTCTTCAAGGATGGATCACACCTTCCCATTACTGCCCTGCAAGGCACCCAGTGTGCTTCCGAGTGATCTGAAGAGGGCTCCCAGGGAGCCTGACCAAAGCAGGACGAAGCAGATTCATGCTTCAGCATTTGCTCAGCATATGCTACAGAACTCAGATGGACATGCTGCTGATTAACACTGCTTTCCAGCTGCAGCTTTTGCAGGGGCTGACTGCGCAGTTCCAAGCGGTATAGCCTGCTGCTACGCTGCACTGGATTTTGGGTCATCTACACGCAATAGCAGCACTGGAGTATTACAAAGCGCAGAACAGAGACCACAAGTAGTATTTCAAATGCCTTTGTGTTTAAAGACATTTAACAGTAACTCTAAGAGGCAAAGATTTTTTTTCCTTTAATAGTTATCCTGTAATACTAACCTTTTTTTTGGTTTACATTTAATGCCAGCAGTTTCTCTCAAGTAGTCTTGATTTTAATGTTTTGATAAAGGTAAACTGATTCAACCAGGACAATATTGGTAACTTTGAAGAAGGAAAAACAACAACAAAAAATGAATGCATAAGAACTTTGAGTTAAGTAAGACTGAAATAGACTGCATCCTCCTCCTAAGAATTTTTGTAATAGCTTCTAGCACCCGAGTAGAGCTCAAAGGTTAGCAAAAGAAAGCACTAGTATCCAGTCTTATCAGTAGGGTAATGAAAGAGCACAAGCTGGTATAAATCTGAAGTCCTTCTGACCTCTCACTCCCTGCATACGCTCGGATGGAGCATTTGGCCCTTGCTGCAGAAGAACGGCCACAGCTCCGTGGGAGCAACGAGCCAGCCGAACCACTTGTCTCAGCACTGAAGTGTTTCCACCCTTCCAGTTCCCACATCCATCCCTGCCTTACACTGTGCCAGACAGGATGTTTATTAGGCTACTCTGTGAGCCACTTCAACTCAACAACACAGCAAAAAGTGACATAGATGATTCAGTCAATTCCACTGAACAAAAACACGCAAGAAACCACACTGCTATCCAAGAGTCCAGCAAGCACATAACTGGCACAAAGGAGGGAAACAGACTTCCTTTGTAGTGAAAAAGGGATATATTTGCTTAATTCCCCTTATGAATCAGAATCTCACTCATCCATTTGCATGTCTGTGTAAGGATAGGTGTGATAGTTCTGACGTGTAGCAGCTTACTTCTACAGCAAAAGGTTACTTTTGGATCAAGAAAAACAGGGGGAAAAAAAGGATAAAAATGTACCCAAAATTCTCCCACCCCAACACACACCTAGTGACTCCAGGTGCGTGACAAGGGACATAGCAGAAGTTGGAGAGCGCACAGCCGCCTCCATCTCCCCAGCAGAGGAAGGAACACGCAAGCTCCCCTGAAGCAGAATGCTCCAGATCAGCACTGCTGTTAATTTTCTGAAGATCTTGGCTTTCGAGTTCCCTGGGATACCTCAGGAAGTGTGGGTTTCCTCACCCAAACCAGCCGGTCTTGTAAATTGGTACTGTAGAAACCAGCAGCAGGTGTGGTTAGCTCGTAAAAACCACTAGAGGGAAAAGCTGCAGAGTCTCTCTAGCAACACGTTCAGCGTTAGCACAGGGAACTAGCCATGGGGTGCCACTTATACCTCCACTATGGCCTAGGAAAAAAACATCCCAGCCCTCCCAGGACCTCAACCTCAAATACCTTATGCCAGTCAAGACTCAGTCCCCCACCAGGTGGTCTATCGGTCACCTGGATTTACAGGAATATGGGGGAGCATCTCCAAGCTCTGGCACATCCCTGCAAGGACTGTCAGGAGAGCAAGTGGGCAAGAACACCCTTGACTGGTAGCATGGGGGACAGCACATCCCTCCAGCCATCCCCAGGCCATAGGCGCAGGGCAGAAGGGCATGGACACAGCGCTGAGACCTGCTGGAGTACCAGTGCTGCTCGCTGACTCACCGTCCCCAGTCCCCACCGCTGGGGAGGCAGAGGGTTTACCATATGCTTTTGAATAACAAAAACAGGCACGCACCAAAACCACCACTTATCACAGGAAATTTGCATCCTCATGTAACACAATAAATGTTTTGGGAGTTTCCTAATGTAGCTATCTGCTAATGACTGGTACTGCTGCCAAGGCTACAAAAGGCTTGGAAAAGCTTGCTGCTTAATTACAGGTACCTCAATGCTGTCTTGCAACTGATAAGCAAAAATGCAAAGCACTGTGTCTTCCACCACCACCTGAAAGCCTCTCTGCATTTGTTGCGATTGCCTTCATTGCTTCATATTGCATCTTCTTCTGGTGCTAACACATTTTCCATCTTGGACAATCCCTTTACAAGTAGATTTTCGTAAAAGGCAGAGATCCACATGTGCTTCCACACAGAGGGCAAGGTGCTGAGTGAGAACTGAATGCAGAGGAGGCAGGTATCATGCCTAATGGCACATATCTGAGATTAGCTTTTCAGCTAGACTGATGAATTAGAGATCACAGAACAGTTCATTAACAGTATTCCTCTTTTACTGCAGCAAGCATAAAAATATTATTTCACTGATTTCAACTTCTCTACATGCTATAAAGCTGTACTATTTGATTTAAATTCCAGTGGGAACCAATTTTTGCCTTGCAGTGAGAGCAGCCTTATGATCTACATGACATCCAACAGTTTTAGTCTTAAAAGACTTGAATTAGAAAGGAAAAAAAAAAGTTTCTTTGCAAGCACAGTGACAATCCATAAGGATTTTCCTCTTAACTTGAGGAAGATAAACAACCGTGGGAGATTTTGGAGAATACAATTACATGTTTAGAGGGAATGACTGAAGCACTTTCATAAGGAGAAAACAGATCTTGCTTGGTTATGCTGTCTCCAGCAGCAACAGGATCTGGAAATATTTGTAGAAGCCTTTCTGGAGGAAGAGAAGCCTGTTTGAAGTCCCAGACTAAGCGATTCCACTTAGAGAAATACAAAGCAAATAAGTATCACAAGATAAAAATCAAACTAAACACTGAAGTGGGAAGGACAAAATAGGACAAAAAAAAATGTACCTAGTAGCAAAAGTGATTCTGATGTAAAATAGCCACAGAAAGCAGCTATATAGCAATCCAGATTAGCACGGAACATTGACCAAATTTGAGGGGGATTATTTATCAGAATGCTCTCTCATACAGAGCCCTGAGAAGAACACTTATAAACCAAGGAAAAATAAAATACTTGAGCAAAGCATCCAAAACAACCAGTCACTGATCCTCAGATACAAACTCAGTCTAAAATAATATCCCTTCCCAAAGGCTTGAACCAACAGCACTGATTGTTTTAAACATCTAGGAATTTGACATTATTTTATAAAGAAGGTTCGTCTTCATGATGAATCAAAAATTGCTATTGGCCAGTAAGAGAAAGAAATTTTCCATGCGTTAAACCAGTTGCGAGCGTATCATCTCACAGAGGCTGCTTTCAGTAGGCAGGAGCTCTCAGAGCCCAGCTGCAATCAGAACACATCGATGTCACTGGCAGAACTTTTTAAACCTCACAGGAAAAGCCAGCAGAGGCGAGGGGAAAGACAGCTTGCAGTTCTGCTTTTTGTTATCGCCATGCCTGTAATACCCACCAATGTGCTAGTTGTGCCTACTTTCAGTTGCTTTTGTGTTCAATCACACTTGAGTCCGCGGGGTTGTCACGGGAGCGGTCTCTCGCAGAGGGATCGCACACTGTCGGGAACAACCACCAGAGCGATCTAACAAGTATTTTCCAGCTCATAGACCTATGTCTTGCTGAAAACTGGCAATCTTTCTTACATCTTACTACGGCCTAAAATAAACCATAATTGTGGTCTTGTTCAGAACTTGGCATCTGCCAACTTCATGGCACAGACACATAAATATAGTAACATTTTTTTCTACATATTATATCCTTCCATTTATGTCAGTGAGAACCGCTTTACATCAAACCTTCTTCCACTTCTTTTCCCTCCCCACAGGCACTTATCTGCATACAGACTTCATGTTCTTATCTATTTTTCACTTTAGGTCTTTTTTTTTTTTAATTCCCTTTGGGAACATTCAGTTTAGAAACTTCCCAGTTCCGTTTGTTTTTCCTCAGAAACCAAAATGGTGTATGTTGATAGGGGAATGCACTCCACAGTAGCAATTACACTTATGTTGAGGACAGCGTTTGGTCTGTGTATTTTGGTTGCCTTCTCAAGATCCTTTTATTTTAGCCCTAGGCCTAGTCGGCTACAGTAGGTCACTTCTTTCCGACAACAATAAAAATAAAAACAATAAATAAATAAAAAAACAGCCCTGAAAGCAGTATTTTCTCTCTCGTTTTCTTCCCCCCTCTCCAAGGATGTTGTTTTCTGCTCTGCCTCAGTTTCCGGTTCCCATGAACCAGCTTGTTACTGTTATGTTTGGACTCAGTGCACCATAGAAAAAATGTTAAAGGGTTTTCTTTCTTTTAAAGAGAAAGGCAGACTTTTAGTGTAAACTACTTGGGTCATTGTGCATTTAAAAAAAATGAGATTTGTCAAGTTTTCCTCCATTTTTTTTCTTCATGTATATTGCAGGAAATCCTTGTCAGCTCTACTGATTGGAAGTAGTACCCAAGGCTGCAGAAAACCAGGATTTGGCTTTTTGGAGCAACTTGCTTTCCCCGGGCATGGTGCTAGTCTGTTATGAAAAGCTCTAGAAGATCCAGCCCATTCTGGCCAGCGTTTCGGGAAAACGCCATCCCACACGTGCCTAGGAGCAAAAGCAAGGCCAGAGCCTCAAGGACATCCAAGTCCTTCCTTGGATCCAGCACCTTCCTCCCTGCTCCAAAAAGGAATTAGGCGACATGAACACAACTAGGAACAAAAGCACAAGGCCTGCAGCTCTGGGGAAACCAGGGCTCATATAAAACACAGATACAGCTGCACTCTGCTCTTTAGTAATTACTGCAGGATAAAGATTGAATGGTTTGGAGCTTATTTATTTTTGTTTTCTTTTATAGCCTAGTTTCACAAACTAAAATAGTTGACCCTGCTTTGATTAGGAGATTGGACTAGATGACCCACCAAAATCCCTTCCAGCCCAAATTATCCTGCCATCCTAAAATTCAATTAAACTCTTAGTCCCTGCCTCCATCTCAAATGGCTTTTGAACTTGTCTGATTCCAATCCAGTTTGGCAAAGGGGTATCAAATGATAATTTTAAGTTACTGGAAGTTTTAAGGGAAGAAAAAGAAACAAAAACAAACCAAGCCCCACACACTCATGGAGAGGAGAAAGATGCAAAGCAGTCCACCCCCACCATTGCCTGGAAAAAGGGGACAGATTTCAACTTACAAATACTGCTTTACAACAGCATATGCATCACCCAGCCTGCTTAAGAGATATAAACTCAGGTAAAGTGGAGACAAAAAAAAAAAAAAAAGCACAAAAACAAAAAGGCCCATTTTCTCCTCAAAAATGCATGTCTTGCTAGAGGCATATGCACATTCTGATACAACACACTTAATCCAGCAGTAGTGATCACCCACACTTGCAACTCGGAGCACAAGGTCTGTGATACAACCTAAGACGCAACCCAGGTTCCTAAAGAGCAACAGAAGGGAATTGCTTTAGGCAGAGCTTGGGCAGAGCTACTTCATTGTGTTTTTTCATTCCAGAAACAACTGATACACAACCTGATGATTTTTTTATCTTTAAAGCAGTGACAAATACTTCAGAAGCCTTAAGGTGCTTTCATCCCCAAGGAGAGGTACAAGGCAGATTAGAAAGCAAGATTTGGCCCTTAGCTGGCAAAACATCCATGTTTCTCGGGGCACTATCTCACTCTGAGCTCACTTATGTAGAAAGTTGGAGACGCCACGTATGAACTGCCCTTGAGGCGACAGCTGAGGATTTCCAACCACCGCCTAATGGTGAAGAATGCCTCATAAGTGCTGTATTTACAGTGTCAGCATCAGTAAAGAACACAGGCTCCCGGCAGATAAGTGGATTAGAGATAGTGGGATACCTTTCCATAAAGCTGACATGTGCATTTCAACACAGGAGCCACAGGTTGCAATTGCCAGGTCTCCAGTCTGTTTTTTTTTCTTTCTCCACCTGACATGGGATAAAACATGCAGCAGAGGCAGAAGCGCCTAAGGAAGTCCCACATATTTAGGTAGACATTTATGACATTGTCCAACCCACCAAAAATTAGAAGAGGTCTTCTTTCCCCATGCCATGTACGAGCATGACACATTTAAGTGAGGTGCATATTTGACTCAAGGAGGTTATTAGGCAAGTTTATGCTCTGTTTTGCCTTGCTGCAGTCACATCCCCTCAGGGATGCAAAGCTCTGTCTCTGCATATACTTGAGTGCAAGAAAACCGTCTCACAGCAGTGGGGAGGCTTCAGCTATTTTGTTACATCTCCATATCCTGCTCCTGGCTATATCGAGCATGGAGGGGAGGGAAGAGCAGAAGAGGGTCCCAAGCATTCATAAGGCAGTATGGCAGCTTTTCTCAAAGCTCTCCAAGCTCCCCTGCCCTCCACAGAGGGCCCGCAGGGTTGGGAACCATCCTGCAAACCAGCCCTCAGACAGGTTGGGCTTTGATGCCCGCACACAGTTTGAGAGTGGTTGAGGAGGACAGGGGCAGACATTACTCCTCAACTAATCATCATTCACGGCAGGGCTTCATCATTCCCAAGAGAAGTCCCCTGGATACCCACCCTGGAATTTCTGCTCCCTAGGTCTTGCTTTACCATTTCTACTCACTCCTTCCTAAAAATCAACACAGCAGTGGTGATGCTGAGGAGATCCAAAGGGCTGGTGCCTCATGGCCTAGAGTAGCAATCCATCCATCCCACATTGCACAAGCATGTAGTTTGCCATGAAACCAAGGGCATCCCAGCACGACTCTCCAGAGGCTCCTGCCATGATGGACATGACTCCCTGAGAAGGCCCAGGGCATATGTTCCCCCTCAGAGAGGTTTATTTGGCCACACAGGTAGCTTCCCGCAAGGGACCAGTCAGCACTGGGAAAGCCCACACAGCCTCTTCCCTCCACACGTGTCACTTCTCAAGACTCTCCCAAGGTTCCCAGGGATCTCTCTCCATCCCTGCACACGTGGCAGGAGAAGACTGTTCACCTTAGGAACTGGTGGGATGCCCAGCACAGCTCCATGGCCACCACAGCAGCTGCCAGCAAGCCTTGTGCTACCTCCCACTCCACATACATTGTAGGTGCTGTCCTCTACTCCATGGCCAACATCCCAATCCCCCCACGTCAGCAAAAACAAAACACCAAAAACACATCACATCTCGGTTTGCAGGAGCACAAGCAGGCCCGAACACAAGTACCACAAGTCTCCAGGGTTGAAGCTCCACCTCACTGCTCACATGGTGCAAGTTGCAATTGCTTCTTATGAGCATTTTTATACAGGCGGCAGAAGGTGGTTTAGAGATCAATAGATCCAAGTAATTGCAAAAATAGAATCAGATGCAATAACATCTTACATAACTTTTGGTTAATAATAAACCCAACTTTACTCAGATCCTAGCGACTCTAGTCCTAGCAATGACAAGATAGGAGATAACTATGGGAACAGATTGAACTATTTACTGTGGTTTGATTAGTTTATCCTTCATGCACTTTGTAAATTGTTAATAAGGAGAGGACATTTTTGGCACTCCTTTCCCCACCGTTACTTGGGGTTGTTCAGGTAGCTCAAATCAAATGTCCAATTTAGTGGATTGTTTGCAAATGTTACAGCCCACATTTGTGAATTAGGTTTTACTAGAAAATGCAGAAACTGAAAGATACAGAGACATATCAAGTAAGATTCAAAGTTTTCTTTCTCTAAAAATAAAATAAAACATTAAACCGTAGTTAAAAAAAAAAGAAAAAAGAAAGGAGGGGGAATAGGGAGACACTTCTACAGGTTGTATATCAGTCTACAAACTGAGCCTCTTTAAAGTCTAACCCAACTTCTAGCCCAGCTGTACTTCTTGATTAGACAAGCTATAAGGTATGCTTAACTTTTTTTGACAGAATCATTTAGTCAAATATAAACTGAATTTCTGATAAATTGGATTATTTAGCACGTAGACCTCCCCTCAGCCAGTTTAACAGCGATCTGAAAAACAGTTGTATCCAAGAACAGGCTCTAGCCAGTCTGTTCATACTATTCAGGATACACAATTTGAAGAGAATGTCACATAAAATAGTGTTATCAGCCCTACCTATCCTCTTCTACAGCGGTATTAGAGATAGTGTCCTAGGACAGGTTAGAGTCAGAGACATCCAAGTCTCCAGTCGCTAGATTACTAGGAACATGCATTCCAGAAGCAAACAATGGAGAGAAATTTAAGGGCATTGAAATGCAACAGTGTCAGTCTCATAGATAATGAGAAAGAACATGCCCTATAAAAGAATTTGCAAGGTCACAACCTGGTACGAATATTCATGTTCCTTCTAGACACTGCCAGCTTGATTTGCAAGCTTCCTTGGAGCCTGCCCTAGGTTACAGATTGCTTCTGGTGTCTCATTAATGCACAAACAGCTGCATTAGTATTACCTGCTACCAACCTAAGTTTAGAGGTTTACTTTATCTGTGTTTGTCTTAATTAAAAAAAAATTCACATCACACAGATCAGATGATTGTCCTTCTTACTCAGTTTGGTGACAGAACTCCAGTCCATGTTACTTCAAAAGCAAAGGTATCAGAATATCTTTTAAAGAAAAAGCATAGCATTGAGTTTTCAATTACAAGCCGATCTGGCATTAACATTTTGACTGACTAAGTGTTTTCAGCTACTTATCAATCTGCTGATGTTCTGTGTACTTAGTGAGGCAAAGAGTATTTGTAAAAAGATAAAAAACATTCACTGACATAACTAGACATTGTTGTAAGGTATAAAAGAGGGGATAAATTATAATAAGCAATCTTAACACAAAAGTTAACACAAACTCCAACTTTCACAATGTTCTACTGGATTTTGATGAGGAAACGTGTATTCCTGCACGTCAGGATGACAACAAGCATCTCAAAATCATTTTGGAAGGAACATTTAGTTTCACACGTGAGCAGCAGCAGACAGAGCACTGGAGCAAGTGCCACGGAGTTACCACCAGATCACAGCATGACCCTGAATAAGTTCCTTGATTGCTCAGCTCAAGTTTCTCAGTTTGGGAAATGGGAATTTTAATGTTTAACTACCTCAATAAATCAATATACACGTGAAAGCTGAAAGGACAACGGTGCTTCCATATTAGAAGCACGAGCTATGCACCTGGAAGCTCATTTTAAAGGATTTGAGCCATCACCATTCGCTCCACACTTCTACCCCCAGGTCCATCTATAAGAGCAAAACAAAACTGGTACAAGGCCTCTCCATGAGGATGACTTGGGGATTTAATTTATCAAAAACAAGGTCAAAAGTTAACATGATCACAATCTACAGGTACTTACACAAGGAGAGAATAGCTGTGACTGGAGGGCTCCATCTCTTAGACACAGGCAAAACAACAACTAGAATTCGAATTACACAAGTAATCTTTAGATCAGGGCTGAAAAGGACACATTTCTAAAGAGATATACCAGGCTCAATCTTAAGTCATTGGTTACCTGCAGGCATTTCTGGCCAATACGCATTCTTCGCAGAAAGTGAGATTACACTGTTTTAATGCATTTTCCAGCTTCTTGAAGAAAAAAAGGAAAAAAAAAAAAAAAAAACCCAAAAATATATCACCTCTTCTCCCCCTACAAAAACCCTTGCTTATTTAAACAATGCAAATTGAATTAAAGGTCTAAGAGGGTACCCATGCCCTCAGACTGGTAATAACTTAAGAAAAACCTATTTCTCAAGGTTGCTCATATTGATCAGAATTTTATTACTTTAAGGGCCTGAAAACACAGAGAGGCCAACTTCTCCGAGGGATCTCTGTTCAACTAGCTTGTATCTCTGCAAGAGAGCATGGCCTTCCCCTGCACCCCATTCCCCGTTGCTGTTCAGTTCCTCCCTCTGCTCCTCCCGAGTGGGCCCTCAGCAGCGTGGGAGCAGAGATGAAGCGCTCTCAGTGGGGCTGACCAGGCCGTCTCTTGCCTCTGCTTTTTGACTCACCTTCCCTCAATGCAGTCACCCGAGGGGCCTCCCTACTGCAGCTCACTTTTGGCTTTGGTGGAGGAGACCCCAACTCTTTGACACTATCTCTGTAGGGGGGGACAGGCAAAGTTTCTGTAGTGGCCTACAGGCCTAGTAGCTTTAACATCAGCTTGCTGTGATTTAGAAATGGGATGAGGTAGGAGGACAATTTTTGCAAGGAATGGAAGGTGAAGGCAGTATATATCAGATTCATCTTCATTCTTGACTTGAAATTTCCATTTAAAAGGGCCCAAGAGTATTTTCTTTTATACACCTAATCCAGGTAGGAGCAATGAAGAGTAATCTCCACAAGTGATGGAAAGAGTCTTTCCAGACTCATCTCTCTTGAACAAAATTAGATCAAGCCCCAAAAGTTAAAGGGCTGCACTGCTAGACTACTTTTATCCTTGCCCAACGTGATTAAGAAGATCTCAGCATCTATAGACCACAGCACTGAATAATTCAAACAACTATTAAAGGGCTAATCAATGTTAAAGCTATGGCTGTAAGCAGGAATGAATTTGGATATTCTCACCCAGCCTGTTATTTCATCACACGTGCCAGAGCTAAGAGATAAAGAGATAAGAGCAGTCTTCCAGATGTACACTCCCTTAAAAACAAAACAAAAAAAACACACAGAAAGTAGGCACCTAATTCCCTGAAAACTCTCCCTCTAGAGATAGGTTTTCCATGAGACTGGGGGCAGGAGGGGAAAAAAAAAAAAAGATTTTAACACACATTTTAAAGATGCTGATTAGACATGGAGGCCTCAAGTTTAGCTCCTCCTCCTCTGCATGGTTTAGGACTAGCGCATGAACCCGCATCTTGCAGTTGCTGGATGTCCAATCGGCTACTGCAGCCTAAAGGTATTCCAGAGCAAGCACTGGTTTGTGTTGAAATGATGCTGCCTGCAGTATCATGCTCCAGAATGTCACACCATTTACTGAAATCACCCATGAACTTCATTCACATGCATTCTTATCTCCCGCTTCAAAGGGAGTTGGCAGGAGAGATCAAACCACAAACACAATCTTATGTGATCTGCTATTTACTTTCCATCATTTACCAACAGTGACCCAAACTCAGCTGCGCAAGGGACTTAAGGGAGGGTTTTTTGTTGCTTTTGATACAAAATTACAAGTGCGTAAAGTCACATAAGTCTACACTGTTAAATCAACTGTAAAAAAGTACAGTTTTGGGTAAGGACTGTGGCACTTAAAAGTAAGATTAATTGCTACCTGAACTGCTGTTCAGATAAGTACAATTCAATATTTTTAAGTATTACATTTATGATACTGCTTCATGAAAAGAGTGGTAATCCTGATAAGGAGACAAATTTCTCTGCAGCATAAATTCAATTAAAAGGAACATGGGAATGACTTCAGATGTCCTTTATGATCCCAGATCTCTTAACACAACACCCCATTGCTTTCCAAAGAGGTCACAGAAATCAGGAAGAAAAAACTTCCAAAAATACCTTAAATTGTTGTGGGGGGAAGTGGGGTTCTCATCAGTCTCACTAGCAGTCAAACTACTTCCCCCATGAAGATTTCAACTACAGAGTATTTGTATTCCTACCAAAGGGCTTTCCTTATTTGGGGATTTACCCATGCACGTGCACCATAAGCTTAGCAAAGTACAGACCAAATACACAATTTGGTCTGTGCCTGTGCAGCACATGCAAGATAGTCAGGGCTCCACAGGATGAAAATAAATTCGGTTCCCTGTGGAGTGTGCTCTACATGGAACAGAGATTGTGGGTTCATTAGTAATAATTAAATTTAAAATACAGGAAGACTCAGGTTGCCAGCACTTTGCATTTCTGACAGCCCAACACCCTGCAGGGATCATATCTAGACAGTGGGCATCTGAGTGGGCGCTCCTCCTGTGGTGCTCCATTCCAGCCTAAAGTCCTAAAAGTAGCAATTATTGAAAGGAATTACTCCCTTATGCAGTAGGGCTACATTTCAAAGAGGCCAACAACAATTAGCAACTATTAAAAGCTCTTTTGTCTTCACCTAGTCAAAGAGGTAACCAAACTCTTTTGCTCCTGACTGTGCATTGATTGCCAATAAGGGCTGACAAGGGAGGACAGATGCCTTTAGCCTATCCAGGAGATGCATTTTGAGGGGTCTCTAGTACAATACATACTGCTCTGGCACCGCAGTCAGCCCCTTACGTGGCCATTTGACAGGCCTTAGCAGCAACTTGTCCTCACTATTCTACATTTGGCTCCCTTACAGCTCCCTCACTGACATTATGGCACTACATTTGTTCATGCCACTGGATCGAGATAAGTGATAACTGATTCAGGTTAAATAGCCAAAGAAAAAATATGATTTTAGCATGGGCTATTCATAGTTTGGGACAACCAGTCCAACTCAGGCCAGTGTACCAGTGTGTATGGAATAAAACGTAAAGGGGACAATAAGCAAGTCCCCTTTGAAAGGGGCATGCTTCTCCCACCGCTTGCACCTTGCCTTCTGTCTGTGCTATTGCCACCTCACCCTAAAATAGGCCACTCAAAACCAAAACAGAGGACAAAATGATAACAGAAAGTTCTATTCAGCTGCCACCTCACACACCTCAACAGCCTTCTTGATTTCCATCAAGCACAAAGCTAGACCAGAACTGCAAGAACAAGAGCTCTCCCCAATCAGCCGGAGGAGCTTATTTTAGCAATGCTGCTCCACCAAACTCCCACTGATGCCACTTCATTCCTCCTTTCCTCCCTGAGCCAGTGGAACAATAAAGAGAAACACCACTAAGAACTTTCTACTCCCAAACTTGCTTTCCATCTTTTCCTCCACTTTACTTTTCAATTATATCTTCTTCATTAGTCAAATGATGGGGGGGGCGGGAAAGAAGAGGAAGGGAGGGAGGGAGAGAGGGAGGGAGGGATAAAAAGGTCCATTTGAGAAATACATATACTAATGAAAACGAAGCCTGCAAGTTTCAAACAGAAAGCTCAAACATTAAATTAAATCATTTTCTAATTACTTCAATCAGAAAGCATGAACTTGTAGGGGTGTTTTTGCATACCTCAAACAAAACCAACCCCACTAGTAGTAATAAGCAAGATACTGCTAAACACATAACTTGAAAGCAAATCTCTAAAAAAGCACGACCAGAGAGCATAAGAATCAGTGCAATAGATAGTCTAGCATCTACAATTAAAATCTTGTTTTTACAATTTTGATTTTTGGAAGGAAAAAAATGAGAGAGAAACTATGCTATCTAAAAGAGAAAGAAAGTGGAAAAAATAGATCGCAAAGGATCAAATAAAAAACCAAAGAGGTATATTTTATTTGTGATTTGAAATACTTTATTGTACTGTCCGAAAAAGAACAACTGCAAAAGTCTTAAGCAGGCAAACAAAGAGCCAGAGTTCAGAATGTAGTCTGGCATTTAATTTATGTTTAGAATAAGACTGACTACAGGCCTTTTTCCTCTCAAAGAAGTTGAGAACCCTTGTTTTAGGGTATTGGAATACCTTTAAATTTTAAATACTCTTTAAATTTTAGATTAATAAAGATTTTAATAAGATGATAAAAATAATGGGATAATGGGATATTTTTTATATATATAGACTACATATCATATCCTCTAGGTAGGATATTATATCATTACTATGTTCAATCTTCAAGAGTGCTATCAATTAGTCAGCATAGTAAGGATACACAGCCAAGGAATTTCTGTATATTTAGTAACACTGCTAACTAAGCCCCAGCGATAACTTCTTTTTTGCATGCTTATTCTGCGCCATAAGCACACAAAAAATCACACAGAATTGACTCAAGAGTAACATATAGCCATGTAAGGAGCAGGTGATTGTTTACATGGGCATTGATTGAAAGAAAAAAGTAGATTTACTTTTGGGCCTTATCTGTTCTCACTTTCTCCTTGAACTTTTGTAAGGAGTTAAACTTGGAAGGGGATGTTTCCTCTGCTGCAAGCATTAGAAAGTATTTCATCTATCACATCCTGCATCCATAACCTCTCTAACCTTTCTGAGAACCAGCTGCTTGAACTCAAGTCTCTTCTCACAGGCTCCAGTTTCACAAGTTTCACAAGTTTTAAAGTTGCAATAAGCCAGCACTACTACCAAGAGAAGAACAATTTTTAGTTGACTGCCTTGGCTGCTGGTACCAACAACCTCACAGTTTTCCTATGGTAAGAGGAAAGTTGGCCTCAGCCTGGGTGGAAATTGCTCAGAGAGCCTTTCTGCAACTGCTGAGGAAGTGCAAAGTCCCCCGTGCCACTATGAAATGTGGTTTCCCAAACCAAAACATTCACATCTTTTCAAACACCAATACAGAGAAGTTACCTCCAAGGGGTAGAGGGGAAAAAAAAAAAAAAAAAAAAAAAAAAAAAGGAAAAACGAGGGGAAAAAATGCGCTCTCTCAGTTTTCCAGCTAACTGCAGCTCATTGCAAATGCGCTGGCAGGTAAGCAGCACCTGGAGGTAGGTTCACCCTAAGAACTGCTCCACTTTTTATGCCACAGTGAATCTTACGCATTTCCTTATCCTTTCCCCAAGCTGCAGGGCAAGGAAGGAAGCCGACATGATTCAAGTTGGTTCCTCACCAAGGGAGCCCTCCTTTTTTTCGTTAGCAAGACTGGACTTATGTTTTAGTCATGGACCATATTTAGGTTTTCTTACCCTCCAGGAGCTTCAGGACAGATTTACCACAGGTCCTCTACCCGCTCCGAGGATAACACACAGGCTTGTTAAAAGTCTAACCCTCTATTAGAAAAGGAAAGCGGCAATTAAACTAGGGATACACTACATGTCTTACAACACACACCAATGAAACTAGCCTGAGCCTTCACACTTGAGACATTTCTCTCCTTCAGTGAGAGGGATGTATTAGTAATAGGCGTTTTCTTGCTGAAATAGGTAGTGTGAAACGCTGCTCCCTGCATCCCACTCATCTCCCCTTCTCACCCCAAAGCCCAGTTCTGCCTCCATGGGGCTGCGAGAACACAGCAACTATGTCTACAGTTACTTCTCTGTCCCTCTAGTCACTCCCACAATGAGAAAGAGCAGGAATAACCTGATCTTAAACACCAGATATCCCATCTAATCGCCCTTCTCCTTTTCTTACTGAAACTGTGCAGAACAAATTGACTATCAGGGGCAGCTGCTGATCTAGAAAGATTTGATAAAGACATACAGTAAATTGCAAATGGAAAACATGCTACAGAACTTGACACTTTACTGTTACATCTGTATGTTAAGGAAAAAACAACTATATCTTCACTAGCTTATGTCACATAGTTCTCCTTTGCTGCTGGAAACAATCATTAAAAACAAGGAATAAACCCACAATGCTTACAGATTCAGGTTAATTCCAAAAACAGAGGTAAAAAGACTCACTTCATTAATAAGTTTGAATCTCCAAATTAATGAAGCAGTGTAAATCCAGAATACCTATGTAGGCTATATAATCAGTAGCAGAGAAACACTTTACATAGCAACAGTGAAAACCCCTGATATATTCCAGAATAAAGCCATATTTCTCAAAAAAATACACTGATTTTACCAATCTGTTCACTAACGATTCACAAATACCTATATCTTTTTCTTTTAAGACTCCCCCCTCACACCAGCACTGCACAAGAACCACATTCACTACTTGCTCTACCTGTAGGGCTCCAGCATGTGGCCTTGCAAACACATCTCCGGAGGACAAGGACAAAACCAGATCTCCTGACCAGCTGCAGCCACTTCAGCCCTTACTGATGATCTTGGCCCAGGGTTTTGGGGCTTATTATGGCCCTGCCTGCTCTGCATTGCTGCTTGCACCTGGGACATGAGCAAGGTGCCTCTCCAGACACACTGTGAGGGAGGCAAAAGTCTCCCAAACCCAAGTGCAGTGGGAGGTGGGCAAAGATGCTGCCAAAACCTCCCAGAAAGCACAGGCGAGAAGGTTAAGTAATAAACCATCTCCAAATGGAGAACTGCTAACACACGTCAGGAAGGTTTGGAGCTCGGCATCCATCCCTAGGCAGGAAAGTGACTTTATATGTACAAAGGCTGAACTGGTAAATCATTGAGTCATTACTCGTAAAACAATGAACACAACTCTGCCTTGGCTCACAGGGTGTGAGCAGGCAAAGATACTAGAAATCACAATGTGTTTGGGTAATACAGTATTGCAAGACGTTTGGGAAGAAGAAGAAATTATCTGTGACAGGAAACTAAACACAACTTCTCTGAAATCTCTCCACAACTCAGCGCCCTTCTCCTGCTGTGATCTGTATCTCATTACAAGACCAGTCCTACCCTTTGCTCTGCCAGCAACATCTGGTTCTCTTGCCAGTGCTTTAACTTCTTCCCAGACTACCTTTTACGCAGAAAATCAGCTCTTCGTGTCGTAAGCCCCCTCTTTAACTCCTCCCACAGCTCCCTGCTCAAAACTCACTTTCTGAATAACACACACAAAGCACCACGATGTGCTGACAGCCAGGACTGCAGTTACTGATTCTGAATCTGCCTTTTCTCCTATAGCCCCCTTATTCCTTCCACCGCTTTACTCATCTGCTGCTTTTCTCTCTCCTTCTTTAGATAAGAAATGAGCTTTAGGGCAAGAGCTACCATGTAACCTAAAAATGCCCGTTCCACACAACGGGATCCTGAGCTGCTTGGAAAAGTGGCTACTAATAGAGAATATAGATTCATATTTCAAGTGGGCAAAATGTTACTTTATTACTCGTCCTATCTGGGCTTGTAGCATTTTTTCAAATGGGGAATATGAGTCAAGTTCAGCTGTGATGTAAACATCAGTCTTCAGATGGAGGTTAGTCGTTGAACGATCATTACACTACTACAGTTTCCACCTGCATGGCATTCTGCAGGTGTGAAACATGCTGGAAACTTCACACTAGGGGTAGAATACCAGGAGAGGAAAAACATGTGGCATAGAGAACTAACCCGAGGCCTTTCTGGGGCAGATCACTCTGTAGACATTTCACAGACAGAATGGAGGCAACTGGCGTTAACCTAAGTAAGGCCTGCTAGGTTTCCATTCACACAAGTAGCAGTGCCTTTGCCGTCTTTGCAAAACCAGAAAGATGCGGTATCTGAGCACACACAGTGTGCTGTCAGACCCTGGAAGGCTTTTATGTTACACTGATTGCTGAGGGGAAACTCTGAATCATTCCAAAGCAGTCGAGCTGATGCTCACTTTGCCACTCCTAATTATCACTGCATAACAAACAAGAGAAGGGGATGACAATACATGTTTTTGAAAACATATCACCATAGCAGATGTCAGCCCTTCTTTTCCATTGTACTTATGCCTATTGTACACCTAACAATGAAATCATCTGTCATTTCAGTTACCCTCAGGAAAGCGAGTTGTATATATTCACACTGACATGTCAAGCAACAAGTAAATGTGATGAATATCACCAATATGAAAACTTACAATAAGAGGAAAAAAAAATAGGCACTTCTAGGGCCTCGTAAAAACTACATTCTTTTGAATTTAAATTAACCAAATGAAAAAGACAGGAAGGAAAAAAAAAAAAAAAACAGCCAGATGAAGAGCACCCCAAGGAGAAGCCACGTGATTAAATGCTGGCAAGATGCTCCCCCAAGCTGCCATCCGCACAGCACTGCCGAGAGCCCCTCTCAAGCAGCGCTGCCGGCAGCTCCCCGCTAAGCACGCTGCTCCCTTGCTCTTCCCAGGGCGAGAGGATCCCTAGGGCCGCACCAGCCCTGGGCAGCCTGGGCGAGGGTTCTGCACCCGTGAAACGAGTGCGCGCTCGTGCTTGCTCTGCCCCGCGTTCTGTGGTGCCTTGTGGTGGGAGAGCATGGCAAGGCAGGGCAGGGCAGAGGGAACAAAGAGGAAAAACAAGATGTAGTTGTCAGAGGAAGCTGCTGAGCAAAATAGAAAGCAGGCCCAGCCTTACTCCGTGAGGTAGAGAGAGAGACCGCTGATGCAAAGCCAGCAGGAGAGACGGTGCCAGGGCCTCCTCACCTCTCTCAGGCCGGGAGTGAGAGGTTGGCTTTTTCACCCGCCAAAGGTCTCAGGAGAAAGGAGAGCTGGCAGAGGGGTGGCTCTATTCCAGCAGGGAAGAGCAGACGGCAGCTTCCCGCTGCGGACGAGCTCAGTGCTTGTCTGCGGGTGCTGGGGTAGGAGCAGCGCCGGCGGGCGAGGACGCAGGGCGCTCAGTGTGTCTGAGGCTTTCGGGTCTAAGTCACAAGCCCGAGGCATCGCCCTTGCTGCCTCCCTCCTGTTAAACCAGCAGCAGAACACCTTATCTGGCCTGTTGTTTCCTTACACGACATACCGCAGTATTACGGAGCAAAATCCCCATGATGTGTTTTTTCACTGTTAATTGTGGGATCAATATGGATTTCTTAATTTAGGGATAAGTTTGCAATGCCAATTCATCTGCTTCTTTCCACTGAAAATCTCAAACACATTTCCCATCTCCAGAGAATAGCAGGGGACTGATCAGTAGTCACAACAGCTACCGGCAAAACCACAAGTATTTGGAATAATTTTTTTTTCTTTCTTTCTGTTCAGATAGATCTGCTTTGAAAAAGATTTCAAAGAGTCAATTAGTGTTTGGTCATTGGGCATCTGTGACAGAAGATGACTAAATGAATCAGTAGTTCCTTTCACTTAGAATCACTCATTGTGAATATTGGATAGCAGTTGCACAAAAGTGTATGGCTACTTTTATTGTACATGGAAACTGGCTTTCAGAGCACACTGAGGGACGAATGTTGCTGCTCAGAGCACTCATTAGCCTCTTGATCAAATCCCTCTTTGATAGCCAAAGCGGCATGTTCCAGGAGCACATGTGAGTGACTGTGCTACTACGAAAACTTGCTGGATTGTGATTTTGGTAAATCTGTTTTCTTTAATATACTCACTATTTTTTTCAGGGAAGGGAAAAGGGGCTTGTAGGGAAGGAGAGGAGAGTGAGGTAGTAAAGCAAGGCTGTGTGCCAGCATTTTCTTTCAATCAGTATTTGTACCTATTAACACATTTTGCCAAATCAAGGAGATGAATTACTTCACTGTTTCTGGAGTCTGATGCAATTCCTTTCACTCGCTCAGCAGTCAGCTGGTATCACTTTGCAGGCTAGGAGAGCTGCGATTTACAGTCTGGGGGATATGAATTCAGCAGTTGGATCACAAGTTTTTGGAACTTTCAAAGTGCAGCATTGGAAGTCTGTTCTTTTAGGAGGCATTTTGGCAGAGGAAGGTCACACAGGAAATTCCCTCAGCCTTCCCTCTCCATTAAATGCTGGCTGGTGGGCAACTAGTGCTCTCTGTTTATAAACAGTTGGTAGCATTATCATTGTTCTGCGCTCCTGTAATGAAACAATTTCTTCTCTGCCCCTGCTGCGAATGACACTGAATGAATTGTATTATCTTAGCCAAAGTCACAGCAGGCACCGGGTCAATGGATAACGCTGCACAATGTAGGAAGGAACCTCACCCTACAGCTCAATCTCCAGCTGTTGACATGAACTGGAGAAAAAAAAATAGAACACGGGGGAAGAGACAAAATTGTGTTGAAGGAAAAATAAATGAATCATATCAGAGGGAAAGGAACCAGAAGCAGACCCATACACCAGGGAGAGTGGTTCTGATGGCTAATTCTGGATTTCCAGGTTGCTTAGAAGAATGGGATACAACTATCTCAGTATTTTTACAGGGCTCTTTGAGGTGCTGATTTTCACATCTTGCATGTCCTGCACTCCGCTACTCTGTTTCCTCTAGAGGTCTGAGGCTGCTATGTCCATCACAGTGCAGGTTCTCAATTCCTTGTGCTTCAGACCACTGGACCGATGCTCCCACACCATACTAACAGAGGCTGGCTAAGCTGAGAGTTGATGACTTGGAAAGGGCTAATAAACCCCATTCCCAATCAAAAGAAGGCACAGAAACAAAGATAACTTTGCAACAAAACAGGTACTAGTTCACTGACTCTTTTTTGAGAAATGCTGAGCATGCTGAGGTCTTCGAATATTGCTGTAAATGAGGTTACTGAGTGTCCCTCTGGAATACTTGGGGTCTGCATCTTAGAAAACTATCCAAGAATGTCTGTTTGTAAAAAAAAAAAAAAACTCTATTTAAATGCAGTTAGTCACATAATTTATTATCTTCCCGAGGCAGCAAGTAGGAGAATGAGTACTGACCTGCCTCAATTCTGCAGTGCAGGAGACTGATAAGTGCAGAAGCAGTATCTGTGTTTGTGAAGCATCAAGTGTAATTCTGGCTTCAGGTCCAAACGTGAAGTGCATAAGGGCTGCAGAGAGTGCGGCACTAACAGATCATATCCATTGGGTGGCCTTTTTCATGACAGAGTGGGAAGGATGGTTGCTGAAGCCTTGATGCTGATAGAGGCTACTTAGCTGGGGACAAGATATTCTTCACAGGAAGCACTGGCAAGTCTTCCTTCGTATATCTTGAGTGGGACATTAATTTTTTTTTTTGTTTTATCTTAATCCCCTAGGGATCTTTTCCCTTGAAAGCTATGGATTATTTAAATACATATACACATTTAAATCTGCCTGTCAAGAACTTCATTTTGTATCTCATTTGCATCACTACCTTTTCAGCATTGCAATTTAGCATGCCCAGGACCGGATCAGTACTATTTCAAGAAAAGGCAACATCCACTGATTCACTAGCCTAGGTTCCTTCAGATATTTCTCACCTTTGCAACAGTGTCTCCAGAGTCGGTATCGTTAAGAAATGATAAGGTGACCTGAGATCATGCCCCACCAGCGTCTTCTCTCTTTCTCCCATCCTGCCATTCCCAGCTCCACTCTTACTCCTTGCTTCTCATAGGGTCTGGCATACACCTCACCTGTTGATAAATGAATCCAGCCTCTTAACAGGGCAGAAAACTGACTCTCCCCAAAGTGGGTGTTTTTCTGTCAGGTTACCGAGCTGGATGCTCTCAAAAGCAGTGAGACAATTGCCAGCGCCCGCGCAAAGCAAGCAGTGGGAACAGGAAAGTCCGAGAGGCAGGAAGGGAGACTGCCCTCTTTATGCAGTGGAGTGTGGTTAATACTCTCTACCCACGGCGACGCAGAGCGTGGATGCCGAGCTATACTCTCGAGCTAGACTGTTTCACCGACGAGAGATTTCAGGGAATTGCCCGGGGGAGGAATGGAGCGCTGCCCCCGTGTCTGCACAGCCGGATCCCGGCTCACAGCGACCACAGGGAGCACGTGGCTGAGAGCAGGGACACAGCGGCACCAGCAGCACCAGCCCTCTTGGCCACCAAGAGCTGACAGGGAGCCTTGACTATCCCAACACACCACATCTACAGAAAACCTTCTGGGCTCCTCTTGCTTTTATAAAGGTTTTATAAAGCTTTACTTCCGCCGACTTGCTCTACTAATATATTCACTATTCTGAAAAATCAGGCAAATAGGAAGTAGAAGTTGACTGGGGGTAAAATAAAATACTCTGAAAGCATCACCAGCTTCTTCTCTAGCACATAGTTTTATCTTCCAGATTGGTGATAATGAGTTATTAAACAGATCTCACATTTGTTTTGTTGCATTGTTTTGTTCTATTGCCTTTGATTAATAAGCTTTTTGCATTACTGAATAAACACAAAGCACAACACAGAAAAAAATCAGCATGTCCATTTGGGGGCATGGCAGTGAGCTAATAGTTGTAGAGTGTCATTGCAATGTGTGACAATTCTTTAGCTCTAGATTTCCTCACCTTTTGTTGGATTTTCCATCATGAATAAACCAATACACTTATTTTCCCTGTGTGAGGAGACACGCAGCACCAATAAATGAGGTTCATCCTATTTTACATTAAAACAATCCACCTCTTGAGAGGAAAAAACCCTAGCACATCTGACCTATTTTTTTTTTTTAACATACAACTGTCAAAGCTTGGATTTCCCCCTGTTTCACAAACATCATATTACTAGATCTGACAATTATGCCCTTCCATTAGAAGAGGTGAATGTGAGAGCCTGGTGAACATAATTTTGGAAAGGAGATGGTAAAAGAGTGGTGATCCTGATGGAACAGATCGTGTGGTGCGTTTTCTGTGGGCATGATAACCTTTAGGTTTCCCTTTAGATGTACCTCCAAAATAGGTCAACACAATAGCCCTGGAACAGCCTGAATTAACTTTAAACTGGCTAGCTGTGTTACTCCTGGCAATGTAATCAGCATCAACTCCTGTGCTGACTGCACTGCCCTCCCTCCGGCTCCAGGTAAATATTTGAGCAGGAGGCAGCGCTGCTGAGGTAACGGGATCCACGCTAGCAATTTTAAAACGAAATCGGGTCTTTGAAACAGGGACATCTACTTTCATTTTTCTTATTTCCTCCTATGCTTGGGTTCTATCCAAGATTTGTGTCCTCCCTCAATCATCTTTCTTAAGGAGCTTACCTTTTCCTTTGATCGCTGGAAAACTCTCTCATTCCATTTTTTTTCTTTTTTTTAAAAATCATTTCAGACTATTGCTTTTTCTGCCTCTCCAGTTCTCACCTCAGTCCTCCTGCTGTCATGAAAATTGCTGTCCTTCCACTTAGGCCTTTGAATTCATCCAATGTCTTCTTGTTTCATGCTAGAGCAAGTCTAAACTGCGTGACCACTCATTGCTGATACTGCACAGCTGCCATCTGTGGAAGCCTGATAACACGTTAACAAGGTGCTTACGCACTATATCCATATGTGGTTTATGTATTTCCACCGGAAGCTCCTAAAGAGTGGGTGTTTTCCCCGACTCGCAGGCGATGGCCTCAGCGGTTTCCTCAGAATTAGCGTTACAGCTCAAGGTCTTGCATTCTTCCACTTCCAGATCCTTCTGCTTAGGAAAGAATGTTTATTGCTTAGCATAATTTTGCCTCAGTAATGTATAGTTTCAAGTAGAATTCCTGGAATCTGCTGTTTACAGGCACGGTCAGAGGTTATGGAAATATTCTCAATTTGCATATGAGTGATATACCAGGAGCTTTTGACCATGCGTAATATTTAAACTGTGTGGCAGCTGCTTTTTTATTGGTGTTGATAACCTCTCTGGCTCTGAAATCAAGTAGTTCTGCCATGTGGGTGGTTCAAATTATTGCTAGATAGCTCAGTCAATGAAAATTGACTCCTCTTCATCATCCAGACTCTTCTTCCACCACAAACAGGAATATTAACAAGAACAAAAACATCATCAAAGCTCTCATACTTGATGTCTCCCAGCTGGGGATCCTCTCAGTATAGCAACCAAATACACAGCAGCAGAGCTATTATCCTGCAGTGTGTTATGTGCTGCTTTTATCCCTGAGCAAGCAAAAGCAAGAAAGAGGTGATGCAGTGAGATGAGCATCTTGACAGCTCACCACTGCTGGGCACAGGCCTCTCAAAAGGTTAACGGCTGACAGTACGCAGGGTTTTCAGCACGATGATACTGAGAAGGTGTCGTGTGTAAGCTGACTCCTGGGGGGAAGGAGATTTCTCTGGTGATATTGAAGATTGATGGTTTAATGTTGCTTTTGCAGCCCTTCAGCTTGTCAGGATAATGGCACTCTGCACAGTTTTCCATTTGTTTTCCCACATAAGTCACTAGGTGTATCACGCTGCTGCCACCGCTGGGGATCTGCAATGGGAGGTGATGTTCTCGTATCTAAGTTATGTAAGAGGATTACGTAACGAAATACCTCAGGGACTCGCTGCAAAGTGGACTTTGGATTAGCAGTTTATGGGTGTATTTGCTAGCCTGTATACAACAACGATATTAGCATACTTTCTCTGGGAGCAGATGCAGTTTTGAAAGCAAACACACATGCCACAGATGGAGTTTCAATATGCCCAAACACAGAATAACATTGTGGCAGCTCCCTAAAAGATTGGTCCTATATTTGGGTCTGGAAGAGCATTGGAAAAACAACTGCTCTAGAACAGGAGACCCTGCACACTGGGAGCACCGATCCCGCGGTCACCCAGGGCCCCACAGCACAGCTCGCAGCTCCAGGTTGTGCTGGAGGGGTCGCGCACAATCCTTTCCTTCAGTGCTGCAGCATAATAAACTGTGAACGGGCCTCAGAAAGCAGAATTCAGGGTCTGCAAGTTCAGATGTTGTCCTCTAAAGAAGGTTAATAGAGGGCAGTTACAGTACGCTAACATATAAGGAGCTAGCATATCATTTAATCAAAGAACAAACATCTTTACATTATTCTAACAAAGTTTAAAGGTCTTAAGTGTACTTCTAAATAGGGCAGCTATCCCCACTCTTATACAAACATTTACCTAAGTCAGATTTGCATAATCTCTTTGGCCCTCATCTGTTTCACCTACCTTGATCAACCATATCTTTATTGAGAATAATGCGCCTGCATGTGCCCGGAATCTTCATCTACTTCTCACTGCTCATTAACCAAAAAATCAACACAAAATGTTCTTTTTTTGATGTACCAAAGATTCTGGGTAAATAGCTTTCCTAGAACATGCAGGGGTTAGAAATCCTCAAACTCTGTCAGGTTTGATCACTTTTCAATAAAAAGCTTATCTCACGGACACCCCTATTCCCATTTGTAAAGCCAAGAGGCCGCCTCCTCTATACATCAACTATTGTATTTGGTTACACACAATTTTTAACTGTATTTTTTCTTTTCTGTTCTGTTCTTTTTTTCTTTTTCTTTTCTTTTCGGAAAGAGGAACTAAGAGTCATCAAGTGGCCATGAACCCTTCTAATGGGAGCCCACCAGCAGGTACTTGAAGAACTGTTGGAAAATACATTGTTCTCAGAAAAACACTAGTAGTGAGCACAAGTTTCATCTATGCTTTTTTTTTTCCCCTAGCACTTCTGCAGAATTTATACTTAAATGACAACAAACAAATTACCATCTCACCTGATTTTGTTTTGTCTATTTGCACAGTGGCCATAATAGTACCTTTACCTTTGCACAAATTTAAAGTTTTAGATACCATGTCACTTCTGCAAAGGAAAACAGAAGGTTGCTTAGGCAGACATGCTTTTTTTTAACGTAAATGCTAACAAACAGCACATTTTTGACAATTAGCCAACCTTCTTTACGTAGCCATCGCAGTCTTATGTAGTCATCTCAGTAATTGTCTCCCTCTGATAGACATACTTGAGCAGGAATGTATTTACTGTCACGCAAGGAATGTCTGGCCGGTTCCCAAAAGGGTTTCATTGCCCAAGGTGGGTGAGTCGACCTGCCAGCTTGCGGATGCCAGAGGCAGCAGTTTCGTTTCTTCCAGGCTGCGCCGTCCTTGACGGCTGGCCATAACC
Organism: Crypturellus tataupa; assembly: GCA_034781795.1. Lineage (NCBI taxonomy): Eukaryota > Metazoa > Chordata > Aves > Tinamiformes > Tinamidae > Crypturellus > Crypturellus tataupa. Next base: position 2,602,254 of record JAWLRI010000847.1, on the reverse strand, counting down.
CCTCCCTTGTCGCGATCTGGAGCTCAGCAGGCTCCCTGCTGAGTCAACTGAACTTGCCAGCCAAAATCCACTTCGTTTTGTTTGTTGGATTAGCAAGTTGGATCAGCACACAGAGGGGGCTTCCTCCTGCGCTGACCAGCAAGTCGTTAAAACTGGCTCTGTCTGTTATAATGTAGGTCTTGGATGAAGGACCACGAGGACCTGTTTGCGATATCCTAGCTTTTAATGCAAACCTTAAGAGAAAGAGATTTATTTACAAGGGCATTAAATCACTAACTGTGGATAAACAGAGTAACTAGAGTGGAGTACAAACAAAAATCAATAAAGATTGAAACTTCCCTTTTTTTTCACTTAAACTAAAACTTAGTGGGTAGATGGGCATAAAACATACCTTTCTAGGGAATCAGCTCAACAATACCTTTATTTATACCAAGGCAACATCTTACCACCCTTCCACAAGTCTTAACCACTCATAACAATACAGAAAAATGGCAAAAAATACAGAAAAATGTTTGGGTAACATGCATGTTTTGTCCTATGGGGCTTAAACAAGTGAGAATGTACATTGGCACAGAGGGGTATCAGCACAGCACTGCTTCTGCAACCAGCACTGGTTTATCTTCATGCTGCCTCCTGTGGTACATAAGAAACTAAATCAAATTGGTAATATTAGACGGCGATGACAAGTGCAGGCAGTGCTCAATTCAGTTCTTAATGCAGTACACAGATCTGCAGTAGACTCCAGGTCATTGACTTTCTCCCTAAGCTCTGAGTTTTTTTTTCCAAGTATTAAACATATGTGTACAAACCTAAAAGTTCTTTAATGCTTTTCCAAATTCTGGACAGCATCTTGTGCAACCATTTCACAATATTTACAGTGATAGCTTGTGTTCCACCTCAGGCTGCTGTTCTTATCTCCTGCTTCCATGGCTGTAAAGGATGTAAAGGATAAGTAAAAAGAAAAATGGAGTGGAAAGTATTCTGGCAATATATACATTTTCCCAGTCTTCTAAGAAAACCTCTACCTTTTCTCACTTCGTTACGGTTAACATACCAAAAGAAGGGCTATGTAAGAACGAAGCAATAACCCCTGGGACTGGGGGATAATAGAGCATTTTCTATACATTGATTTGGGAAAAAAAATGTTATATACAACATTTGAATATGCAAGATAGGGAAAGATGGTCTAAGGATAGTTAAATATAGGATACGAAAGCAGTTGGAAAAACAGATTGATAAGATAACCATCAAAGGTTTGTTGCTAGAATGGAAGCCTGCACTGAGGGAGGTTTGTGAGCTGGTTAAATTCCTATTTAAGCTATTTGCATTATATCCTGGACAGAACCTATTTTCATTACGACTGCAGAATCTAATAGAGGGCATGCATATTAGATTTACAAAAGACACTAATTGGGAAAGGACTATAAAATAATTGAGAACAAACTTAGATTAAAAAGAGATGTAAGACCATAATAGAAAACGAAACAGAGCATACCAGTCATTATAATAATCCAGGTAGCATTCCTGTATGGAATGCTTCAAAAGGGAGACAGTAGAACCAGAAAAGATCCAGATAAGGCTGACAAAGATGACCCAAACCATGGGATGTTCCTATATGGAGCTCTTCTACAGACAGGGGAAGGCTCCTCTTTGAAGAAGATCTGGCAGAGGAAGAACATGTCAGGGATCTATAGATTTCTCGGTGGCAAGAAAAGGTGCCTAGCGAGTGATTGTTTTTGTTTTTGTTTTTAACAAGAAAGACTCACACAGCACAAAATGGAATTATGAGGTTGCTGGTCAACATAAACAAAAGGAGTAGTTCAGCTGGGGAATTCTCACACAGAATGTTTTGCATGTGAGAGCTTTACATGGTTCGAAACCTGATTACTCAAAAGAAAACTAATTCAGAAATATTAAATAAAGACACCACTGCCTGCTTTATGAAGACCTGGAGCTACAAGCTGCTGCAGACAAGAAGAATACTACCTTACATTTCCTTGTTCTTTTATTTTCTCATGGGTATTTCCTATCGGCTATGCTGCTTCAACAGCTACAATTATAGCCCACACCTTTGCATTTGTAATTGATGCCCATTACTGGTTAAGCTACTGACCTTGCCAAGAACAGGATATTTGACCCAAATGACCCAAGGTGCATTTGGTTTGAGCCCATATGGCTGTTCATCCCTTCTTTTAGTGATGTAAATCTTATTTATGTGTTTCAGATGAAAAGTCTTGCCTTCCTGTTCCTAAAAAATTAATTCTGATCTAATTCATTCTCACTTTTCCCTCTTCATGCCCAAGATTTTCCAAGTCTGCCCCAGGTCTGCTGCTTCATCTTCAGAAGTCTGACTGAATAGGAAGTTTCTATTTGACAGGCCAGGGCTTGGTGATTGCTTCTTTTTTTCAACTAGAGTTAATTGCAAAAGGAAATTTGTCCTGTATATGCTGCATCTCCTGCAACTTTGGGGCTTTGGGTCTGTGATATTCAGAGGTTGCAAAAGGTGACAAGATCACCCCAAGATAAACCAGTGCTGATCAGATTAGGGACATGAATGGTAACAGGCATTAGGAATACTGTGTATTCATTTATTACAGAGAGAGAGATCTTAGACCCTGTTTGCAGTTATAGAAACCTTAAGAGAGATTGATGCTACCTCAAACTAGTAGTGGACAGTATTATGACTTTGTTAGAGCAATTACCAAAACAAGAGCTATGATTGTGGAATAGAAATATTACAGTGAATTAACTTGACATCATAAAAAGATTTCTTTTGCCTGTTGTCAAGTTTTGAGCAAGAAATAATGCACAAATTAAAAAGCTAAGGTCTGCCTTTAGCAGATTATCATACTAGTTCTGAAATCATCAGAATTATAAGAATAGCTAAAATCCTTGAATTTCACATATATTGATGTCCACATCACTGCGTGACTCTAAAATGAGATCTGTGAAAGTCAGCAGGTAGACTGGATCTGTTACATTAGTACATAGCTGACATGCTGTCTTCCCCCTGCAAGCCAGAGAGAGCCTGAAGGCCTGAACACCACGGTAAGGAGCACCACGCTCCTACTGCAGAAGCAAATCCTGCCCTTTAGTTGGCTGCTTGCATGTCGGACTGAGAGGCCTCAAGAGTTTTGGCTGCTGAAAGTTAAAACAAGAGCAATGGGGAGTCAAAGGGAAAGTTAACAGACAACTAAAAAATATTCTAGCTGACACATGGTTTTATTAAGAACTGTTCAAGCTTCTGGATACAGCCTGGAAAATGTTCTGATACCCCCGCACGGCACATGCTACACCTTGTACCTCCTGCACTTGCCTGGAGGAGTCTTTGTATTAGTGATTTGACACAGGGCTTCAATCATTTCTATTTATCATAACATTTCTAACAACGGAAAAGAGTCTTAAAATTGCAACCAGGAATTATTAAAAAAGCAAAGGATAAAAAGCCTTCATTCTTAAGTAAACAGATGGATCTTTCATTTGACCTCAAAACACAATTAGAAAGCTGAACCCAGCAGACTAGATTTGTGACTGGTTTATTTTACTCACACCTCAGCTGCAGGGACCCTGGAGGGACTAATGTGAGTAAAGGGTCTCCAACAAATACATTCCCCATTGAACACTTTTTCCGATATTCACCAGTTTATCCAAATTCTTAATTACTCGTGTACCTGACTAGACCGCTAGTGAGTCTGAAGACATTTTTGATGTGAGGTGATCGAATGCGATACGCTGGCAGGCTGCAGAAGCAGATGGATACATACAAAAATTCTCTCTGAACTTGCAGTGAATGGAACAGTGACTCATTGCTGCTCAAAAGACAGTTGTCTCTCCAGATCTTACAGTTCACCTTCATGGATGAAAACTCTTCTCAAAATGTATCACTTAAATTTTGGAAACCTGTTAGACATTAGTATAGCATTAAGAGAAAATATGATATGAATTAAAATACTCGGAGATCAATGATATTTATTGTTTGCAGGATGACAGTTCTTTGCACGCTTTAAATTCTATCAAATGTACAGAGAAAAATCAAGATGTTATGTAGTTAACTAACAAAATCTGTGTGACTAACATTTATGCTAAAGCTCTCAGTGCTCATAGGTATCTGCTCATAGGTATTGAATGAATTTGAGAAGACTTGTGTGAAAGAAAAAAATGGAGGATTATGCAAAAGCTGCAGTCAGTAAAAGAAAACACTCTTCTCTGTAATTTAAAGAATGCTTATTTTAAAGGTATTTAGTATCTGGTAGTTTTGTGCTGGAATCATTGCCAGTGGACAGTGTGCTGAGAGCTGATCTACTGAAGCAGATCTTAAGAATCTTAGACCATGATAAATGAAAGTATGTAAATTTCAAACTGAAACACAACCTTCGGCATCTTCTCCATTTTGAAATATTTCACAGTATGTCACAGTGAAAGATTAAGTTAAAAAATTTAATAGTTCACAACTCCACTTAAATTACTTGAATTTATGCATGATATTAAGCCTGCCATGTAATCCAAGCCTAAATAGTTTTAAATATTTATATACGAAGTGCCCTACTTGAAGTAGTTTTAAAAAATGCAACTAAGAATGCTAGGCTCAGTCCTGATCCAGGGACTCAGGAACCATTATGTAGTGGGTAAACAAAAACAAGTCTGCAAACTCACCTGTTTTTTGGCATATTTGAGGTAAATGTTATATTGCCAAAGTTAACTCGAGATCAGTCACTGTTACCTGGTTTCTCTTCAGGTGTTTAGTACTTCCCAAGATGAGCAAATCCTTTCTTTGCAAAATGTCCACTCCTAAAAAGACAAGTTCATGGTGTTTTCTATGACATGCAACAGGGAAAATATTCACCCTTAATCTTTGTTCCTTCCTGATTATGAAATACTCATGAAAACTTTGGGGAAAAAATAAGATTTAACATCATTGTATTTATTAGGTTCTGAAACAATACACATTCACATCCTTTTGAATACAGTACATTTGGCACAGTAATAATGTTTACGATGAAATAACACTAATGAATGGCAAGAGATTCAAATTACATCCATAAGAAAAAAAAAATTCTGTACAAATAAATCCTCACAATAAAAAAAACCTACCCCCCAACTGAATACATTTTATATTTAGACAGAGCTATTCTGCACATAATTTAAAAAGAGGTAATTTGTAAGCCTTTTTTGGAGAGAATTATTTTTCAGTCTATGGAGAAACACGTTTCTGTTTTTTTTTTTTTTTTTTATAAAGTCTATTTGGGAGGAAAAAAACAAGAAAAAATGGAAATTTTATAATAATAATCTTTTTGGCATTTTGCACTCATTTTACAAAGCAGGAACGAGAAAGATTTTACAGAACAGGCAGAAATGTAACAGAATGTCCATTTTTAAGAGTTATCTTTAAAAAATGCTCAAGGTAACAGACAAACCTTCTGATGTAAACCCAGTGCGGAGGCGTTAACTATTTATATTGAAGAAATATCTGCCCATGCAAAAGTTTTTATCTTTTTTTTTATCTCCTTGACTTTTCCTTTAGCATCCCATCAAACAATGCAGGTGCCGAGGCCTCTTGAGATACCAATTTACCGATTATCTTCATGTTAGAAATGGGAATTTCTAAAAATGGGACTACAAAGCTTGCTTAGAGAAGCTTCACGGGATGCTTTTATTCCTTCAGAATAAATGCTCCTAGTTTTAATACAAAGGCCTCACGATAAGCAAAAAGCAGTGCACTATCCAACCACTCGTCTTCCTAGCCGGTCTACTCACCTACGGAAAAGAGGCTTTAGCTTTGTGATCAGTCCTTGCCTGGGTGGCAAAAGCTAAACTGTGGTGAGAAATAAACAGAGCCAGTAGTGACACACACACTGATGGGCAGTTCTACAATATATTTCTAAAAGAGAAAGAAATTTAAACGCTGAGATGATGCAGTCATTAAGATGTTTCTGTGCTGGTACTCAGCCCCAGAAGCTAGTCTTTCCCAGTACAAAAGGTTACTGAAGATAAATTAAATTAAACTAAAGGCTTGATCCATTATTACACCTGTAGGCCAGACAACACATTAATTGATATATCATAATATTTAATATTTTGAAATCATCATAAGAATATATATAATAATTACACCTGAGTTTTAAAAACAAAACAAAATGGAACTGAATGTTGTCATCAGTAACGAAGGCTAGGAGCAGCCAGACACAAAAACTGACACGAACTAACTCATCTGCTTGAGACCAAGATCATCGCCTGAAGCCAAGGGCTCGCACCTTGTCCACCACACCTTGGAACACTCCTCTCTCTTTCCTAGCTCTATCATAGCATAATAGAGTCGAAGAGAACTATACAAGAGATTTAGTATAGCTTAATATATGTCTACATCTTTTTATAACAAAAACCTCATCTCTCTGACAGTAACTTGAACCAATACACATACAAGAGTATTGCACATGGACATTATTATAATTATTCTTTCATAGACTAACATTTTAATAGTATGCCTGAACATGCAGCAGTTGATACCTCTATATTCAATGAATTCCACAGGCCTTGCAGCAAACACTATATACAAAATCTCACCTGTACAAAAGGCAAAAAAGCTTCTTTAGTGCCACTTTGCCAATCACAAGTATATATATTTTTGTGCAGCTGGAAATCCATGTACAACAATTAAAATGGATTCCAATGACCGCTCACTCAGTCCAGTAAAATATATAATAAAATGACCTCAGCGATACATGTACACAAAAAAAACACAGGGTACTCCTGGAAAATAAGTACATAACACTGTTAGCGTATCTACAGGAGGTAACTTCACATTAGTAATATTGTCCACATGAGTTACCGTTTCAATTAATACACGAGAAAATCAATTTACAACTTTCAATTATGTCAGTTTGTGAATGTTTGATCTTCAGTTAACGCATTTCCACATAATGCACGTGTAGCCTTATTTTGTGTCTTCTAAAAGCAGATTTCTCATTAGATTTTAAACATAAAAAACAGCAAACACAGTAGTATTATGGTTTTGTAAAAGTGTGCAAAAGTAACACACTGCTGAGAAAAATAAATATAAATAAGAAAGTATTCATCAACTCAGTTACAATGGAAAGAGGCAGATTTACAATGTTTATAATTAATTTTATAGAAAATTAATTGTAAACGTTTGCAACCTTACCATCACATTAATGGTTTGTTTGAATGGATATTAAATTTTGTAGCATGGATAGTACACTCAGTTGCCTGAAAAACTGTAAAATGCCTATCTAATAGGCTTTTTTATTCTTTAGCCCTTTAATAGCTATCCATACGGTATCTGATTTCCTACTGCAAATAAAATTTTAGTTAATTCTGTGAGTTTTACTCCTATTTTTCTTTCATTAATTTTAAAAGGAATTTCATCAGAAGTCTTAATTAGCTGTGCTTCTTTTTCTGGACCATTACATTTCATGTTTATACCTCCACTCAATGAAATATTTACAATCAATAATCCCACCTCCAAGAAAGTAGACTTCTTCACTTACCAGAAGGCAATATATTACTTATATGTTCCATATCTGAGTACAGATCTCACCGCAACCACCAGTGCAGGCAAAATTGTTCTCACCTTCTTAGTTTAAATATGTATGACAATTAAATAACATGATCTGCCAAATTTTTAATAGCAAGGTTCCATTTTCCATGAAAAAGATGCAATTTTGTCCTCTGGGGAGATCTTAGGAACAAATGAAATGTTGCAAATACACGGCAGTGTGTTACATCTACAATTTCTGATACAAAATTGTTTTGCATTTGCATTGCTTCGTGAGACAGAAATTAAGAGTGCTTTCAGGTCAGAAGACTAAAGAAAAAAAAAACCAATAAATATATAGTTTAACTGGGGATATGGGCTCAGGGTAAGAGAAGTAGTTCTTGATCTACTGAGTCTCAGTAATTTGACGATCTCTTCAGAATCACTACTTGCAGCATCATTCATCTGTCAGCCTAATGTTGTCTATGGCAGTAGCTCTTCTCCAAAATAAGAGAACCCTTTAAATTCTTCTTGATTGATTTGTTTTATAATTGTCTCGTCCACTAGCGTTAATACTGGTTCTTCTCGCGTAAAGTCTTGATCAAAGTTATTTACATCCCTTTTGGTTTTCTGAGAAGAGAAGGACAAACAAGGTGAATGGTAAAAGAGCACATTAAAATAAAAGCTGCGCTACCTCCTTCCCCCCTCCCCTCGCAGATAGGCAGAATTTTCAGAAATGATTGAAAAAAAAGAGGAGCTACTTTGCACAAAAAATACAGACGTATGAGAGAAGCTACAGGAGCAAGTACCAGAAATGAGTTCAGGGGAGGCCACAGAAGCAAGTACTGTAAATGAGTTTGCAGAGACTCGCTGGTCTCTGATGGGTGAAGGAACAGCAGTATGATGATAAAGCAGGAAGCTGAGATTAAGGATAGTTTAAAAAAGGGATTTGGCATAGTAGGCGGTGTGGCTGTTTCCTGTTATGTTTGGTAGAATGGTATCTCCTTTGAGAGGCACAGGGAGAATCGATTTCCCCACAATGTAGTCTACTGTTTCGCTCTAAATTATCTATTTCTCCACAGCTGGCTATGCTTGGCTTTGACATTAGATGCATACCTTGCAACCATCTCAGTCCAAAATCCTTAAGCTCAACATTGGCAAATCCAATTTCCCAATGCAGCCAAACCTGACCCAATCATGGGCCATGGAAATCCCAGGTCCAAAGAAATAATCTCAGAGTTCCTATTAATTTAAAGGATATCAGGATTTCTCCAGCGAAGACTAAGACACACTTGTCTTTCAACTAACTTAGCTCAGCAAGGCGCAATGGCATGTGTTTTCTTGGGGTAAAACATATTAACTAGAGACAGAACTGGGAAGGCCAACTCATTTTGACAGGAACTCGTCATACATGAAAAACTCAAATCAGCAGGGGAAAACGTGCCATCCTCAGGTGGCATCCCAACCCCTGAGCTCTGCAGTGCTCCTGTATTCCACATTAGCAGTGTATTTCAGGCATATACAGATTTATGGAATTTGATCAAATATTCTTTATCCTTTTTGGTTCTCTCTCTTTTCTGACTGCTTCATGAAATCTAATAGTTAACCGACAGATACTTAATTAAAGGGCACTGCCCCTGTAAAAACTGTCTTTGTACCAACACTGCACATGCTAAGATTAAGGTAATATCAGAAACAGATTAGCTATTTGACTTGCAAAGTAAAATGATAAAATCATAAAGGGATCCATCAGGAAATAAAGATATTCATGTATTCCTTTGGGACATATATCTTCTCTCAGTATAATTTTTCCAATTAAATATGCATACTAACATTTTCTTCATCAGGTCTACTGAGGGACTAGAACAGAGAGTTTTCTTTCTCATAGCTGTTAAATGGTAAGAATTCTTTGTTAAAATTTTATAATGTTACCTGTTGCAGGAAAAGAAAAAGCGTATATAAAAATGTAAGTCTTCTCTGCCACTTGCAAACCAGGTACTTTTCAAGTACTAGCAAAAAAATACTAAACATGTTTTGTTTCTATACAAGTCCATTAAAAGGAAAGGACTTGATAAACACACACATATACATGACTATGTTGCTTGCATTTAAACTATTTTTAATATTTACTTTGTACATACAGAAAATGTATGTGATCCATGTATTTCCAACTGCAGAGAGTATACGGTACACAGCTTAGGACATAACGTTTTTTCCTAGTTATCTGGCAAATACTGCAAAATAAGAGTGAAATCCTATATGAATTTTGAAACGCATTACATTTTAACTACATCTACTTCCCTTTCTCCATGTCCTCCCATAGAATTTTCACACACTCATACAATGAGTTTGCTGCAGGAATAGTTCGCTGCACTAGAGCAAAGAGAGGTAAATGAATAGTTGCAGGAGGTGAAATTCAAATTCAGAACTATAGTTATGTGCAAGAAAAATGCACCTATACTCACACTTTAACCATTAGGTATTCAGGGCAAATAAGCTCTGGACTAATTTAGAACAAATAAAATATATATTTCTTTCAGTTTTTTATATAAAATATATTTTTGAAAAGCTTTATTTCCTTTCTGAAACTAAAATAATCGGACGCTAAATTTCTCAAACCTTACCAGGGGCAATTATTTCATAATGAGCCTTTTTTTTTTTCCCTCCAGGAAAAAATCAGTGAGATTTGTGGAAGTGTTAGGGGCAAAACAAAAAATACAGGGAGCTTTTGAAAAACTATCCCAGTGCTGGGGTACCTAAAATCTATATATTGAAAGTCATAGCACTTCCAGTATAACTTTGAATTTCAAATGCTTGTGAAACAAAAAGCAAAGGTCCTCGCTCAGATTCTAAAGTCTAGTATTTCTAAAAATCTGCCTGAAGAAGGAAATAAAACTTTTCTCTGTCTTAGATTTAGAACGAATTCCCTTTCTCTTTGGCAGCATAGATGTAAGACACCCAGGCTATTAACAAGACAAATATGGAGCAATCAGACAGATACACTCTAGGAGTCTCTAACAAACCAATAGATCAAGTTAGATAAGGTAAGCCATAGGGCACAAAAGCGAATGGATTAACAAGACAAAAGGCAAGGAGTTCATAACAAATGCCTCTCTTCAACAGAGACATTTATTTGAGAAACCCTCCTTAGTGGCTTATGCAATTTCTTCCTGAAGCTATGACTATTTTGCAAGGCTCCATCTACTAAGAGGGAACAGGTCTGGTCACATTTCTGCTACTATCTGGCACTGCTATTTTAATGCTCTTGCACTGTGGATACTCAGTAGGCCAACAGCATGAGCAAACAGCTAGGTGCAGCATGAGGGCTCAGGATGAAGGTATGAAGGGCTGAGGCTGGCTCCTAGCAGAGCGCCCGAGAAAAGACAGACCATCTGCAAGGGATATAGAAGTGTATGAAAGAAACAGGCTGCTGCTATTATCCAGCTTTGAAAGTTCAGAAATAAATCACGAAGGAAAACAGAGAGGTCTTGCGATTGCCTGACAAAGACATCAGTAAAAATGCAGTACTGAAATGGGTGGGGTTCTGTTTACTTAGCCTCTTGTTTCTGGGAATTTGGGGCATGGTATTCTTATGTTTTCAAACTTTTTTTTTTTCTAGATAAATCACTGACTTCCGAATTTCAAATTTCAACTAACTGAATAAGCTGAGAAAGTAAATAAATAAATAAAATAAATAAGAACACCTAACTCCCACCAGGCTCTTTGATAGAGCCACTGAGGCACACAGAAACTTCATCTGGTTTCAAAGCTAGTTTCTCTTTTTCTTTTTTTTTTCTCCACGTTGCCCAAACAACTTGTTCTGAGCATGTGTCAATGCTGCAAGAGAGAAGGCCAAGCAACAAGCCATGGCCACACGGAGATGGCCTCAAGGCTGGCAGTGATGGCAAGGCAATCATTTGGCTTTTGACAAAGAGCAGCAAGAGCAGCACTTCTAAGGACTAAAAGTGGTATGACTTCAATTTTATACCTCATCTAAAAGATGGCTCACCGTATCTCTGATAGTGGGAAAGAACAGTGACTTACAGGAAGTCTTGTGCAGGAAACATGACATCTAGCTGATCCTTCCCCCCTGTGGCAATCTGAATTTTGAACATCTGACCTAGTGAGACCTGCTTATCTCGGGAGGTGTGGTGGAACCTGCTTCTTGTGGGTAATATTATCTGATCACATCTGACATCGTGTCATGCTAAAACATCTTCCTGAATTGGCCCCATACTGTTTTGGACAAAGGAATGTTCTGAGTAAAATGCTTAAGTATATTCTTAAATCTCTGCATGTTATTACTGAAAAGTTGTAAGTTATTACTGAAAGGTTGTAAGTTATTACTGAAAGGTTGTAAGACTTCGTGTGCAATAATGAGCACACATTTAACAGTGCTTTTATTAACT
>JAWLRI010000847.1:2380389-2590253 GCA_034781795.1 Crypturellus tataupa | reverse complement strand
GTTGTAAGTTATTACTGAAAGGTTGTAAGACTTCGTGTGCAATAATGAGCACACATTTAACAGTGCTTTTATTAACTTGATTTAGTTTCACCACTATTTCAAAGAAGAATTAATTCACAGACTCAAGCTTAGAAAAAGCTCCCAGACATGCTTAATAAGCTTTCTAGGACCTGGGATTATCAACGGTTGTCTGCTAATCATTTCTGCTGAACAGAAACCAATAAGATTCTAAATGACTATATAAATGAATTGCAACAGAAGGAAGAAAATGTTGATGTTCTTATCTCTAAAAATGCACTAAGAAGGGTTAGAGCTTCCCCTTCATTCTGTTGCTCATTTGAGACCAATGTGAGTGATAGGAGCCACACGTTGCTGTTACCCTGGTAGCGCTGCAGAGTTCAGTGAAACAATGACTTGAATTTCCAGCATGTGAAACATGTTGTTCCAGGAACAGGAAAATGGGCAAAGCTTGGGCACCTCACCAGCTATGTTGAAAGCTGTGGACTCTCTGAGGTCTAGCAAGAATTAAATCAATTCCACAGCTTGGAAGTATTAGCAGGCACCCACCTCTACTCGATTGCTTAAAATCATGGAAAGGAAGTCACAGAAACTCTTTTATATCCTTTTCAATTCAATGGCTCCACTAAATTAAACTGAAATTGTCCAGGGAGTCCAAAGCATATTCAAAGGAGATGAAAGAAAATGGAAGTAGTGGTTACAAAACCAAGGCTACCACAGAAGTGTCATTTCTGTAGGAAAATCAGCTAAAATGGTAATTTAAATGATGCTGAGAAATATAACTGTAGGAAAAAAAGGCAGAACTCTTCTCCTCTCTAAATCAATTAATACATTTCTGCTTAGTTTAGTAGGACGAGACACTAATCCCAGCACTGATAGTCAACACAAGCAACTAATGACAGAAATGATCATAACTAAGAATCAATACGATAGGAGAAAAAAGTACTGTGCTAAGATTCTCTTGAATAAGTGGATCTTTTCAGACAAAATATGTACCAAATTTGACCATGATCTTCACAGTCTGAAATACTGCCATCATTGTCCTACAGATGCATGTTGACCCTTCTATGAGACCGAATGAAGCAGCTTTAACTTTACTCCACTACGATACAGTTTTTTGCCAATAGCAGCACTTGACTCCTCTCATATGACTTCTGACTCACATAGAAGTCTTGGAGTTTGCCATTCTTCCTGGAAATGTTCCTGGAATATCATTATGGGTGTTATTAGCACAGCAAGCACAAGACAGGCGTAAAAGTGGGCAGGACGTTGCTATAGTTTTAAGTGTGTAGCAGGACAGCAGGAACTGAATAGAGCAAGAGTTGCTTGCCAAAACTTGCATTTTTTCATATGTACAACATGGTAACATTTAATTTTACTCAGAATTTTGTTTCATAAGAAAGAAAAGATTCCCAGGCTTTATGCAATATCAGCAAGGTGGGACTCATAGATCAGGATGATCAGAATGTCAATGTTTTGTATTTACATTGTCACTGATAAGATTTTTAGATTTTTTTTCCAAGACAAATGGAAACTAAAGACATTAAACAAAGCACAAGCTGAAGCACAAGTTTATGTGGCTAACCTCATATATCACTGTCCTTTCCTTCACCTCTCTTCACTCTGATAACAAAAACCACAGTGCAGGCAGAGATCACTTTGTGTTGATTTGAATCTATGGATCTCTTTTCACAAGGGCAAAGTAGTTTCTAAAAGGTTGAGGACAACTCATCTGCACTCACTTTCGCATCTAAATCTTCTATATCCTTTCTAAAAGAATCCACAACAGATCAGACATAAACTGTCAAACAAACCAATGTATTTGCCTGATGGTTATGATGATAAAAGAAGTTTTGAATCAAAATAGTTTTTACAAGTATACCAGTACTCATTACTTTTAAACTTAGGTTTTGACTTTGTGCTTCTGGCTTTACTCCTTCAGCAGATGAAAAAGATAGAAAATTAAGATAAATAAGTGGGAAAAAAAAAGATATTCAGCAAAAATTTTAATAGGTAATTAAATAATACTGGAAAATATACTAAGCTATGTAGTCCATAATTCAATCTGTTATGGAAGTACACAGACCTTTAACAGACAAAAAATTAATTCAAAGAACTATGAATTTTAAAAGAGAACATTTGTGCTCCAGTAAGCTGAAACCACCTTTATAACCGAATGCCATCTACCCTTCCTGGGAACATAGAATGGGTCGAGTAGGAAGGGGGAACAAGCTACACAATGCTCACACTTTTTCCTACCCTCGGTCTCCAAAACACCACAACAAAACAAACAGCCAAGGAAACCCACTCTGTGGGTTCCCTGACAAAACACTTTGCATTCAGAGTCTGAGCAATGAGTCTTACCCGACAGAAGCCCTGTAAAACCATAGTTCCCTATAGCCATACTTTTGGCACTAATTTGTACCAGCGCTAAACCCTAGAGGAACCTCCAGTCCCGCTGTGCTTACCGCCCGGCTGCGGAAGTACAGCAGGAACCTGAGTGTAAAACATCGAGAGAGACAAATTTCACGGGATCTCCTGGGGTGGTCAGCACTACAGGCTTCCTGCCTGGGTGCTTAACCCTTCACCATCAAAACCCATACTGTCAGAGCTTTTTTTTTCCTGTTAGGACTTAATCATGACATAAATGCTGTACATCAGATATGCTGTGGTAGAATATTTATCTTTTTTAGAGCAAAGAGGATTTGCACAGGAAGAATGCCAACTTCTGTATTTCCACATCATTTTTTATGGGGTGTAGAATTCTTTCTTTTTCAGCGTTAACACTTCAGCACAAGGCAGTGACTAAATCCACAAAATGGATCTGCCTCACAAGGAAAAGAACTAAAAAAAAGACATGGGAGAGCTTGCAAGTTTGACATGTAGCTCTAGAATTCCAGTGGCTTCCAGGAGATTTCTATAAACTACGGAGAGAATATCCACATACCATCTAGCAGGGTATGAGCAGACCTGACCAGGTTTATTCTGAAAAAGATAACAGTGCATAACACCTGCAGTGAAACAGCAGTGCAGAGGAAAGCAATTCTTCCAGACCCCTGCTACAGACCACGACAGCTCTCACGCATCTCATAACACAGTCTTTTTATCTCAGCCACTTAAATAGTAGTGACAGAATAAGCAAGAACTTAGGATGTTTACCACTATTTTATCTAAATCCGACTAGTGCAGATCTATCCCTGCACAGGATGTGAGTTGGGCAGCCATCCAAATCTACCTACACTTGTCATGCAGCCACTACCTGCTAATGTAGTAATACTGAAATTGCATGAAATTTCTTTGCTGTTCTGGTGAATTGGACATATTCCATTCGTTTCACCTTCCTCTACATTTCTGTAATGTTTAAAACTAATTTTCATGAGAGTGGAAAACAACAGGCCACTAGTACTAATTGTACTGCTTCTAATGTGCAGGGAGAAATTAAAGATTTACTTTGTTTTCCATGGTTTATGCAACCACACAAAGAAAAGTAGTTGAGCAGAATATGATGCTAGCAAATAGGTGAATGACGCAATGAACGTGTCTGAAGAAATATTTCAAGTCTCCTTTCTCATTCATGTTCCTGGATAAAAACACTGACCAATGAAATTTCCAATGTTTCATTCTGCCTACGATCAGTTGTCCAACATAATCACAGAAAAGTAACTGGAGGGATTCCAGTTTTTATCCTTTACAGCTACCTGTAGTAACTTTTAATGTTTTTACCTCCAGTATATGGTATATCAACTGGAACACAATAATCTATTTTGTATTTCTTCAGTGTATTTTTGTTTAAACTCAACTGTCCAAACAGTTCCTAAATGCCATTCACTGATACCTAGTACCTTTGCCACATGATTATTTCTAGGACAAAAACAAATGAATCCTCGAGCAATCACAGATGATTTTTCTATCTCAAGATAACATGTACCAAGATATATGTAACCATGATACATGTAATCATGTACAATGCACAAGATACATGTAATCATACTGAGATTTCTCTGAAATGGTTTTATATATTAATCCCAGTTGGAAGGTTACAATGTATTTTCAAATACATTGGGGGCATACAAAAATGGAAACTAAGGAAGACTCCTTCCTTGTCACATTAGAAAACAGCATATTCTCAACTAATGTCTTCATGGAGTATTAAATAAGGAGAACAATACAGACAGTATACAGTTAAATATTTAGAATATAATTAAATATTTAGAATTCACTAAGATTTTATTTGTAAAATACTGGGTCTCACTATAGCAAATTATATATGCCTATGCCTAAATTCAAGTTTATATGATAGCAGAAAGAGTACCAAAAGTGTATCTGTAGATACTAGCTAAAGGTAACACTTCTCTATCATGTACTTTAAAATATTTTATGATCAGCATTAAAAGAAGAGGTCTTGGAGGACATCCATTTTCTGGAGTGCTCCACTGTTCATCAGATTAGATCCTTATCTGTTATCCATTAGAGCCATTCAGCCATTTCTTTACATTCCTCATATATAAAATTAATTTTACACTTTTGTTACTTTGGTTCTCAGTGCAGTTCACTTTGATTTCATAAAGTAAAAGCTTTTTACTGCTTTTTACTGCTAAAGCTGAAGCTTACTGCTTCAGGGTCATAAGATGAACTCAATATATTACCTATATCTTTAGCTTTTCAAGATCTGTACTTCAACGAATGACACATTCCCATTATTGTCTAGAGAATGACAGTACTACCTCAGGCTATCCAAGGCTCAGATGTGAACTGCAAAAACAAACCATGTAGGCCTTCCACACATGATGCAAGAACAGAAAGTAAAACTATGTTAAGACTCGGTGAAATAAATTAACAGTGAAGCGTGCAATGTACTACATTGCGTGCCATGAGCATGCGGGCTATCAGCACGACTCAGCTACATGGGGTGGTTGCTAAACCTTAGCAAGTCAACTGTGCGCACGACGGTGTTGATAACTGTTTCTGAAAGTCCACAATGCTTCCCAAGTTTGCAGATATCTTTCCTCAGGATGCCAAATTTGTTTCTTAAGGTTTTAAAGGTGAGATATACCACCAACTCCTGCTGAAAACTCCAGGGAATGATTTCCAAAGTAGCAAGGGCTGCTGGGCCTACATTTCAGATCATTTTTAGGATCTTTTCCGTCTTGCTCTGTTTTATTCAAAAACTCCTTCATTTTTTTTCTTTGTTTGACTAGTCTCCAGGTTTCAAGAACAAATATTCCTTTGTAACTTTATTTTGTCCAAGAATTTCTTCAGTGCAGAGGAGAACTGCGAATGACAACTACCTGCCACTTGCTATAAGGATGTTATACACACATCAGTGTGGTACTGATGCAACTTGATCAGAAAGGAGCGTGTGAGGAAGATGCCAGTCAGATTTCGGGAGGAGAGCAAACACCACATTCTTTCCCCAAAAGCATGCTAAGAAACACATGAACTAAATCTCATGAAACTTATGGAACAGGTTTTAGTGACTTATAAGCAAAACACCAACAGGATGTGATTATACTACAGGGAGGATAGATAGATGGAATGGTAGTAGATCTTATTTCAAATTTTAAATCTTATCAAAATAATATGCCAAATAAATGTATATTTCTGCCCTCAAAAATTTATTTAATGAAATAGAATGTATGTCTTCACAAGCTTCCAGGTTAAAATTCGCCTGCAAGAATACTAGAAAATCACATATTCTGACTGTTTTCTTCTACTGTTCTTAAAGCATTGCTTCTTTTTATGAATTTTCCAGGCTCTGGAAACCAGTTTAGAGTGTTTCAAAGAAACCTACTGACTGTGGGACATAAAACTGAGCTTAAATTGAAACCTTAAAAATGTTGCTCATGCTACTTTCATACTGAGAAATGTTATAGTAGAACTTACCTTATATGAGTGAAGAAAGCTAAACAAAGATGAATTAATAGCAAGACTACTAAATTGTTAGCGATTTCTATTGATTAAAGTCTTTAGACAGATACATTAAAATACCAATACTTTTAAAACGAAACAAAACAAAAAAACTCCTGCCGTTCACCTGGACTCCAGTTGCAAATGGGACTTGTCCATGGACTTTCAGACCTGGGCAACAGTCTTTCCTTTTCTCTGATAAATTCCTCTCCCCCGTCAGAAACAGGCTCAAACCAGGAATTTTATTTATTTTCTATGCTAATATAAAAATAAAGTGCTTCTATTAGAATGCTTAGGAATATACTGTAAGTATATTCCTGAAAACATTATTTTACTTAATAGCTTAGATTACTTTCTGAAAATAGTACTGGAGATTTAAGCAGCTTGAATAACTGCTTAAATTATAATTTAATAAACCTGAATAACACTGAGTCAGTCTTATTCTGAGGAAGTCAAAAAGAAAACCTGCAATGGCCCTGCTGCTTATTGCTTCATCCCAACAGGCACTATTTAAAAATGTATGTTTAATAGACGGTTAAATTAATTTAATTATTCAGTACGAAAAGATTTTAATGTTATAAGACCAGGACTCAACAAGACCAAACAAACACTGCTGGATGCCCAGTACAGAATCAAAAGAAGCATAATAAAAATTGTTTAACTTATAAATATTTGGGAACCTGCAGTGCTGGGAAGTAGCTTTCATATTTCCTTAATGTTAGTGTTGTGGTAATCACAGCTAAAAACAGCTGCTGCACACACTGGCACTGAAGAGAATAAGAAACAAAAACTAAGCCTAAGAAAAAGAGCAAATTCTGGGAAATCATAACCTTGCTCATCCAAACAAACACTAAAAACCTTTAAAACTGCCAGCTCGTTTACTCGTCACTTCCTTATATTGTGATACACGCTGGACGTAACCTCCTGGAAAGCGGTACACTTCTGTAAGAGATTAGTGATTGTACAAGGTCCCAAGCTATTTGGAGTTATTTGAAAGCCAAAGTCCTTTGCTTTGCTACGAGAGAAGGCAGAAGTGGCCCGGACTAGGGACGCACACGTCCTGGGAGCCAGTGCTGCTCTAGGGGCTGCTCACTGCCTCCTGCAAGCTAACCTACCCAAGGTCGATGCTTTCAACCTGTAGCAAAGTGGTTAATATGAAGTGATACATGCTGGAACCACCTCACATTTCATCTTCTAATTCACGATACCCCTGGATCAGAGTACAAAGGGAAAAACAAAATGATGGATTTCAACAATTATTGCCTCCAAGGCCCACATCCATTTTCCTTAGCTGTTTTTTTTTTCTTCTAAAGGATATGACAATTCTGTCAAATACATTTTTTCCCCTGTTTCTAAACCTTTGCTTGCACATCGGTATCAGTGATCACAGCGGCACTCTCAGAAGGCGGCCAACTGTCTTCCTATGCCTGAAATGCCTGCAGGAAAGAGGGGAATACAAATGTACGATGCTTCAAGATGGTGCATGAGTGCCTGAGGCCTGAAGACCACTTCCAGGGTTTCGTCTTAGCAGTAACACTTCATGCAAACGCATGCAGTATAGCCCCTTGCGTGCCCATCTGCTAAATGCTCATTGCCATGCACCGATGACCGAATGGAAATATATTATGAAACTGAAGGGACACCTCAAGGTTATCAGGCCTAAAAATGGACCTACCTTGGCATTTTCCCCATACTGTAGGCCTTACCTTAAAGAGGGACATTCACACTGAAGCAAACTTGAAAAGAGAGAACATTCATACAAAAAGAAATTTACTTGGCCAGTTATTTCCTACGGTTCCTTTTGGCATAACTGAATGATACTGCATTTTCAAAGGGCTTCTTCCCCACAGTGTAAAGGTAAAGTCATAATTCTGCACTCACGGCAATACAATCCACTGTCACAAAAAAAGAGAAGGCGTATCAAAAATCCCCCCATTAAACAGCATCACGGCTTCCCAACGGGAGGTTAAAAATCCCTCATTGAAAAGTTGAAATATCTTTGCCTCTTAACAGTCACATATGAAAAGCAGTCAGAAAACATGGGGAGGTTTGCAAGACTTCCGTTTGAAAGTTTCCTCCAGAAATGCGGTCCCTCTTTAAGGACTCCAGCCATCCTCCACGCCAGCGGACGGTGCTGCGCAGCTCAGCCGCGCACTTCTCTCCCTGAGCACGGCGGCAGGAGCTCACGTGAGCCAGGCTTCAAACACTGTGGGCGTCTGCCTTGACACACATCGTTTACGCAGGTCTGCTAAAATTGCACCAGTTTTTCACTCATTTGGGGGAGGCAGGAAAAGCAAAAAAACATTGCTCGGCCTGTAGCTCTTCTTCATCATCTAGCACTAGAATATTGTGCCTTGCGATGAATTTATCTCAAACCTTTGCTGCACTGCCAAGTCAAAGGAGAACACATTGCTGGCATCCTTCAGTCAAGACTTTTAACAGGGGAGTGGAGATTCACAAGGAAATTAAATACAGAGACCATGGCTTGGAGAATGATAACTAAGGGGGGAGGCAATTAGACAACGGTTTATCTTAGTTACAGGTAAAAAGAGAGACGTGCAGATTAGCACAGACCAAAAGTTGAGATGAAATCTCCTAACACTGAGGTCTGGTATAGCACAGAACACTCTTGCAGGGGAAGTGATGCAGGTGTAGGGCTTTTAAAGCCAGTCTGATCATGAACATTTGGATTTAACACCTCTCAATCACATTGTTCCTCTGTTACCATAGACCTTAACCATGCATTAAGCTTTGAAAGATAGTATTATCTCCACGGAAAGTGAGGCATAAAAAGGTTAGATGGTGAGTCCTGGGCCACCGTCCTAGTTCCTAGGAAAGATGGTAAAAGGAACTATCTATCCTGCAATTCTCTCTCAAGCCTTGGTTGCTAGATCAATCCTCTATCCCAGAGAAGTCAGAACCAGAGAAAGAATACACAAACCATCAGAAAACATTCTCAATGATAAAATGGAAGGCATGGAAGTGGCTGAAAACTTGAGAGGCTCAGATTAGAAGATCTAAGCAGGTC
Source organism: Crypturellus tataupa (assembly GCA_034781795.1). Lineage (NCBI taxonomy): Eukaryota > Metazoa > Chordata > Aves > Tinamiformes > Tinamidae > Crypturellus > Crypturellus tataupa. Next base: position 2,581,300 of record JAWLRI010000847.1, on the reverse strand, counting down.
CTTTTGGCAGTACCCGCTTAGATCTGCAAGACAATTCTGCAATAGACTGTCTTGTTCATTTTGTTTCTAACACTCTTAAAGACAGCTCTTTTAAGGCAGAAAGATTAGAATTTACAAAGGCATATATAAAATTAAGTAGTGCTCTATGAAAGCTGCATGTTCACAGTAAATTATCATAATACAATTATTTTGTTAACTCCATCTTTATACAGCCACCCTAAGTATGGATTGCCACAGGCACTGATAAAACCATTAGAGATGAAATGCTGGCGTAATTGCTGAAGAGATAATACATATGGCAAACATCTGTTTGTGCTACCCTCCGGCTCAGAGTCCTTCAGCGTTTGCACGCTGAGGAGTCCTTAGGCAAAGTCTCAAATTTTCCCAACCCTGACATTTGCAGCAGGGGAAATGAAAAGGACAGTTTTGTTTGCATGTGTGCATGCAGGCTGACAGAGAGAACCCAGTCTAAAAGTCAGTGAGATTTTCTTTGCTGTGCACTGCCTAACAGCTTCTGAAGGTCTCTCGCTTCTTGTGCAGCGCACAGTCACTGCCATCTATAGCTTAAGAAACAAGGTGGTAAGTTTATTGCGCTGGCCTAGGTCTACAAAGACACAAGAAATCAATGCTCTTATGAAGCTGACTTCAAATAAACGAGCTACAAATTTAGGACCACAAATTTCCTTCCTCCCTGGGAAGTGATCCTGAGGGGCTGGGGTGCTACATATTACCACTCGTCACAGTGCTTGTGCACGTCTCTCCGAGAACTCCACTGGCTGGTGCTAGTGATAAACCAGCACGCCAGAACCTCATTCTGCAAAGCCAGCAGAGCACCAGCTGTGCCCTCAGAAATGGCCTAAAGCAAGAGAATTTCTTGTAGTATCTCATATATTTGCATAGTAAGATAACAGCAAAATATAAGTAATAGACTTTTTGCTGTTTCAAATATAAATTTTGCTAGTACGTAACAACTTGGGCAATATAAATGTCATTAATATTTATTTGAGGTGAAATACTTATCTGTTTCAATCAGTGTTTTGAATATGTATTTTATTATTTAGCATGGGATAAACAGAACCATCCCATCATGTCAGTAAGCACAACTAGCCAAGGGTAACACAGCATCAATGACTTTGATAGAAATCAACCTATTGCATCCTTGTTTTCATATGTAGCATGACAAAGATGCTTTGGAGAGGGAGATAATCCAATTCAACCAAACGGGGAGCTTAACCATGGAAACAAAGAAGGATGGAGAGCAGAGAATCACTGAGTACTATTAAGGCCTTTGTGATGCACAGGCAATAAATTATTTTGGAAACTACAGCCCTGACAGCTCTCAAGGCCAGTGATGAGGGCAAGCTCATTCACCAAATGGAAAAACTCCAGAAAAAATATATGAGCCAAAATATCTCAACAAAGGAATGAAGTGTCCGAAATGAGCACTGTCTCACAAAAACCACTTTGGAGAACAGAATTCTGTCAACACTATGATGGAAATTGTTTCTTACATATATGATTACACAGTCATGTCTGTGCTAAAATCAACAGGAAAGAATAATAGAAAATTTCAAAGCATGCTGTGAAGCTCTAAGAAACAGTTTTTCAAGAACATGGGAATGATCTTCAAGAGACATTATCAAGTTCTCTGGAATTTAGATGTAACAAGTGTCTTCTACATATCTCCTCAAAAGCCTGTTTGATTTCTGCACTCCCCCCCAGTATAGATTCCAGAGCTATTCCACTACTTTTTCTAGCAGCCTAACCTTTATAATAACTCCAATGCGAGAAATGTTCCCCCAAAATAAAATAATTTTGCAACTCTAAAGCTTTATAAATCTGGATTTAGGAAAGGAAGGGCTGGAAAATAGCCATCACTGCCCTTGGCCCCATTTAATTTTCACCCCTTCGTATTTGCTGTTCTAGGTCATTAAGCTGGAAAAGCAGCCAAAGATTCTTCACAGCAGGTTTTAAGGCCACCAGATCTGCTTCCATGGCCTTCATGTAGCACAGCCTGGTGTTCCCCTCCTATCACTGGTTAGTAATCTAAATCTGAGCCATTTGTATGACTGCTCTGTCAAAGGCTCTCTTGCAAACTTTCAAAAAACCTAGCAATCTTTTCAAGCATCTTTTAAAATTTTCATTCAAGAAACTTCAACCTCAAAGACACCATTAGAATCAGCAAATCATTAACTTATGGGAAACACATTAATGGTATTAACTTGCTATATATGGAGGAATATATTCAAATAAATTCATAGCATGAATGACACTAAAAAAAAAAAGTATAAAAAAACCCTCAAGAATCTGGCTAATAAATGGCCAGGCAGTTTCTTCCAAGTCCAGTGGGAAAGTTCAAACTTCTGGAGACACACCTGACCTCTGGAGAAGCAGAGCTCTTACACTATGATATATAGTTCCTTAGAAAACCTATATGGTTTCCTCCACCTGCTGCCTCAGACTGCCAAGGAGGAGCCAGTGGAAATCTTGGCATTGATTTCAAGAGAATACAGCTAAAGCCTACACACAGCAATGCAAGAATAAAAGGTACGAGAAAAGGAGGAGACTGTTGTGCTAGCCAGGGTGCTTGCCCAAGCATTTTGGGAATTGGTGGTGCAGCTGGGCAGAAGGGAAGCAGCATTTGCTTCAAGGCTAAAACCTCACTGACCTCCCTTGGGAGGCTGTTCCACTGTGTGATGGGACCTCAGCGTTTGACCATTTTCCCTAATGTTTTTAAATGTCTAGTGTCAGGATTTTATTTTACCCAGAGCTCATTTGAATACGCACTATGCTTTAAAATTTGATAAAAGGCAGAGGATACAGTCATAAAATTTCCTCCCTTAGTCATCTTAATGGCTGCTCAGGAATTAGTTGAATACCTGTGTAAATATGTGCGTTTCTGCATGAATACAATTTTATATGTGCATGCCAATCTCAAGCTAAATACGTACACTGTATGCTGCTCTTCCTGCACATGTGTACACTCATACCACAAGTAAGAGCGTCTGTTTTTGTCCTATTAAACTGGCCTCTCCTAGCTTTTTTTCACAGTCCTAGACTCACCTAAAACTAAAATTATAAACATTGTATTCCTGTATTCCTTTTTTTAGAGACTTTTATATTACAAGTCTCTTTCACTTAATGGGCTCTCTTTCAGTACTGAAGGAGATTAAAAATCCAAGCACATTTCAAACACAGGCAGCACAATTCTGCAGTAGTTATGCTTATTTGTCTGAATGAATATATCTTGATGCAACACTCACAACTAAGTTTAGACAGGAACTCTTATCTAGATTTTAAGGGAGACTTTAATTTCATTAGCTCTCAACTTATACCTTTTTTTGTATCTATCAAAGTGACTACAATTTCCCCATACTTGGCAAGTATATAAAATCACTTTTAAAGCATTTATGATGATTTTGAACTTTAGTGCCTTAATGATTCCTTACACAGAATTTAGAGGTTCCTTTCCCATTTCCAAAAATTGCATCATTAGTAATTTTATTTTACAAGTATGATCTTTTTGTCTATCCTGGGTACACATCGTGCCTTATTTCTCCGTAATAATTTGTTCAGTATTGAAAGGACATGCAAGAATTTCAAGATTTCCATACAACAAACCCTTTATAATGCTGCTATGAACCAGCTGATGGGTCATAAACATAGTATAATTATACTACACCATTTCTAAGTGTAGAAAACCTGTCAGGATCAGGACACCATGGAATATATCTTAGAGAAAACAGATTAAGAACACAAAAATAATAGGGATGCCTGCACAATAGAGTATATGCTATCTGAATTCACCACCATTAAGAAAGAGTTCAGAAAAGAAGAAGCATAGAGAACTATTAGACTATTGGAATCAAACTAATGAAAGTTGGCATTTACAATATGGGAAGAAGCAGTATAAAATCCTCTAGAAGCAGCCTGAAGAAAAATGAAAGAAGGTGTAATTAAAACATAATGTATAAAACCAGCCTAACAATTATTAAAGGTCAACCAGTTAACTCGGGAATTTTACAAAGGACTGCTTAGAAACCCTCTGAAATTACCACTAAAGCTGAAGTACCCAACTTAAATGTCATTAAATAAAACAGGTAAAGGAGAGAAGGAACAAAACGGTAGGAGTGAATAAAACAAAAATAGTTTTACAAGATAACTGCAGTGACATAGTTACCAGGAAGAGAAAGAAGCTGCACTGAGAATATAGAAGGCATTTATATCAGCAATGAAGAAGAAGGCCTGACATACCAAATCCCTCCTGACGTTTAAGAACCACCACCAGCACAAGAACTGCTTCCTCAAATAAAGGTCATGTAAAAACACCTACTGACAATGGGAAAGTGCATCCTCAGGCATAAAAAGAGAACAGCTAAGCAGGCTGGATGTGAGGAACCTGGGACTTAGTAAGTGACAGGCATCAAGTGTAGATTAGTTTGGAATTGTGTATTCTGCTTTGGTAACCAAACCTTTCATAAATATCGACAACAGGGATAGCAAAGCAACTATAACCATTCTGAGATGAGGCCATTTTTTTTTTTTAAACAAAAAGAGGAAAACAGCTACACAAAACCAGCTCAGCTGAAAACTAAATAAGGCTTCTGGGCTTTTTCCACAGCACTTGTGAGAGGGTCTCCTCAAAAGCAGACTCCGATCAGTTACTTTTAGGTTCCTGTTCTGACCGATTCCTGCATAAGCAGCCCCACCTTCACCCTCTGCACAGGGAACCCAGGGAAATGCCTCTTCCTACACTAGAATTAAATGTATTGCGTGCCATAGCCTGTAATTCTGCAATGACAGAGGTGACTTCTCTTTTTAATACCTTCAAAAATGATCTAAAGAAAGAAATAAACAAGTACCTGAACCACATCTACAGGCAAATCAAACAAATAATTTGAAATAATTAGGACGGTGCAAAGTCAAAAGGTTTGACTCAATTGCTAAGGATCTATCATAAAATTATTTTCATTTACTATTCTAATAGAAAATTTCCTGCACATAATCTCAGCTAATCTCATCTGTGCCATGTGCTCTAGGTGGCCCTGCGTGTGCAGGGGGGTTGGACTAGATGACCTCTAGAGGTCCCTTCCAACCTTAGGCATTCTGTGATTCTATGATTCTATGATTCTATGATAAAAAGCTGACATTTGGTGAACTACAGGCACATCGTATTTGATTATTTTTGTCTAGAGGAAAGCAAGAAAAATAGAGTGGTTTTGCTTGGCTTTTGTTGTTTCTGCATTGCTGTGGTTTGCCTATTTTGTCCATTCAAAATATAAATACTTGATTATCGCTTAGCAACAAGTAAATACATCAACTTATCTATGACACATGCTTCTTTTCCCCATAAAGCTGGGGATATAGAATATGCATTTTTTCTTATACCTTTAGTTGAAATACTAATAATCACAAATTCTTTCTTTTGCCTTTCACTACTGAATCCACCAGCCTTTGGCAATGCAAGACTGAAGCATTCTTCATATAGAAGGTAAATGCTCTGTTGCAACACTTCAAACCAAGATATTGTTAGGAAAACAGGAAAAGAATTAAAGCAGGGCCTCAGACCCCCACTTATGGTTTATGTGAGTGTGTATAAATATCTCCCTGTGCATTACTCTCTTCTTGCCACTTACCTTCACAGAAAGAATGACAGGGCAATATTTTCAGTGTGATTCGAATGTTAGTTTCACCCCCAAAATTCTGTATCAAGGACTTTAATGTTTCAACACAGCCAACATCTAGAATGATCGGACCCAGGTTTCTCCGAATGTCACACAAACTGCTACTTACAATCCGAGGTTTGAAGGGTGGCTTGATTTTCCTTTGCTCCAGAAGAACCCAGTCGATTTCCTTGAAAAACGGATGCTGCTTGATCGCATCTTCCCCGTTCTGGGACGCCACACAGCCAAGCCGCTTGTTGGGGTTTTTTGTCATGAACTGAGGGGACGGGAGAGAAAGCAGGAAACAGTTACAAAACTCTAATGACAACGGCTGGAAACCATCTTGTCGTTCAACCACCTACTTCTCAGAGACAGCCGCGTGCAACAAGGACTCCCTCTGCATTATAGAGATTCTAGTCAACCTAAAAAATTCAAGAATGTGTTACTTTCTGTAGAAAACATTTTCAGATGATTTCCAACATCTAATTTCACCTGGCTGGGAGTACCACAAGAACAGCTTCCTTTTCAGCATTTCTCTATCCTATTTTGGCCAAATTAGTGAGAGTGAGAAAATATCACCCCCCTATAGACAGCTTAAAAGATGGTCAGGATAGTTCTTATTTTATCTCCTCTTTCTGTTTTTTTTTTTTTTTTTTATCCTCTGTTATTTTATCTCCAAATGCTGTACAACTTTTGCAAGGCATAGACCACAAATCATGACAGCTAGGCATATTTGTTATACTTATCATGTTATGTTTTCCTTCTCGTACTAGAAATTGCTCTACCTATTTCCTAAAGAATTTCTGTGCAGAGACCTTAAGACAGCTAGATCAATTATTCACAGGAGATATTTTGCTATCACTGTAGATAGGCATAATATAGATCAGCCAGGCGGCAATTTGTGGTCTCTGAAGCACATGCACCACCGCAAAGACGACCCTTTCTGCTTGGGCTTGTGTTCAACCAGAAGCTGCTTTGCAAGTGGACGTATTTTCTAAGGGCAATAGAAACAAAAGTTTTGAGGGGATGACTGTGCCTTGGTGAGGTCTCCTGGAAAACCACAAAATGCATTCCTATGTTCTTCTGCTTTATTTCACCTCCAGGAGTCTGATGGAGGGCAGGCCAGGGAGCCGCAGCCATGTGTTTTGGAGAAACAGAGCATGGAACTGCAGGATTTGCTACTGAACTATATAATCCAGGTATCAAAGAAGCAAAATCTGATTCAATAATCTGTCATGTCCTGTTTTTTCAGAAGCAGGGAAAATACCAGAACATGCCATCCTTAAGAACTACTATGAAAACGCGGCTAGGCAGTCCACTTCAGTTCTGCTCTTCTCAGCTTTAAAGTTGGACACAGATGATAGGATGGAGAACAAGTTTTAAGAATCAATAATTAAAGCAAGCAAACAGAAAGAAAAAATCTGAAGTGGCCATTTAGTCCTATAAATTAAATTCCCTGCCACAAATTCTAGCCTTTCCACCTTCTATTTCTCTTCGCAAAGCAGAAGTTGGCACAGGCTACTTATCCCCTCGTTCACCAAGGGCATCGGCGCTGTTGCAGCGCTCACTGCACTGCCCGCTGCTCCCTGTCCTGCGTGCACAGATGGTTCCCAGTGCAGCCAACAGCCGTAGCTGTAACAGTTGCCGTTTCATTTTCCTGCATGAATTCATTTTCCTGCATGAATGCAAGAGCCTCCCTGATCAAGGGATCCAAATGCTTGCGCAGGCAGCGCTCCCGTGGGCGCGCAGGCCAGCAGATCAAAAATGTTGCCGATCAAATGAGGCGGGGAGCACCAGGCCTCCCAAACTGCTTCTTGGAAGACGCCGCGCAGCCCAGGAAGGGCACGCGGTCTCTGCCCACCCTGGACCCGGGCACGTGGCGCACAGGGACACGCGTTGTTGTAGCAGACACGGTCTCCCTCCATCACCAGCAAGGAAGCCCGAGCTGGGCACAGCCTGCTGCTCCCTGCAATCCGAGCATCCTACTTTCCTCTATTGTCAGCAGTAAGCGTTCCAGTTTCAATGCAGGATTGTTCTCCTAACAAGGCAGGAAGAATTTTAAATAGTAATTCCTGTCAATTCACAGGAACAGGACTAATAAGATTTGTGGGATTTCATGGGATAAGCCTCGCAATAGTGAGCTGTACAATTATCCCCAGAAGTATTTTCTTAGAAATAATGAGTGAAATGCTTCTTGAGAGAATAAAAACCATTGTTACTCAATACAAGTGAATGTCGTGTTATTAAACTTCCCTTACATGCCATTTGGAGCAGTGTAAAAATACAGTTTCTAAAGAATCAAATCCATATCTCATAGCACAATGTGAGGAAATAGTGTTCCAAAGCTAATCCCTTGCTAGCATTCAGTGCTAAAACACACAGACGCTCTTTCTTTCCTCCCTTTTTCCTGTTCTTCTTTGAACGGAGTGTAGGCAAAGGTGAGATGAAGAGCACAGGTTTCAAATCCGCTTCCACCCTAGCTGTATATGCAGCAGGTTACTAACTGTAAGGGAATTCTTTCATTTTATGATGCAATATGGCATGGCTCCGTGCATTTCTATATCATTTATGCTATCCAAGGCCCAATGAGGAATCTCTTAGAGTACAAATCTATTCAATGGATTCAGCTCTCTTTTTAAGGTTTAAGACGGCATTAAGGATTGAAATCTAGCTAGAAAGTGTTAAAAATGGACTAGGTTAGAATATGAATAATCATACTATTATCAAAAAGTAGAACTAGGGAAAAAACTTAATGAAAAACAAATTAAATGTTTATATTTACGTCAGGCTTAAAAGAAACTAGTGTTCAATGCCCTTTTACTCACATTCACAAAAATAGCGTTTAAACACTCAGCCCAATTCTGTGTGGCTAAGGACAGGTATAACATCGGTAGTTAGACTTCTCACAACTTGCCACCAGAGGCACACAGGGCAGCTACTAAATCTGTTTCTCCACTTCCTCCGTGAAACAGATACCTTTTCCCAGTCCATGCAATGGCTCTGCAACTACGCATGTTATCCAGGGTTATCAGCTAACTTTTCTCCTCCAAGCAACGTTTCCATCATTCAGAACAATAGATAGCTCAGCTAATCTAGATTCCCAGAAAGGAGTCTGTGCATGGGAAGTCAAAGGAACAGATCTTGTAGAGTCTGAAACCAAAACACCATACAGAAAATGTCTGGTAGTGAAGTTTAGAGGCAGACAGTGCCCAGTGACACAAGCCACCTAAGTAAAATAATTGCTGCTGCTGGTGACAAATATTTCTATCTGTCACTGATCATATTTAAAGTCAGCAGCGAGGGCACAAACAGTAACCCTGGAGGAAGGCTGCTTATGAAGTCGTTACATGAAGGAAGAAGTAGAGCGGCAGCTTTCGGTGGTGCAGGCTTTCAGAAAAGCTTGATCATGGGGGAAAAGGGGTAGGAGGATTGTCCTTTCCGTATGTGGATTAGCAGAGCACACTGACACTGTTTCTTTAATGCTTCCCCCCGCTCGCAGTGGCTGAAGTGTCCCAGTGATAGCGCGGCTCTGCCGCTTGGGTTTTCCCTGAAACATGAGTCTGCGGCGCGCAGCTAACTGCCTGGAATACAAACATCTTGTTCCTTTCCCACAAGCAGCGTAATTTATCCCAGGCCCCATTCTCCTCACGGTGGCTCTCTGAACTGAGCTTGAACTCCCAGTGGTGGCTGTTCTCAACGACTTTAGACAAATTCAATTTTGATCAAAAAGAACAAACAACATCAACAACAAAACAAAAAACAGGAGGAGGAGGAGGCAAACAAGTAATTGAAGACTCACGGCTTTTAAAATGCTGACGGCTTCTTTACTGAGCCAGACGGGATACAAGACGTCGTCGTGAAGGATGGATTCAAAGAGATCGTCTTCGTTGTCAGCCTCGAAGGGGGGCTGCCCAGCCATCATTTCGTACATGAGCACGCCCAGAGCCCACCAGTCCACTGACGGGCCGTATTCCAACTCCTGCAGGATCTGGTGGAGAACAGGAGATCGGGCAACTCAGAAAACACTCTCAGCTGCCCGTTTACTCTTTTAACGTGAACACAGCCCCTCTCCTCCTAACGTCGGGATGGGACTCAGTGCCCCCTGCTAAAAGAGCTCAGGGCTCACATGTAGTTCTCAGAAGCACTGAGTTTATCAGTCCCTTGAGTAAAAGCACATATTCACAAGCCAGAGCTGTAAATCCTTCCCAACTGTTTATAACATGCCATGCTATAAGAGGAAAAAATTCTCTATACAAAACAGATTGGTGGAAAACGTTAAATACTCCCTCAACCTTTGAACAAAACAAACCAGATCAGTTTGTACTGCTGCCCAGAGATCATCGGAGAGATTTATACTTGTCCTTTAGGTAGGACTGAAGGAAGCCAAATGCATCTTTGCTGAAGTCCTTTTCACAGCATTAAAACACTGCACGTTACAGGGCTGTAGAATTTGCTTTAATTGCCTTTGCTTTCAGAAAAAAAAAATGGCTGTAAGCTTTCGTGTGGCAAAAGCTCAACCTTGTAGTGAACACCTTCAGTGGGGAGTAGGCTCTTAGCATGATGGTTTATTATTGTATTACCCCGGCTTACACAACTATTGCTGCATAAGGAACAAGGTCATTCTTGGCTCCTCTCCCCTGAAAAGCGGTTTGCAGTTTGGCTGCAGTGTTTTAGCATGACATGGGACTGGGGATAAAAGAGTTGGTGACAGGAGAAGGCAAAGCTGAAGAGCTTAAATGATCTGGGATGGAAACCACCACTTGGACCTCTTACGCAATTCTGCCAGTATGACTGGCAGAATCGTTTCTTTAGGACTATTTTGGGGGATCACAATTGTGCTGTATATATAAAACCAAATGCAGTCTTAACATAAAAGCAGAAATGAGTTTAACTTTTGAATCCAGATCCTTGGATCCCAATTAGATTCTTGGGTGACTAGATATAGAAATTTACAGAGATTATTAACAGAAATCGATACTCTTAAAATCTCGGCTTTTGTACTGTTCCAGGTACTTTTTGGAACTCTGATTTTGGTAAAGAAAAGAAAATAGATTTTTAAAGGAGTCCTCAATTTTTTAAAGGAGTCATCAAAGGACGCAACTCTCAAACAGAATCAGAGAACAGGTCCTACAAAAACAAAACCATCATGTTTGCTTTTTTTTTTTATTGCCAGAGTCTATAAAACAAAGTCTATAAAACACTCGTTCATTGCTACTATGAGTTTCAAGATGATTCACACCTTAGCCCTTCTGCTACTGAGCTTGACAGCCACAAATGCTAGCAATATGAATTTCAGACTTACCATCTCTAGCAAATAATAAACTAACATTTTTTACCCACTGCAAATTTCTGGTTGATGAAGCACAAACCAGTGAAACTTTGCAATGAATCTTTGGCAAAAAGATTAATAACAAAACTCAACAAATAAAGTCTGTCCAGGAGGCAGTCTAACAAGATGATGTAGACTCATGCAAATTTAGGATATGTAAAACCAACAAAAATATGTGTCAATTCTTTTATCCATCCAATAATCTGCTTCAAATCAATTTGGGTGTTGCCAAGTGAGATGCAACATCCATATGAAAAGCTCCTGTTTTTCTGTGTAAGAGACTGCATTTTCTACTCATCCATATGAATGACAGTATCACAAAAATAGTATCGTTTACTCACAAGTACTTGAAAGAAATGACACAATGATATTCCCACAAAGATCTAATGCAAAATGGTACCAAATTATGCTTTCTAGCATGAGAATATCACCTTTTATGTCTCACTAAAAATGAAAAATATATTCATATCTATTAAAGATCAGTGTTGGTAGTACTCCATTGCATCTAGCACCTTAACAGCTATTAAGTGCTTTCAGAGGGATGCTGTGTCGGAAGTAATATGCAGAAGAATACTGTTAGGCTCAGGGAAGAAATAACAGCAACGTCATACTTGGTCACTCCTATCCACACTGAATGTTGTTTGCACCATCCAAAGCAACCGATTTCTGCAAAATTACATAGGAATGTGTAATCTAATTTCATTTACATGTAAACAAGGTCTGAAACAACACATATTGTTTCCTAGCGCAGTGTAAAAGGTACCTCTGGAGCTATGTAGTCAGGCGTGCCACAGAAGGTCGTGGTTGTCACTCCGTTCAGAATCCCTTCTTTGCACATTCCAAAGTCAGCCAGCTTGCAGTGACCTTCAGCATCCAGAAGAATATTGTCCAGTTTCAGGTCCCTGTAATAAAAAGGTTCCAAATTAAATCACCTTTTCAGTTTTGAACATCTGCTCCTAAATTTGATCACAAACTATATAGAAAATAGCAACTAGGTGGTTTCACAGACACTATTTTTGTAGTCCTCCTTTCCATGGGTCCCTGAAAAGCTGGCAGTATTCACCAAGAAGGCCTGGTTAAAGCCAACAGGGAAGCAGGCAATGACACGCACTTTGCAAGACCTGGCCTTTATTCTTCCCTTAGCAACATGATAATACAGTGGCTTTTAACACAGCATCAGAAACGTATAGAAAAGCTTCAGCCTCTTTCGCTTGCTGCATATCTCAAATTCTATATATGTGAATATGATGAAGCCACTCTTCATTTTTTGCATTCGTACAGAGTACCAAATTATTGATTACATAGGTTGAATTAATAGTTACTTTTTAACCTGGATTATTTTGGATTGGATTCCTAAAGTTTACTTATAATGCAAAATTCTGTTTGCAGTGAGAGGGCTGAAAGACAATACTCCCATCTTTGCAAGTATAATTATTTTCCACAGTTCAAAAACTGCTGGGAAATACTCTCACAGGAATATTTTGTATTCATTGTTAAACAACACAGCTTAGCAGCTGTCTCTGATCACCCTCTACAAATGTGTTTGTGAGAAAATACACAATTCTTTGGTTATTAAATTGGGTGAGGTCAAAAACAGGTTGAGAAAGGGATATCCACCTTTCCTGTCTTGCCCTCTGCACATTTTCTAAATATACCACTGATGGTTATCTCAGCACCCAACACAATGGATGTTCAGTACCACTTAATTTACCTGCTACTTGCCTTAGACTAAGCTAAGAAAGGTTCTGGAAAATAACCTCTCAATTGCAGTAAAAAATAATAAAAAAAAAAAATAAAATCACATGCACACAAAGAAGAAGTAATAATATTTAATGATAAAAAAATCAGACAGTGATCAATAGAGATATTGCATGGTTTATTTTATTTTTATACTTCTGTGTAGGCTCCAAGTGCCTCTGTAGCATATACCTGAACACCTAAGTAGGTAAGAACCAAAAGCACAACCTATGTCCTTTAGGGACTCCAAGTGTGGATAGTTGCTTAGAACTTCACTCCTAGCACTCTTAGAGCAGTTTCCATAGATGGAATCAATCAGAAGTAGCTTTGCAGAGAAGCTCTAAGTCTGGCTGAGTAATAAAATCCTATGCTAGCCTCTGTGATCAAATCTTCCCCAAAGGCTTACAGAAAGACACAGGTTTTCTTGTAGAAGTTCTTTATGACAGCAAATGCCACCAAAGTGAGGAGTGAGAAGCCTTCATTTTACCCTATGTTTTGGAGAAGTGCCTCCCTGTCAGAGCCCAGGCTTTAGAATTAAATTCAGCATAGCACAGTGGAAGCCGTCAGATACATGAAATGATCAAACCGCCTTTCAGAAGTTGCATTATGTTGGAATTTCCCTGGACGTGTCCAGGGCAACAGTATGCTTGGATTTCCCCAGACATGTTCATTTTCTTCCCCCATTTTACCTGGGAGTATTATTTTTTTCTTTTTTTTCTTTTTCTTTTTTTGATCTATGTTGAAGACTTTCAGACATGCTGGTTGATGACCTGAATCTAGCATGCATTTCTCACAGGGCAGCATAAAAATCAAATATTTCTGGGACGCACTAGACTTACTACTCAGATGCTGCATAATCATTGCACATCTGTGCAGCAAATCAGACATTTCTGGGAAGCACTGGATGACTTACTGTGCATGTAGAAATCAATTGTGCAGTATACATATTACAAAGGGACTTGTGCATGTGCAAGAAGCCTGTCATAGTCCAACAAAGTCAGATTTACCTCGCTTACAGTAAATCTACTGTCTCCCACTGATACAAGTCTTATCAGATATGGGTTATGTGGCTGAAATCCACACCAGTCACAGAAATGTTCTTTGCAACTGATATGCCCTATGCCAGACCTTCCCATCTCCAGATCGGTTACACTGCTCCTGTAGGTCCTCAGTTGATTACCCACATTCAGTTCCCTTGGGACAGACTACATATTTTAACATTCTTTAAAGTCATCCTTTTTTACCAGCTCCTACACACAACCAGTATCTGACTGGATACAAAATAAACCCCTAATCATTTAACCAAAGAATCACCTCTGCACATGTCAGGAGAGGGACTTACAGGATGGCAGCTATCACACAGCTATCTGTCCATCACAGAAGTCAAAATAAACAAAATGAAACTCCTAGCTCCAAAAATCATGCCCTAAATTTCCCTCCCAGTGAATCATAATTGTTACAATCAAAAGGCATGTTTTAAGACTTGTTTTGAGAACATTTGGCACTTGTAGATAGGGAAAGAAATTTGTGTTTGTAGCTTCATCTTTTAACCTTCTAAATCCAGCATTATATGTTCCTAAATGGAAGAATACAAGCTGAATTTCAAAAAGTCAAGATGTTTAGATAAATCAATGAAAGCATAATTAGGTTTGATGTAATCTGGGAACCACTTCCAGCCCAAATCACAGCAGAGTGTTAGGAAGAAGGTTATAAAATGAATAATTATGACAGGAAATTCAAAAAGCTGCTCAGAAAACTGAGTAGAAGCTGATCTCAGAACAACCATCATCCCAGAAACAGGACTTTCCAGTGACAGGTGACACCCTGGAGCTGTTAGGGTCGATAACTGTTTAAATTTTGTTTAATGCCACCATGTGCTTAGAATGGAATGGAAAGCAGGTATAGGTGGGAACACCAGAATCTCCTAAACTGGGGGAATCTGAACTGTAATACAGCTCTAACACTGAGCCACCACAGAGTGCAGAAGGATAGAATATTCACCGTTGTCCTTACTGGCTCAAAGACTCGTGTAACCAACAGAAAATCTGAATAAAAAATTAACCTGACAAGGAAAAGAGAACTGCACAAATAAAACTGAGATTCTAAACACTTAATTCTGACTACCTGAAAAGACCAACAGTGAAAGCACACCTGTAAAAGGATAAGTCAATTTTACAGTTCATACCATTTAACAAATGATAAGCCTATTTGGCAGAACAAAAACATCTGGCACATCAAGCCAATACAAAGCAGTAAAGTCTATAAGTCTCTTCAAAATGCTATTCCAGGCACTGAGGACATCAGCTTAATTACTCATGCATTAATGGAATTTAATACCAGTAGATTCTTATTGGCACAAACACAAAGTGCACCAGAGTTGAATGAAGTCAGAAGAAACCTGGAAGAGACTAAAGCAACAGCAGCATGACTCCCACCGAAGAACAGATGGGAGGTGAAAAAGTAAGCTGAGAGCCTGCCAAAGTGCCAAATTCATAGCTCGTCCTCAAGAGTATCATAGCCCACTGTGCACACTGAAAACAACTCAAAATCTATTCTATTAATTTAGTTTCCAGATTAAAAAAAGGTATATATGCAATTTTGGAAAAATAAAGTTCAGTGACTAAATAAATGTGAAAAAATGGGTAGCATATGCCCTCTAATCTCTCATAGGAACAAAGAAACAAAACAATTGGGTACAGATGAGGAAACAAATATAAAAGTAATAGAAAAGAGTTGTCAAGGAGTCATGTCTCCCCAGAACTGTTCTAAGAAGTAGCCAACTCCCCTGTCATGTCAGAAAGCACAGTAAATAGCTATCAGATGCTGGAATGTAAATGAATTGGCCGTACAGAATGATTCACTCTGTCTTTTTCTTGGTTCCTGGTATTAGCGCCAGCTGTCTGCCTCTAAATCAGAGCTTACCAAACGATACCGTGTCAGATAGCTCAGTGACAAAGGTCTATTAAATTCTTCTTTTTCACGTTTTGCATTCTCTTTGTAGGAACTAAGAAAAGTTATCTGTGTCTGACAAAGCAAGTTCCTGCAGCTTGGGTAATTACATACAACTGCAAACTGCCTGAGCACTCAAGCTAGGAAAATGCCCACATTGCTTGAGTGCAATAATGTTAGAATAAGCTATTTCTCTCTTTGGTTTGTTTGCCAAGATAATCTGCACAGTCAGTTGAGTTGACTCAAGACATTAGTTACATAAAATATAGTTTTTAACTTCTCTCTCTTTCAGAAAGTGTGAAACAGAAATTTAAGCCTTGGCTTCTATTCCTGGATACTTGCCAACATCACAAGCACCTCAGAAGCTGGAGTGACTGGCAAGATGTCAAGAAAGAGTCAGGATTACAGTAAGGTTGGTGCAAGTCGGAACAGAAGAGCAGGGTGGCTGCAAGAGAACTTCCATAATGCTCATTCCTTCCTGCACATGCCAGCGTCATGAGACACTGACAGCTTCCAGTTCCCATAAATGCTGAACCGCTTAGGTCTGCACAAGATCAGATTCCCAAAGCCTGATTTCAAACAGTGGTCAGGAAGATAAGTACCTGGTGCGTGTGGCCATGTATGTCACGCGTGTCATTTAGATAACAGAGGTAATTTTCCCGTTGAAGTAAGGCAATTACATAGTCACGATGGGTTTCAACCAGTAAAATCAGAAAGTCTGCCAAATGTTGCTACTGGTAGCCATTGAATCAGGTAAATATTAGTGGATCTAAACAGACCCACATTTGAACCACATGGTCAAGCAGGTAGGAAACAGGATCACACATTGGTTTAAGCGATCGCTTGACAATGAAATATCCCCACAGCATCTGTTTCTACTCTAACTGCCGAATCGGCCACAAAACCAGGAAGCATCTACACTTCACAGTGCAGGCCAGCTATAAGGGATAATTTTTATCTACAAACAACTGTATTGGAAGCAAGGATATTTCTTTGTAGGATGACAGTTCAGTAAAGGAATGTACCTTGCTGAACATGTATAGGACATCTGAGAGGAAAGCGCTGGAAGCCACATATGCAGATCTGTCTTTTTTTTTTTTTTTTTTTTAGACTTTCAACAACATTAAACTCTTACAATAGCGCATTTAAAATCATTTTGCTGTTGCCTTTATTCAGCTGCATGGGAAAATCCCATCTCCACTGCATGTCCTGAGTGGGCTTGTCCCAAAAAAAACTGCAGAAAAGAGAAAATTCCCCATAACAAGACACGAAGAACCCATGAAAACCACTGTCCAGGTACAACTGTTATTGAAATTCATAACTGAAGGCAATATTCTCATTATATCAATTAATAATTTCATTTAGCAAGCTGAAACTATTTTTCTATTTTAATTAAGGTAAGACTTCTACATTCTTAGAATTCCTTTTTACTCTACTCAATGGTAAACAGATTGTTTTTGGGACAAAGACACAGTCTTGTCCCAGGGAATCTCTCCTGTGCCTCATACAAATCTACTTTGCTGTAACACTGAATTTTCAACACAAGCCTCAATCATAACCAGTAAATATCACAGAATCTGGATCACTTGTATTGTACTGTCTGAAACACTATTTTCCATGAGACTGATGAATCCACTAAAACGTTTGTCTTAATTTTATCTCCAAAATATTCAGCTAATTCATGCCATACATTCAGATCTCAGTAAGATGGAGGAAGCTGCTCAAAAAACAAATGAAATATTTTTATGTTCATATGTTACCTTCTTCTGTGATTAAAGCTCAAAAACTTAATCTTAATCTCAATTTCCATACAGAGATTCCAGGCTAGATATATCAGAAGTGTCCTTCATTAGTGGATTCTTCTTTTGCTTTAAGTATTTTATTCAAAAGACGCCAGCGAGGCTTTTTTTTTAAAAAAAAATCCTGATACAGATAAGAGATAAATCTGATATTAATGGAAAATACTTATTTTTAATGTGACTATTGATACACTTTCTGTCAGTGCATGTTTACTTTTTAAACCCCATGCATTCATTTTCCCTGGCTAGCATCATGCCATCCCCATGTTACCTGCAAAGAGGCTATGCACTATGAAGGGTCAGAGAAAGGAAGAGGGAAATAGCCTGTGGAAGTTTGCTGCCTACTTTGCAAGAAAACCAGAGTGAGTCATACACATAAATGCCATTGGTGGCTCTGTAAACACTAGTCATTAAGAAGCAAAGTAACTTAAGCATACTAGTGATTTTTCTGGTAGCATAAAAACATTTTATATACAATAATTTCCATATACGGCTTTCTAATGGCTTTGACCATAACTTTATTACAATTGTCGGTAGCAGCTTAGGACATTACAAGTGCATGATTTGCTTATCTTATTATGCTGAGTTTCCTTAAAGTAATGTGCTGACAAATAAATATATGGCACTCAACAGCTTTCCTTTGTGTTGCTTTTCCTTTCTTATTATTTCCACGTTTTTATTTGTGAGCATAAGTGAACTTTCTGGAAGTTTAAATGCGCATTACATAAAACATTCTCAAAAACTGACTAAGCACCAGGTGAGTGGTCTCCATCTTCTTTTCAAGAGTTGCCTTTTGTACTACCATCACGCTGCTTTTTAAACCCAGTCCTTTCATGACCCCTACCTAGGAAAGCAGTAATTTTTCTGTGAGCCTAAGGTCAGAATGGGATGTAGAGTTACAGCAGGGCCTCTTTCTTACCCTGTATTTGGAACTCTGATTTAGACAAGTTTTGTACTGAATTTCAGTGGCAATTCTGTCTTCACATGGACGGAAAGTCTGATGTTTTTGCACCAACTAGAGAACTATCTTAAACAGAGCTAGCTTCATATGAGCTCTATGGTATCTGACAATCTGTCCCATAACATTACAGTTAACCTTGCTAGGAAATTGATCTATCGCTTTGTAAAGTTCCTTGAGATTTAAGAAAACATTTGTTTCAGACTTCTCAAAGGTTTTTGCAGAAGTAGCTTGCAAACAGCTGCAAGCCTGTTGCTCAGAACCCTAACCCTTAAAATAACGTGCCGACATCGTTGCCAATGCCCAGCACTGGGCATTGCCAAGAACAGTGTCCAGCTGTTAGCTGAGGTGGAGGTCCCTGGTCTTTCAGGTCTCCTACCTCACATGTGAGCGCTTGGGTTTAAAGCTACTAATGGCTCTGTCTTTTTTTTCTCTTCATCTCCAGTTTGGTTAAATACACCTTTTTCTATTTTTTTTAAAGATTTCCTACCCACTTAGCTACTTGGCTGGGAATGGCAGGCTGCAATCTGTGCCACTCCTGTCTCAACCTCCCTGACAAAGCCCAAAGCTTAAGGCCCTGCTCACTCTGGCCCGCGGTAACCCCTGTCCTCAGTGACTCCTCGCTGATCCCGCTGCAGACAACGGAGCGCCCTGGGTTTAGCCGAGGACACGCTCAAGCTGGGGTGCTTTACTCTGCGAGGTTCCGTGCTTTGTGTTCTTATTTTTTTGTATCTCAAATAACATAAGCATTAGATTGCATATTAGAACAATAGGTTAGGTGGAGTGCAAACTAAAAGTGCCTACTATGTACATTTATAATCCTTTTAAGCCAAACAATTCTAAATCATTATTTGATAAAGCCACTTGATGAAAGATAGTGAAAGGATGGCGTGAAGCTAGAAAAGCTTGTCACATCGAGTTTAGAAAACTAAGCAACTTTATCAACAGGCATACTAATGACCTTTTACATTCGATCAGTTCAAAAGTTTGCCTTTTGAAAGCAAGAGCAATGTTTTTTTGGGTGCTCTTAGTAGGCAAGATGCAAGTCACCATCATTTCAACACCAATGCAATACAAATTATACAAACAGGCAGAAAATAAAACAATACTTGGGTTTCATGCATACAAGTTCTGGGATAAATGAAAATACGGACATTCTTTCCTGCCTCTGCGTCCTTCAGAGAGAGTTTTTTTTACATAAAATAGAACACACAACCAAGAAATGCATGTCTATCCATGTGGCATCTTAAAAAGTTCCTCTCATTTGAGTATCTCAGCAATGAAGCCCTATAACTCATAATAACTCTAAAGTATGCATTACAGTCCATCACAAATAGTAGGAAAGACAGAATAAAAGGATGTCATGCAATCAATCACAATTCCATGCTGGTTTTATTTTTCCACATGGATTTTCACCTTCCACATGAAAGCAAGCAGACTTCTGAAACATTTTGCTCTGTTCCGATGATAATTTTCTTCTATGCATTTTTTCCACATTCATCTCACCAGATTCATCTCACCAAACCTTAGGTTTTGGATGGGGGTACCACAGCTTGTCCCAGGTTCTCTCCATGCCCATCTAGGAGACAGGAATCTCCCAGTAGATGGTGCACACAATGTGCAAGTGCTCCCTAGAGATGCCCAGTTTTCTCCACAACTTGCAAATGCAGCCTAGGACAAGCAGGCTCCTGACTCAGGAGCTTTAGTTACATTCTAAATTTAAGTGAGATGAATTTGAGCTGCTGCATATTTTCTCTATAGCTGCTTCCCTGCTTCCTGTGACTTACCCGCGATTTATCCTGTTCTTATTCACATTAGTGGTGAAACTTCCATTTTTGTAGGAAGCAGCCAAGCAAAGGTAGATTTAAAAAATGGTTCTACATTTATCTGGCATGTTACATACACTGGAATTGCCACACACACACAAAACTTGCTAGGTTTTAAAGTTATGCCCTGTAACAATTCTTAATTTTTCTCACATTTCTCATATTGCAGTCTCTTGACTGCAAAATCTGCCAGCATCCAGAAGAGTATGCATATCCATTGAAAAGCCAGACATTTAATTGCCCTACTTGGAAATACAAAATAAAGGGCTCCAAAGCGCTATTATTCTACATTGTTTCAGGCACATAGAAAAAGCATTCTAAAAAATGGAAACAACAGAAGAAAAGCTGCTACTGTAATCAGCCATGATTGAAGGCATTTCCTGCATTTTGCTATCAAACCTGTTGTTTTTTCCATTACATACTAAGTGAACTTTACTAAGGTCAAGACACCAGAGAAAAACAGCTAAAGTTGACTACTTCAGTCTCTTTCTTTGAGAGATTTAGTTCTGGATCTCATCCCAGATGTCCAATTTTCTTCCTTAAATCACAGATGTATTAAATAAGTCTTTCTGAATTTGTGATTTACATGGTTTTCTTCAACAGTGTTTAGCGTGTTAGACTTAGAATTACCTTAGCCTAAAGGTCAACATTGCATAACAATATCGTTGTTATTTTAGTATGATATAAGCCCATTAGTGTAGACAGGTTTTCATTCACAGTCAGGATACAGGGCCAAAAACTTCCCTCAGTTACAAACCTATCACTTCCATAGTGCTGTCTACTAAGACTGAAAGTAAGTTTTCAAATGACTGTTAAAAACAAGGTCAAAGTTGCAACATGACAAATTAATTTAAAGCAATCCATCAATCCTGTTGTCACTCTAAGTGCAGCACACAGTATATTGCAGCATCCCTATGCTATGCTGCAGTAGAATTTTATTCTAGAGTAAACCCCCACTCTTTTTTCCCACCTTTTTTTCACAAGTTTAAACTGACATTCATTTACTAGCTAATATAACACAGATTTTGATTCCTTCCTAACTAGTGATCAGTTCCAAATATATTGTTGACTCAGTAAGGAAGGGAAAAGCCACTTGGTTTTCCTTGTAGGAACTCAGAAACCCCTGTGCTTTGATCAAATTCTGCTAGGAATTAACGTCACAGCCGTGTAGTGACAAGACTGAAAGCCAACTCATGCAACCAGCACACGACCAGGGCGTTATCTACCTACAGAACAGAGATGCGTAAGGTAGAGTGCAGCTGATAGCCAAAGCTTGCCTTCAGCCCTGTCTTCCTTCTCTCTTTTTAAAGGTTACAAAGCTTTAGAAATGTTTCTCTAATTCAGACGAGGTTGTCTATACATAAAAAAAAACCCAAAACACTACACAATGCTAATTAGGCTTATATAAATTCCCATTTTCCAGCTAAAAACCTTCTGTGCTGCTCATGGCACCAGACCTTCAATGTACTCAGAGGAGAACACACAGTGAAGACAAAAGAACTCCTACAATATTATAATCTGCTTGTAAATAGTAACACAAATCTTTTGCTTCCTTAATAATGCTTATTATGCTAGGGGCTGAGTTTTATAAGTTGAATCGATCAACATTTTCACATTTTCTCTCTTTTTTTTTTTTTTTTTTTTTTTAGAGTAAGCTCAAAACTCTCTATGGACGTTTTTTAACAACTCCAACACAGAGTATAGCATAAATTAGTCAAACACAGGTAATGAGAAGCACGTCCTGAGCAGGCCATTAAGGGGACAGCATGAACTGGCATTTAGTGTCTTTTCTGCAATAGCCAAGGCCCTTCACAACTTAAAAATACACAGACAACATAACAGAAAAGGGTTGCTGAAGGTTTTTGCATACAGTGTTCCCTTTTATAAAAAGAAACAAATCTACCAGAATTCTGTTCCCTGTGCTCCCAAGGGTGTCCTTAGCAAGGAATAAATACAGCTCCTAGAAGCAAACAGGCTCCTGTTAAAGCTCCGTTATCATGTTTCCATGGAGAAGAATGCTTTTTTAGTCAATAAGTAAATAAATAAATAAATAAATAACTCTGTAATGAACCTTGTCCAGATACTCATTTTTCCATCCTCACTTTGGACTCAGTTCAACCTCTTGGTCCTTTTGGGTCTTTTTATGGAGAGCCTTTCCAAAGAGAAGAACATGTAATATTACACAAAACAGATTAAATAATTTATACAGCATAAATAAAATGATCTAAAGCAACAAGAACGCTGCTCCCAACAAAATGTCTGCTTATATGGACTCACCAGAGGAACGAGTTTAATAATTTCTGCTTCTATTCTGATTTCAGTAGCATAGTTCACATGCCTAATGTCTTTCTAGACAATCATGTGATCTGAACCGGAGAAGAGTATTAAGGCTCTTAATTAAGAAATTTTTCGAGCAGTGCTGAATGTAAGAAGGATCAAAACATCACCATTCAATGGAAGTTCAACCGTTTTCTGCAGAAATTCTTGTAGAATACAAAATTCTGTAAGATAAACAGTATTTCTAATAGATGATTACTATCGTGGAGGGATTCTGGCAAAATAAACAAGAATCTTTATTATTCTTCTGTTATGCAAGAAAATGCCTCAAAGAATATGTGTTTCATCTCCCTTTTACATTGAGCTATATAGAAAATAAGACCCTAATGCTGCTTCCAGACAGGGGCCACAGAGGCCTGTGCTTAGCACAGACAGGCCCAACTGCAGACCCCACTGTCACCCGTAATTAAATGGGTTACACAGGTTACTATGAAACAGCTATAGTTTACAAAATAGACTTCTAAAACTACAGTTGAACTAGAGAAATGACGCTTCTCTGAAAGACGGTTTCAGAAACGTTTTTGAAGGGTATCTTCTTGTGCAGGATGCTCCGGCTGCAGTGGTGTTTTGGGTGGAGGCCCTGCAGCCCCTTGGTCTCCTCCAGAAAACAAGTGTGATGGGACCTGCCCCGGCTGCCGGACCACCCGCTGGTAACGCCAGCCTTTCTTAGGTACTCGTACAAACGCTCCAACCGTTTTTAACTCATGTAAAGGCAACAGAAAGATGACACATGGGTGTTACATGAAAAATAACATGCTAAGCAAGACTTAGGAAGCTTGCAGGTCGGTCACTTCCACCAGCACAGAGGTTAGCAAGTGCTACAGCGATTTCCCTTTGCTCGGAAACACAGAAAGGCTACAAAGAGTCTAACAGCCCAGGAATAGCCCTTTTTTCCTAAGTGGAAAAAAAAGTAAATTCTGAGTGTGCATCTTGGGAGGCTAAAGGACCATCTTCACCTTCACCTGCAACATTTGCTACTTACTGGGTAGTCCATGCTTGTAAATATTGGTCTCAGCAAGACCACGGGGTAAACAAAATGAGCCATTCCTGAATGATTTCTTCAAGATTAAAAAAATAAAATAAAATAAAATTGAGCCTTTCAAAACTTCAAAATTTTTCCAAAACTTCTGTGCCTAACTTGTAGCATTATACTTCAGAGCTCTGCTAACCAGACTCTACAGTCTCAAGATAAAAAATTATCCTATAAAACTTTCAGATAGTTACGTGGGCAACACTAGCAGGAAACATAATTACACAGTTTATAGAAGAACTATTTTACATAAAATTTCATTAAATTACAATGTTCAATAAGGTCTCTTTGCAGTCTTCTGACAACCTTAAACTGAGTACACTGAGTACATTTTAATCCTACAGTGAAACTGCTTTGCTCAGCTCATGTCAGAAAGTTCTTACTGTAAATAAGAATTGTGATTTTTAAAGGACCAGTCTCTCACATGCCAGACAACAGCTTCTATACCTTCATGTCAGTTTGTAATCACATTTATCCTATAATTTCATCATGTATTATCACACTCTGCACTCCAAATTTAAATGCATAAACAAATGAATCTCTGAGAAAAATAATTAAAACACACTAAGAACAAAATGGGAGAGGAGTGGCAAAGTTGCACTCTATCACAAAGACACTTATATGATATATTAAACTCAGCATGGCCCACCCCTGAAACAAAAGTGAATATGAGTTTACAGTCTCTGAAGCAACTTTCCAGTACTGCAATAAAAGTTGACTACATAATAAATGATATATTAAGGGGTCTGCAGTATGATTCTGAAACCATCGATAGAAAACCAGAGTGTTCCTCCTGCTGTGAGTGCACATGTACTGCTAGGATCTTGCAGAGGCTGACAAAAGATCCCCTCATTTTTCCTTAGTGAAATTTCAGAGGTTGAAGGTAGAATCAGCCTGAAGAACAGTGCTGCTGAAAGGGATTCTCTCACCCTGACTCTCTATATTCTATCAAGTATTTAAAGGTTTTTGTATAAATGAGTATCAGGGCCTCTTTTGGATATTAATGTAGCATAATAAATTGCATTGGTCCCTTTGGAGTTATTACAAATTTTCAGCTAATGAACTTCCACACATTTGGTACACCTTTTTATGTCCTCATCACACAGTACCATAAATGCTCGCTGTCCTCCTCCTGGTGGTTGAGTTTAGGTAAATATGTACTCAGGCAGTTCCTTAAGTGCATATTATTTTTGTTCTACAAGTACTCCTTTAGAGCTGTTTCAGATTTATTGATGTTTGGAACCTTTTAAATATCCATTACCCACTTAATGGACTGTAGCAATTCCATCTGACTCATTATTTATGTTTGTTAGCCTATATTTAGGCATTTTTTTTAATGAGTGTTAACAGACATAGAATCTCCCTTGGAAACCATGTAATAAATCAAGTAAATACCTGCTATAATGAGTGCTATAATGTTTATTTGTTTCTACTTAATTTTATCCTTAATATTCCACACTTTGAACACGTGGAGTTCTTCTGTTTAGGTTATGAGTGGCCTAGTTTTCTTCGATTTTCTTTTTCTTTTTTTTTTTTTTTTAAGGACAGTGCTTCTGTATTACGCGGGCTGCAGGTATGTTCCAGAGTTGCTCTTTCAGTTTTATACCCAGGTGCATTTGTGGCAGCCACTGTATAAGCCTGCATCTAGCTGTGAAAGTGTCCCCTTCCCCTCCGTCTCCCAAGGGACCACGACCCCGCGCTTACGCCGCTGCTGCCCACGGCACGTCCGTGTGGCACAGGGCCAGGCGCACTGCAGCCCCTTCCCGAATTGTCCCCATCCCTTCCCTGGGAGTGACGCTGAAGCTGGATGCTCTGCTCTGCAGTACCAGGGACATCCAGGTAACAGGCACTTCTTGGGGCCAGGAAATTTCTGCTCTCAGACGCGGCCTGGCAGGATCCCTACGGAGCTGGTGCAGGTTGGGGACCAAGTCTGAATTAAAGCTGTGACATCAGGTGAGTATCACTAAAGGGAACATATTTCTGTCAGAGCCCGCAGCTCTTGGCAGCTGCTTACCTGGACTCGGTGCAACACTGGCAGCGGTGGACAGGGTGAGCATTCACTCTGAATACAGGAGGGCAGCTAATCCGTAGTGCTCTGCCCTCGCTACCTCTCACCTTTCCATCCACTGCCAGCACAGCCATGGACACCTGCTCGCCTCTGCTCCACTGCCCCATCACTGAGGGTAGGTGAGGGGGCAGCTGCCCGACCTGAGGTGCGTCCCACCTAGTCCTTGCTCTGCTTATGCTGGTGCTCGTAAAGCTTTTGATGAACTCTCAAAAATGCTGCGTTTCTCACTTCTCCTGTTTTAGTTCATTAGCACTCTTCTCCCAAGCAGTATCATTTCTCTTCTTTTACACATGAGTAAGAGTTGTCAACTCCATTTTTAAAGTTTTCGAAAGTTTAAACAACAACTCTGTTAAATTTGCTTTCAGGCTGCTTAAATACCTTTTTTTCCCTGTAGTCTTTTGCAATGATAAACAATATATCCTATGTACTTTCTCAAACGTAATAACAACAATAATAATGCATTTCAAAATAAACAGATTTTCGATGTGAAAAGCTATACCAGGAGCCTCACATCACACAGGATGCTGCACACTTCCCACGTATGAATAGTCTTGTGCAGTCACAGCCTAGGAGCACAGGAACGACCTGCACGCAGAAGTGTTTGCTGGAGCACCAAGTGACAGGCTTTTTATAACAAGCATGGAGAAAGGGGAGGGCAAAGGGGGAAAGACGAGAACAAATGCAAACCCAGAGCCCAAAGTAGCCAGGTTCTGTGCAAAAGATGGGAGAAGTGGTATCCAAGTGTCTTTGGCAGCATGGAAGCATCCAAATTTTGTTTATAAATCTGTTTACTATTTTTAATGTGACTATTTTAAAAACAGTAAATACAGAGCTGCTTGCATGTTTTGATCTAACATTCTGTGCTACTCTCCGGGTTCTCTGCTGCATCTCGAGAGCTTGGCAAAACTTTGTGAAACGTCTCTCACCTCAGAGCCGCAGCTTCTGCGCCCTTTGCTGTCTGACTGCAACTCTGGCAAATGCTACCCCACAGCGAGCGCAGGGGCAAAGCCTCACCCTTAACATGACCCAGTGTCAACACCACTGCAACCGGGTTATAGAAATATTTTCCGTTGTTTGGAGACAAACACGACAGAAGGGCACAGCAAAATTCAGTCCCAGCTTTTGTCCGTTCACAGCAAACTATATTTAGGAAACACTTCCAGAGTTTTATACCAATGCAAAACAAAACATATGTTTTTCTTCCTCTATAAAGTTGTTTGAAGACCATGGTTTGGTTTGGAAGTGGTGTGCATGTTTCTGTAGAAACAAAGCTACAGCTCAGCATTTTAGGAAGACTCCAGGGACTTTCTTGTTTCAGTAAATTTCTGTATTAAGTGTGCTGCAATTCTAGTGTGTTTTATTTTGTATGTGCTTCTCTCAGCTTAAATCTTCTTACCAAATGCAGAGAGATAACACACATTTTTCCTGTTATAAAAGCACACGCATCAATCGCCCTAAAAATCGCTGACATCCACCCAGAAACAAATATAAATACATTTTGTAACATTTAGCCGCTGTTATCTGTTAAGAAGCGCTGCTGCCGCTTCTGCGGCTGCCCTCGCAGGAATGTAAACTTGGCATTAACCCTGGCAGATCCCCGCTCCCGGCCCTCTCGCATGTGACGTTACCTATACGGTTATCAGGAGGTAAAGGTCAGAGCTTTATTTACACAATACAGCATTATACAAACGGGCGTGGAACAAGAAAACCTTGCACCAAACAAACATGAGCCCGGAAAACAACGCTGGCCTCACTGCTGGGAACTCCCCCTGGAAGCAGCTTGCCGTTCCCCAAAGGAGGGCAATGTTGCCTCTCTGTTCTCTAAGCTGCAGCTGCCCGCGAGGGCTCCCCTGCACACCCAACGCCCCCGCACACCAGCTAAGGGCTCGTCTGTGTCCCAGACCAGCCGACATTCAGCAAGGAGGCTGCTGTGGGCAGGACCACATGGTTCATATCCTATTCCCACAGCCTTTACTCATCCTTCCACAGCTGGAAATCTTGTCTCAGGCTCCCGCGTGCGGCGGCAGCGGCTCGGAGCACAATGCGGCAGCCGGGCAGATGGCAGGGCGGCCTCCCTCGCTCAGGCTGCCAGGAGCCTGGGAACCGGCCCTCCTTCCTGCTTCACAGCTCCCGCCCGGCCCGCTGCCTCTTCCTGCGGGAGCACATCCTGCTTCTTGACGTGCCTCAAGCCGGCCGGCCCGCCTCGAGCCACCACGGCAAAGGGGCCACGAGGCCGCCAAGGGAAACCCCCTCAGGGCTTGTGCTCCGCTTTGGACACAGGACGCTGTGGGGAAGAGCGTGAAAGAGTCCCCGGGGCACATGCCCGATGCCGGCAGCGGTCCCTGCATGTGGGGGGCTCGGGCACCCCTGCAGCACCACAGTCACTCCTTGCTTCCTGCTTTTACCACAGGGGATGGACCAGCTCGGTGCTCACCCGAGCCGATGCAACCTGCAGGAGCAGATTCCTGCAGCAGGCCACTTCTTTGGGAAAGGGTAGAGCCCAGGACATGCCCGTGCTTCAGTCCGAATGTGCTACGTAAGGGTGCAAGGTCTTTCTTACTCTCCCGCACGGGACAAAGTTCAAAAAACACTTCCACCCTTCATGTTTTATATTTACAATAAGATGATCTTTACATACTAAAAAAAAAAAAAATAAGCCAATGTGCTCATTGTCTAAGTGCCTCTGAGTTTTAGCTCTGTATTTCAAAAAGCCAAAAGAAAGGGGTGGGGGGGAGACAGGACTGGAATGTGTTTCAATCATTTTATTTGGTTGCTGCCACTCAGAAATAACCTGGTGAGGTAACTGGGGAGAATGATGACTTTTAACATGCTAACCACTGACCATGCAACGTTTTCATCAGTGTAAATATAACTCCTTATTACTCTGCCACGGGTGCACTGAATCATACACCGCTGAAGTCAGACTTTCTAAATATTCTGTATCTCACAGAAAAACACGCTAATGAAAGCGCTTTTAATTTCATGCAGTTGTTCTTTCTGAAACACTGCTGCGGTTTGCCCCGAGACATGGGACTGCTCGCAAAACCCATGGGCCAAGGAAGAATTCAGCTAGCATTCAAAGAGCGTACTTGTGCAAGAGAAAAGCCTGGAGGTTCTCAAGGACCTGCATCAGCACATTTGTATTCACATTCTCCCCAGCTCCGTGTTAATAAATCCTTCGTCACAGGCCATGCACTAATTACAAAATGCACCAGCCTGGGGAGCCTGCAGTGAGCTACAGACCCGAGCGTTGCTTCATGTCACCGGCAGCCCCAGTTGCCTCTCTGTGACTGGGCGCTGCACAACTTGAAGGCTCCATCTTCTACACAGACATTAGATTCTCAATGAGGAGAATGAGCCAAGGTGAGGCAGATGACACGAATCTGCCAGTTATTTTTCATGCTTACTTTGCATTTCAGCGAGAGCACCCTGTTTAATTACTTGAATGGGGCTGAAAGATGGCAAAGATCAGTGCAATGGCTCCTTGAAGTCCTCCCTGAAACAAGTTGCTCAAATGCTTGTTCTTTAAATCAAATACTAACTAGGGGCACAGGCATTTTTTTTTAATGAAGTGCTACCCTATTCTAATGCTGATGTCCTCAGCTAGGGGAACAAGAAATCTTTGTATGTGTTTAAGGCCAGAATGAGCTACTTGTGTTCACCTTGTTTGAACTCCCACAATGAGAGCCAGAGCCACACACACACACCCACAAATTCCTGTACACATCCCAACAATTCCAGGTTAAATGAAAACATGCCACATTTACATATAACTGTGTAATATACACAGAAATATAAAAAGTCAGTATAAAAGCAATGCATTGTGCTTACGTTTCCTTAACATGCAGTTTGGTGCATCTTCTCTAAGTGAAAAGATATATTAAGCTGTTGATGACTGACTTTAAATATGCCATGGACAGGTGACAGCTAACACAGTTTACAACCTTTCATCACTGAGTTCAAAGTCCATCTCAAATCACAGGCAAAATGAGATTCATACTCTAGCCCTTAAATCCTGAAGCTTGCTTACATTTTTTCATAGTGGTGCAATTGCATAACAAACAATAATAGCTGCCAAACCAGTGATAGAAATATCTATAGTGTCTGATTGACTCTCCTTGTATTATCAGGCCCCAATTTGACATATACCTAACTAACCAAATGCCAGATGAGAGAGAAAATGGCAGGGATTATGCAAACATTTGTATTAGTTGTTGCAGTGTTCTTGACACTACAGTAACCTATGATCCTTAAAAATTCCATAGTGTAAATTATCCTCAAGTTTTCTACATCAAGCAGAATGAATTTAGTAACAGCAGGTTCTTTATTTATAAAAAACATGAACTTAAATCTTTATTTCCAATGTAAACTCTATGAATGTCAGAAAGTGCATAATTCTAGTGATCACACACAGATAATTGGACTAGCCTGGGAGCTGCTGTTGTGCCAGCTGCAAAGCTGTGAACTTAAAGAATAATTTCCATTGCCAAACAGGGAACTAGCTTTCACTTTGAACTTCAGGGGAAATGAGGATAAACTAGTTATTAAAAGAGATCATCATCCAGTATCATCATAGCACTTTCTAAAATCTAACCAACAAGCCAAAGCACTAGCTACAGCTAGTTATTTACTTCCAAAAGTATAGCTATGTTTAGCTCCAAACAAATACTTCCATATACATGGCTGAAAAAAGCTCAGAAGGCATAGCAGTTATTTTGAAACCTGCATTTCCATCAAACATATTCGTTTATTTATATATTTCCACTTTCCTTGAAGTATTGCCCACACAAGCAGCATTTCCCACTTTTGAGAATAACCATTAATTTCACACCGCAATGTTTTTTCTAGAGATATAATTACATGGAAGACAGATATTCTTTATTAAAAATATACAGGTAGGTTAGGTAGTTATGACTGGTAGCAATTCAGGAGCACAGGCTTTCTTTTTTTTTTTCCTTTCCTTGTTTGGCAGCTAATAGAAGCTTCTGGTGATGTATGGGAGTGACCTGATCCCAATGCATTTTGAACGCTGCAACAAATGATGCAGAGAGGTACTGACTCATCAGACTGAGACTGAAACTGCTTCGTGCAAGACAACTGCAATATGTATTCTCCCAAGTCTTGGCACGCTCCAAATGAATTGTGACATATTCTTATGATTAATTTTTTGTCAGATAATCTCTATTTTTTTCCTTCTCTTTGTAGTTTAGAACAACTGAGATATACGTTGTTATGTATTATGTAGAGGACTCAAGAGTCCTCAGAGGGCAAAGAAGCTATTCTTATGGACCACAACCATGCGCAGATCCACAAGCCTGTGCCAAAGCTGAGTAAGACCAGATATATTTCTTTCTTTTCCATTTCATCCTACAGTCCATGTTATTTCTCTTGCCTTGTGTGATGATGCACCTAATGCAACATGCCACTAACAAACTGGCCATGTCAGCATAGCCTCTGAATCAAAAACTGAATGTATCTTGCAGACTTTAAATTACAAAGCAGTGTTCCACCATAATGATATTTCTCTTGGGATCCAACCATCCCGAGGACAATAAAAAGTCAAAGATAGAACACATGCACAAGGAGTGATTCAGTCCAGCTTGAGGCCAACACACAGCAGAAGCTACACATAAAGCAGGGCAAAAGGGAGGAAGTGAAGGGAAAGAGAGGCAGGAGAACGTGTGTGAAAGGATGGGAGGTGGAAGGGAAAAGGGATGCCTATCACCTGATTACCAGCAGGAGGAAGGTAATTTTACCAGTGTGGATTTTTGTGTGACTGGTTCACTGCAGCCATTAAATTGACTGTTAATTACAATGTGGGTAAATACCACTTTTAAGAAAGGGAAATTATGTTTTTATGGAAATGAATCCTCAAAATGTTTAGCTTTGTAAAGCATCAAACTTCTCTGCTCCTTTATTATGAATTCCTTATGGATTTCTGAAATTGTCCCTTTCCACTATCTAAAACTATAAATATAAAACTTATTTTCTTCAAAAATAAGTGTAGAGAAGAAGAAAAAAAATGTTACAATGGCAAAGTTTAAAAATATACTTGCATCTTCAGCATTGAAAACAAACTTAAAGATAGAGAAAAAAGTCAAACTCAGCATGCATCAAACACAGAACCAAGTACCAATAGAAGATGGCCAGTTACAGCTGGCTAAAGAAGTTTTCTAAAGAAAGATGGATTTTTGACTGAAAGAAAATTTTCAAAGACCTCTGTTGCTTAGAAGACACAATCTCCTGCTGTTTGTGATATCTCTGGAAAGGAGAGTTATTCTGTGAGAACTTTCACTCAGAATTCCTGTTGGTGGGAAAGACAACAACTTTTGTTGCTGCCCAGTACTGGTTACTAAAAATTATTTAGTTAAAATTAGCTTCTCTCATTTCTAATACTCTCAGGAGCAGCATTAAAAGTGATTCCATGTGTTTGATAAATTCCATATCCTCTCTTGATGCTATTGCTAAGAAATCTAAGACTGCCTGCTCACCGCAAAAATCAAAACTGATAACCACAAAGAGGGTGTGAACAGCAAGTCTCAGTTAAATCCATAGTAGTCAGGGGTTTTAGTAAGACACAACAGACCCGTACTGCAAAACCTATAAACTGCCTGTAAGAGCCTGAATTTATCAGAAGCAACAATAGGCTGCTAAAACAAGTAAAAAGGAGAGGAAGGATGGAGTGACAAGATAAAGACTTAATAAACACATTGATAGCAGAGTGAAAATTTCCTCCCTGATTCTTAATTTTTATTAATAAATGTTTACCCCTAAGTGCATTCTTGAGAGCATAGCTAGAATATGCACTTTTTTTTTGCACGTGGGTCCAAGACTAGAGACTCAGAGTTTTTATTTCTGCAAATAGATAAGGGGCACTTGCAAGCAAATCAATGCTGCCCGCACAGAGCACTTCCTGCTGGTGACTAAGGCTTCGCCCAAACAGTTAAGAGGAAGGGGCATAAAGTAAAGCATTGCAAACTACTATCCCGCTTCTATCAGGCTGGAGACAACTAGGACAAACAAACTCAGGAAGTGGCAGGGAGTTAGAAAACGAGAGGAAATCCATGGCACAGGGAGGAAAGTGAAGAGATTGCGCGGATCTGCAGCAAGGTCACCTCTAGGTCACACTGTGCCAAGCTTGTTCAAAAACGCTTTATTTGTACTATAATGCAAAACTGGCACACACAGCTGGCGATTGCTGCAGAGCCTATTCAAATGTTAACATTCGGAATGATAAACAGCCAAAAAAGTTCTATGTAAGCAAATTGGAACAAACAACTAATCTAAATCTGTTGCTAAGAGACAGAGGATTCCAGCCAAAACCAGCCCTAGGCCTCGCGAATACTTTATTTTGGGTCAAAAAAAATAGTACCTGTAGATGACGCCATGTTGATGGAGAAACATGAGTGCTGATGTGACCTCTGCTGCATAAAAGCGGGATCGAGGTTCGTCAAATTTGCGTGAGCGCTGTATTTGAAACATTAGGTCTCCTCCATTTACATATTCCATGACGAAGAAGAGGCGGTCCTGAAATTAATTAAAACAGTGCTATTTAGCTAATTTCTTTTAGTTACACAAAGGGCTGCTTGAAGCTACACTTTAGGCGACAGCAGGATTTGCGTCAAGAAGTGAAAGAAACAAATGCTACAATTCTGGAAAAGGAAAAGCTGGCAACCAAAAACCCAGAAACCTAAAAAGGCTGAAATAAGGAAAAGTGAGAAATAAGGAAAAAGGAAGAGAACTGTAATGTAGTAATAAGCAGTCAACACACACATATATATCTTTTCATCCATGCATATACACAGAATGTACATATAGAATTATAATCAATTACATACAATAATGGCCGTATTTACATGATACTATTTATTATTAAAATTACTCATAAGAATAAACAATAAAACTCCTCAAGGCCTGCCTGACAACTTTCAGGCTTATTATTTCTTCTCTTATCTCTTACCAACTACTTTGTCTACAAAATATTTTTTGCAAATTATGTAGAAAACAATCAGAACTGTTAAACTATAGAAACAATTTTGCCATTCCTAAATACTCACATATTGTTATCTGAATCGCCCCAAACTCTCTTAATACATTGCAATCTAATTAGATTATTTAAATATATATTGACTTCTTTACTTCTAATGCTTATCACTTCAAAGCTCAAGTCCTCCATGTCAGAGGACTAGAAATAAACTCTGCTTGTAAATAGTAACTATTTGCAAATAACCACTAGGTAACCACCCCATTTTGGTATGCTTAAGAAAACAAAAACAAATTTAAGTATGCATTAAAACAGTGAGGCTTGAAAACACTAACAAACTAAATGTGTGCATGGCATTATATGGTAGGAAGGTCTGTAAGCATCGGGCCTAGGACTCCTTTCCAAATTTCACACAACATTCTGGTTTGAGCCTGGCTCAAGAAGGGTTGAAGAAGAAGAGACGATATGTGACATTGCTTTGGATGAGCAAATCCAGCAGAAGATGCAAGTTAATTAACCTCCCACCAGTGAATCCAAGCCTGCAGATTACATAGTTTATAGATAGGAGTCCAGAAATTCATAAATGTTTGCTGCTTCTCTTTAATCAACTACTCCAAGACTCAGATTCAAAGCACAGCACTTAAAAATATGCTTAACCTTAAGCATGTACATTAATCCTGCTCATTAAGTGCCTCAATACTATACTTATCAGGGATGTTTCCTGGAGGAGGCTAGAAATGTTTGGCTGACTTTTTACTGATTACAAAAAGAGGATGTAGAAAAAAAAAAATTAAAACTGTGCTTTTTCCACCCTACCTTAGAGCACAGAAACTGCCAGACTGGACAAATTCAGAATCCAGCCATTCTGGCATTGACCTCCATAAAAAAACAATTAACAACACTGAGATATAGCTGGACACAAAAAAGCGCCAAGACTATCATTGAAGCTTCAGGCTGTGTCTCATACTCAGAAGAGTGCAGGCGTAGAGCCATGCCCGTGTTCCTTTTGCAATGCTCAGTATCACTGATCTGAAACACTCAAAATCATGATGCAGAACTCTCAATATTCTTGTAGGATTTACAGATCTCCTTTGCTTGCTTTAAGAAAAAAAAACCCCAGACCCTAGTGTGATCTAATTTCTCTTGGGAACCAGTGAGAATTACAGCTTTGCATTTAGAAGAAAATCTGATCCATCTTAGCAGGTCTTACAATTTCTGAAGTTAGAGTTTAAGGATATCAAACTTAGCTATTTGAGTTGCCAGCGCAGAACGAGAGTCTTCAGAAGGTGCCGGCATTGCCTTCTGTTAGGCTCCTCATCACTGCCCTACAGAGTGTCTCCGAATGAGTCCTTTTGCTATAACTGTTCCCCTGCAACACGCTGCCATTTTTACTGTGCCTTAAATTAAAGATACAAGTCAGTTTTCCAAACACGAAAAAGGTTTGGACTGCAGACCACGGAGCATCTTTGATGAGCGTTCCACTAAGCTAACTTTTTCTAACGCTTCCTGCACTTGAACATCTTACATTGCTATTTTAACCTTTCCAAAATCAACAGTCTAGATGCAAGTGGGCAACAACAGGAAAAGGAAGCAGCGATTCACATTCCCAACGCTGCTGCCCTTTCATTGCGCCTCCAGCACAAGCACGAGGTGATGCGGGTGCAACGCGACTCTGCTGTGGCTCACAGCTGTCACCTCAAGCAGGGGTACCCAATCTGCCACTGAGCTGGCAGCTCCTGCTCCCAAGGGTGATACTGCTGCTCTCCCAGCTCCAGGGATGGCACACAGAGGTAGAGAGGCTGCCCTTCACAATTTTCTAGATGATAACTCTTTTCTATGTATCAAAATATCCATTTAATCACTTTCATACTAAACGCTTCCATGTCTGATCCCAACAGAACCAGTGTTTTTTTGTGACATTCACCAAACACGTAATTGCCAACTCTAAATATCAGAAATTAAGTTCTGTTCTAATTCTTTCATTTGTTTTGGATTAGTGCTTTCTAGAACATTTCCAGTTTAGCTGACTGGAAATTAATCTGGATTGTTTAGCAAAATATCATGTCATTAGAGAGTCGGAACTAAAAACCAGCAGATCTGTTCCCAGATTTGGAAAATGCTAAGTCTCCTATGCTCTTTCATATCTTTCTTAGTTGCATCCCATCCTCAAGAGGAAGGAAGGAAGGATATTTCTGCCACATTCTACAGCTTAGCTGATCATCTCTTCAGAAGTACAGATATTGAAACTTGAATTAACAGTCCTAAGACTGAAATTGCTCTGCTGTTGCATTCTCTGTTATACAACAATTCTCCCTGCTGGAGCAGGGAGGCCGGACTACATGATCGCTAGAGGTACCTTCCAGCCTCAACCATTCTATAAACAATATTTTGAGCTACTTTTCTAGCTTTCCTGTGTACACATTTCAGTTTCCTAATCAGAATTCGCAGCAAAAAAAATGACTCTGTGTTCTGGTCTCTGCTCTGCTTATCATGAATTTAGCAGAGAATTGAATGTTTAGAGGAGAAGAATACTAATTCCCAAGCACTAACATGGGATAAACAAGGAGATGCACAACATTTACATGCACAGCAGGTGAGTGTTTCAACATTAGAACATACTCTTTTTGGATGAAATATACTCCGTTCCTATGAATGCTACTTTTCTAAAACCTGGTCTTTTGATGGTCAGAGAGCACTGACATGGTCACTGGAACTAGACATAAATTTACAATAAAAAAGGATGTGAGAATATTTTTTCTATACCACATGGGGCTGCTAAATCCATTTTTCTTTTGACTTTCATAACTGCAATAACAGAGAAAAACTTTTTTTTTTTTGCTACTTAATATTTTTCACCACATTTTCCACTAAAATTTAACAATCAAAATACAGCTTCCTAATACTATGAATATGCAATTTCTCTCATACTGTATGAACACATACACACACAGTTACCCAACAAGACTTCAATAAGAACAGGATTTCATATGCCAGTAGTAACTATGAAGCAACTGAATCAGGTCTGCTAATGTATATCTTGCTACATGTACTTCCAGGTTATATCCACCCATTAGAGGTAGCAGAACATAAAGTGAATGCCCTAAAATTATACATTATTAAGGGAAAACATAATGTTTATTCAGCTAAAAATGAGATACAGGGTATGACTTTATCGTTGACTGTGTTCCAAGAGAAAATTGAATGGGGTTTGCTTTGGGTTGGATTCTTTTTGGACGATGCTTTCATAAAATTTGAGAAGCATGTTTTGATGAATAAAGTAAGCGTAAAGCAGTCCTGGGAACTCTTTAATTACATAAACTGAAATAAAAGGAAAGTTCACAAAAGCATTATAGATTAATCCTGTCTTGGCATCTATAAAGCAAAGAAAGTATTTTAAAGTAAGCCAATATGTTTTCTGAAGTAATAAGATTCTTTTACAGGGTTTATTTACTCCCTTAAGCATACCTGCTTTTCCTTGAATTTTTCAAAAGGTTTGGTTGAATGAGAATAATTAAAATAATAAATGGAAAGAAAACAGAACAGAGAGCATGGGTAGGAGTTTTTAAAACTGAACAGGAGATGGAGTAAACATGGAAGACGAGACAAAATAAAAGTTCAACTTTGTATTTCCACAGTATTTTCTGACTTTAACTAGTATATTGGAATGGATAACTAACTGTCTTTAAACCTCTGTTTTCCCATCTCACCTCTTGATTTCCTTAATTCAAATACTCTCCTGAATTCTTTATAGTGTCTCCAAAAATCTGGACTACAAAAGCATCCTTTCTTCTGGTTTTTGCCCCCATCACTATCTGGAGAAGAAGCATACTTGTTACTTAAACTAGAAACCTAGTTTTATCTTCTTTCTTACTCTACTCCTACTCTACTCTACTCTACTCCTTTAACTGTCACTCAATCTTAATTTTCACTCTCCTTGATACTTAAAACAGCCATGTTTCAGTTCTATAGCAAAAGCTTCTACCAAAGCTTTTACTCTTCATTCTGAATATTACTGCTGCCTCCCCTCTTCAAAACCACTTCCTCTAATTTGGAGGTTTATTTATATATGTTTTGTTAACATAAGCCTATATTTTGTTTGTCATCCTTCTCCTTTATATTTCATTGGTTTTAGGTTTTAGATTTTGGTGAGTTCTGATGGATAGACCTTTTCTTTCTTTCACAATAAAGTACAAGTCTTTAACTGGAAAAATAAGGTGAATTCAAAAAATCTTTATACTAATAAACTTTTAGGACCTAACTAGAATTAGTCTAATCCCTTATTGTGGAGGTGTGATTAATGACCAAGAACTTTCTACTAGTAAGACCAGATAATCTTGCCAGTCGGTTTTGATTTAACAGATGGCCCTATATATCTCTGCCTGCCAGTTGTTTAGA
The DNA here is from genome assembly GCA_034781795.1 of Crypturellus tataupa. NCBI lineage: Eukaryota > Metazoa > Chordata > Aves > Tinamiformes > Tinamidae > Crypturellus > Crypturellus tataupa. The sequence goes on along the minus strand of JAWLRI010000847.1, from coordinate 2,543,225 downwards.
TGTGGAGTGATACCATTGTTGAGGTACGAGCTTCCATGTAAACCCCCTATGAAAGCTTAGACATAGAATGACTTTGATGTATTGTTTATATTAATTACTGTGTAGCCCTTTAAAAATGTTAAACAATTTAAAAAATGGTTATCACTCATTAATCTGCCTGTCCTTTGTTTGTTTTCCAATTAAAACTCTCTAACATTAGATGGCAGCTTGAAGACAATGCATTGACAGACATAGGGCTGGGTACAATAACACTGGCAATCTGAAGAGGAAAAATTCTTTTATTTTCTTTCAAATCAGTTTTGTAAACTGGGGACCCAGAATGAAGCTCAGCATGGCCTTATGACTGAATTTTTACAAAACAAAAATAAATTATGCAACTTTTAAATCTCAGATGTGCGCCCATGCTATTAAGCCAGGAAACAAATCTTTTCACTGTTGTTTTTTTGTCTCTCAGGATCTACCTAGCATTTATGCTTCCAGCAAAATTCACAATTGATAAGACTTATCAGCCTACTCCAACTACCATTTTTCCTTCTTTTATGTTTCTCATACAATTGGGTGTGAATAAATTCTTCCTGATTCCCATTAGTTCCCTATACTAAGGGCTAAGTTCTTTGTGTGAATAGACCTTTTCTTTCCTCAAACAATTTCAAAAAGTCATATTTCAATTAGATTTCTCCAGAGGTTACTAAAAATATTAGGGAAACTAAAACATATATTAAATACAGGCAAATTTAAATATGAAATATTTCATGTTATAATCACATAATGGGATAAGCTTATTCCTAAACATTTTACCAAGAGAAAAAAAAAGTTAAAGTTATACCTTTTATTGCACAAGTCAGATAAATACATCACAACCTTGGTATGCTGTGTAAGATGATATTTTATTCATATCATGCATGTATGAAATTCTTTTCCAGCTAGTACAAAACTGATTACTTAACTCTATTTAAACAGGATGCTCAAACAGTTTGTTTAAAATTACCTAAAACTGCAGCAACTATCCCACCCCTTAGAACTTGAATAAACATTTCCTGCTTCTGATGGAAATTGTACAGGCACGCTGTACACAAAACTAAATGAAAGCCTTCAACATCCAGAGCATAAGACTAACCAGAACTGTAAATTAATCTTTTACAATCTCAGCATTAGGAAGGACAAAAATTAAAACAACAACAGCAAAACTAGATATAACATTAAACAAAATAACAAAAAGTCTTCTCCTGTTCATTTGATTCCTTTTTGATGTTTACAGTAGCAATCTTTAGCAAGAGACTACGATAGGTTATCTGTCTCTGCTTTCAGTGTTTATACTCAAGGCTAATTGTGGTGTTTTTTCCTGTTTTGTAGCAATGTCTTCATGGAATTCAAAGTAAAATGAGAACAATTTCTGTGAATTTCTTAGAACAAACAGCCTGTACATAGGAACTGCTATTTTAAACTTCACAAGGACAGCTAATTTGGGCTATTTTCATCTTCCACTTAAAAAAACCCCATGCATATATACATGCATGAAAGTTTCACATTAAAGATATTTTCTGTCAACCAACCACTTCAAATTTCTCTCAAGCAAATGTTCTTCTTTCCAGGAGCTTACTGCTTACTTTCACTCAGCTTTACTCCATTCTGGATCTGCCTTCTTGCCCTTGAAAGAAAGTGTGACCTCGAAGTTAAGACACGGATTTGAGGGCCTGACAATCAGAGAGCCCTGGATGGAGGGGCCCGCGGGGATATCTGGCGAACTCCGCTGCTGGCACACAGGAGCTGCCAACCCGAGGCGAAGGGAATGACCCGCTTCAGAGCTCAGCCTTGCAGCGGGGCCGACTCCGTCCGGCCCACAGAGACCTCGAAGCAGAAGTCACTTGTCTGCAACCAGCCTGGCCAAACGCAGGGAAAGGGGATTTGTGTCCGCCGCATTGTGGGGGCACCTTGGCTGGGCCAGAAATGCTCTCTTCCCCTCTCAGTACCCTTGCCTGTAGCAGAAGCCAGCCATGAGCGGTATTCCTCAAGCATCTTCTGTCCTGCTGGACAAAAAACCACACAGGTACCCCCAAACTTCATCAATTCCTGAAATTCAGCTGATTAGGTCTTAAAAACTATCACTGACAGGGATTCTTAGATCTCTGCTGGCAGTCTATTGCACTGCTCAAGCAAAGTCTGTCAGAAAAACTTCTCACTGGTGCAGATTAATTGTGCTGCTCTTTGTGCTCACCTTAGTATTTCTATTCTGCTTGTGGAGAGCTCAGTTATTATGTCAACTGAGAACCTGCAGAATAAAAAACACTTTTAAATTCATGAATATGGTCTCAAGGATAGCTGGCCCTCTTTGAGATGGTGAAGCAACCAGAAAGACTCTGGTTCAGAGTCATATTCATATTAAGTTTAAAATAGTTGCAAGAATATAAATATTTTCTTAATTTTATAGTTCCTTTTTTTTCTTTCTAAAAATAATAAAACAACCAAAAAAACATTATGTTCTTACTCTTCTCTGCCAGCAGTGAATACTAAGTTTTCTGCCTGCGTGACTGCTTTCTGTGACACCTGCAATACAGCGTCTAACATTCTGATGCAAAACCCACGGAGCCTTGCGGTGAGACTCCTGTTAATTCAGATGTAGTTTATATTTTTAATGCTGCAGTGCAGGGGATCTGTTAGGCCAGGGCACGCAATGAAGGCAAAGAAAAAGTTACATGCATTGCCTTTTCATCACTTTGATCCTCTCTGGTTTAACATCAGAAATGAACTGAAAGACTGTCAGCTTTGGGAAAATCTTAAACCCCAAGTGCCAGATTAGTCTGGAGAGAGACGTGTTATGTGATCACTGGACTTTTTTGGGTGTTAACGAGAACCTTTTGGTGCCTGCCCCAAGCTGCAGCGCTGTCAGTCCCTGCCTGCCGGCGCGCTTGGGGCAGGGCAGCTGCTCCTGCATCCCCTTAAGCCAAGGCAGAGCAGGGACCCTCACATGGCCAGGCTGCCAGCTCCTGTAATCAGCTTTTTGTGTCCTTCTCACACACAGAAATAAGGAGAAATATAGCGGGAAGCCTCTGCAGAAATAGCGTGTTTTGTGGTTCTACTCACTTCAAAAGGGGTATCAAGTAAGAAAAGCTTTTCAGGCCATTTCCCTAATACCTGCATTTGATGACAGATAAGCTGCAAAAAGGGCCTTTTATGAAATTCTTTGATCTCATTTTCTTTCCCTGTTGTTTGGAAAAATAGAACAGTTCTGGTGAGATAATTTTAAAGACCTCTCATTAATGGCCTGATGTGCATGGCAGAAAATTATATCAAGCCTGCAAAATGTCATTATACAGAAAATGTTACAATGTGCAGGCAGCTATTAATACTCCTTTGTTCTGAATCTTATAGGAAAAACATAAACACTGACTTCCAGTTATAAACATGTAGTTTTTGAAGACACTTAAGAACAGTAAAAAAAACAAACGAAACCAAAACCTTTAACCTAATTATATTTTGCAGAAGTGTTTAGGTGAAGATGCCCTGTGACCTAGGAGGCTTCTCAGCCCCTGGGCTGATTCTGGGACCTTTCTTGTCTTTATAAGCCCTGTCTCCTCATGCCACCTGAGGACCTTGCACCTTTGGGTGCATGGGGAAATGCATCAGCTGGTCCCCATCTGATGGAGAGCCCTGTGGGGAATGGAGCCCAGCAGCTGTCGCACAAGAAGGAAAGGAACCTACTCGAGGAAGATAATGAAGATGGTGGGACAAAACACACATCCTGCAAAGACGCTCTGAGAAATTACCTCTACTGTTGTAAAGTTGCTTAGAAGTAACTGACTGAATGGGAAACACAAGGATGATATATTGCAAAAGTGATTTTTTTTTTTGTTTCAAGGACTACAATCAATGGGGTGGAATGCACAAGATTTCTTCTCAGATCTAGAAACCTCTGTGTCACGTTCCACAAGGAAACGAAAATGTCTTTATAACTGAGTTATCTGTATAAAAGCTACCCACACAAGGAAGCCTGCTGAGATATGATTTCCAGTTAAGCATATCAGGACGAGCCCTACTGAAGCAAGATGGGTACTACTGCAGGAATACACAGGTATATTTTTTACTTTTCTACAACCCGTTATATTTTCAGAATGAAAATTCCACACAGAAAATTACCAAGCAGCTAAAATCTTTATAAGAAAAGATAGTATGGAACTTTCCTCTCTCCTGACTAAGAAAATTCTCATTCCTGCCTAAGTAAAAAAGGTGGGGGGTGTGGGTGAAAAGAAACTCTCCTCAAATCATTTTTTTCTGAAAGGGAATCACAGAACAAAACTTTGTAAACTTCAAGTATTAGTATTCAAGAAGGGCTTTTACCAATTTCTTAATACAAATTTCTTATTCTTTTAAGCCCATAATCTTTCACCCCCAAGCTGGCTAGCATTTCCCCTGTTATCATCCTTCATAGTTAAGGCTCCTACTAGAGCAGCCCTTTGCATGTTCTTCATGCTTTCTATTACCAATGCAATCACTCTGACCTAAGCAAAAAGCATAGGATTATTCACTAACCCACCTACCCTGGTGCACAGCGTTGTGTGACTATACACAAGTCAGAACACAATGAAACACTCCCTGGCTTTGCTTTAGGCCCTGATTTTATATCTTTTATTTGTCAGATCATGCCACTGATTCCTGTGGGACATTTTGAGGGGTTAAGCAGTAATTGCCTCATTTATACTTTAAAAATTCTGCAATGGGGGAAAAGAGGGAATCCTGTGCTCCATTCAAAAGCAGCAGATGAATGAAATCTTTGGCAACATATTCACTAGCAGAGAAACAGCTCTTCTCTATTACGCGAAGTGTTTCTATAATGTTCCCACGTACTTATAAACAAAGGTCAGCCAGTGACAACAGTTGGTTCGAGCTTGACAACACAGCAAGAAGCTTCTACTGCTCTGTGATCATCCAGATGGAAAACTTGTATGAGATACTGCCACATCAGTTCACAAACTATGCCCTGGATGCCAGAAATAACTTATATTCTACAGTTTACTTGAACATCATGTACTGAGTAATAAAAAAGCAGTTCTATTTGTACTAACAAAATCTTGTTGAGGATTAAAAGTTCCTTGAAGTGAGCCATTAACATGAGTAACTGTCTGTCTCCATTCGCATGAAAAAAAAAAAAGTAAAACAACATAGTATTATTTTACAGTCTCTAGCAAATAACTTTCTTTTGGGGAACTCAGCTGAAACAGACAAAATAATTATGACTGCAAAAAAAAAAGGAGGCAATATTGCTATAATTTAAGAAATGTTTCCATTCAGGAATATCTAATTCCCATGTTTTCTTCAGGACCCTCGCACACTCTTCTCTCGTGGCTCTTAATTTGTAACACCCTTCTGAAAGTAACACGCTTACAGTGACGCTCACATTAATGTGCTGACACTCAGAACCTCAAACTCTAGGTCAGCAATCCCAAATGATACACACAAGAACTAAAGCAATACGCTGGGCTCAAACGCACACTGCTAGTAGTGGCAATACAATACCCTTGCAAGACGCAGTGACTGACCAACTTATTGCATGTAGAAACAGACTGAAAGGTCCTGTGCTCAGGGACTCAGTATAAGGCAAGCTGGGGTAGAGAGAATATCAGTTAAAACAACACGAAGGGAAGTGCTTGCAGAGTATGTGCTGCCTGGCCGGAGCTTGCTGCCATTCTTGCTGGGAAGGGTGCACTGCTGAAGCCTCAAGCACCACCTCCCTTTGCCCCAAGTCCTTCTCCAAGCTCCCGAGAGTGCAGATGCTATGTCCCACTTTGGAGGGGTGCCTGCCCAACTTCCCATACAGAAAGCTTCACTGTGTTGACTGCAATAAATAAAGAATAAACTCATAAACCGCTTGAGAATTGTACCCTTTGCTCAGAGAGGACAGCACAAAATTATCACAGAGTCAGACTGTTTGGGAGGAGTCCTAAAAGAAGCTAATCTCATGGCTGGTGCAAGGTCAAACACAAAGCTGTGTCTTCTGTGTGTGTCATCTTAGACTACCCCTTTCTTACTCCCAGGCTGCCCTATGTAACAGTTAGAGTAAAAGCTGAACAAGGTGGTGATAATGCTGATTAGCACAGAGTTGGTTCAAGATTTTCAGTGCTTTTCCTGGAACCTCTCCATAGAAAAATGATAATACCAAAATTTGCCCATCATATGGAGATGGAAGTTGGTGTGAACAGCAGTTTATGGGCAGAGCTTTCACCTGGCTAAAATGCTCTGAAAAAAACAATGCACAGCTGCTGTTGCTAAGCAGATGCCAGATAACCTGCTCTTTCAGAGCAGCTGCCAAACAGAAGCTTAAACTTCATTTGCTCTGCTTGTGTTTCTTGTGCCCACCACTACTGTACCCACACACTAAACATTTCCTAATTTTAAAAACTCTTGTAACAAAACATAAAAGGGTGAGAATGATATTATAACAATAAACAGAAATAAGCTTAAACACTAAAAAGTGTATGTGTAACACAATTAATACATGTTCAAATACAGTTGCTTTAGATAAAGTCCACTTGCAAGAGATTCCCCAGTCACTTTAAAATAACTAATGCACACAGAGATTCTCCGATTCAGCTGGTTGTAGGAGACCAATTTACTGCATGGAACTACACTGAATGATAAGGACCATGACCGACTACCTCTGTGTCAGGTTTTCTCCTGAGCTGAGCACAGCCAAGCTCTGCAGCCCCACTCTCCCCACTGCTAACACAGGCTCACTCCCCTGTGCCCAGAGCACTCTGAACTTTATATGTCTGGAAGGAAGGCAAGTGGGGCTTGGTCCAACGCGGTCCCCAGGAATCTGAGACAAGGGAGCATCACCTATGTGAAGCAGAAGTTGCTCCCACAGGTCTCGGTTGCTACTAGAGCTGCTTATGGGGAAGTAAAGGTGGTGGTGTAGGGAGGGAGAGCGATGAAAGACCCAATAAGAAGTTAGTAGGCTTCAAAACAGTTTTACCTGAGACATTTAGTGATAGCATTACACCATTCTGTACCGTCACTTAGCATGTCCATATGCTGAACATCTTGCATTCTGCTCTGGGGAGCAGAATATCTATAGATTTTAATAAGCCTGGAAGCTACAAATAGATATACTGGACATTTCTTGCTCAGGCAAAGCCTTTCGTAAGGTTTTATTTGCACCTGCTGCCTGCAGTAGCATACCTGTACTGCCTGCAGGCTGGCTCTATTCAGTATTAGATATGCTAAGCACATATTGAAGCACAGGTAATTTATAACATTGGGCCTGTGACTACATGCTTATATGTGTTAATACCTACACAAATTCTCTATTTTGCTGAGATGCTGAAATTGAGTTAAGCTTGTCTGCCAGCTGCTCAATGAAATACCATCTTCTTGTGGTAGGACAGTATTTTGATACACAGCAAACACAGACTTCAACTTATCTGCTGTGTCGATGGTCTTTTTAAATTACCAAAAAATCCACTTTGATTTGTTCTTTAGTTGGTTAAAGGTTAAAAAACTTTACAGAACACAGACTTTATCGCAACATCAAAGATGACTACAGAATAGCCTGGCAGTTTACTTCTCTGGAGAATGCCCATAAAAAAGAAAGATGTGTGCATCAGGAATTTGCAGAATATGCTTCACTGTAAGATAAACTTAAAAAGGAATGTATATATGCATGAATACAGTGATACTCTTATTTTAACAGTTACTGAAAAAGCTTAAGTGCCATCATTTTTTTCATAAGCTAGGAAGATGTTTCCATAAAATATTTAAAGAGATGATAAATGATCCACTTCAGGAAAGTTTAATTTAAATAGAAATTGTAACATAATTCAAAGCTCAGGAGAAAAATTACAAGTGGTGGAAATATTCAATTTACACTGGATTCCTGGTGTTACTGTCACAAAATTTGCAGCCATCAAAAGCAGATAATGCTACCAAGTGGATGGAACATATTAACCTCAGAAATGAAGCCCTGGTCATTGCTCAGGAAGACGAGCAAACATTTCCTGCACAACAATTTTACCAAATCTTTACATTAAACTCCCACAAAAGTGCTTTATACATATACTTACCTTAAAAAAATATGGAGCTAGTATCAACTCAAGATCTTAACAACTCCTACTTGCAGTAATATGAGCAGGATTGCTAGAGCAGGAAATCAAGCACACCAAGACTTCTCAGACTGGGTAGGCAAAAGATGGCTGTGGAGCTTCACTATAGATAAATGTAATGGAAAAATACCTTTCTTCTATGGCAAAACATCTGACACTGCACCTACATGATGCTGAACTTGGAAAATATCTTGAAAGCAGCAAGAATTCAAAATAGCTTTAAAAAAAAGTATTTCTCTGTTTCTCTTGCAACATCTTTACATACTTTCAGATGCTGGAGCAACATAAGGACAAGACACTGCAGAAAGTGCCACCTACTTGCTCTCCTTTAATAGGCCCATTTGTTGCAGGTGTCAGCAGCAGCATAATGGACTATGTAGACCACTGATCTTACCTGGGAGGACACTCCAGGTTACCAACAAACTTACACGATATGCATGTCTATGAAGACTCAAGCAAATTATTTTCTTTAAAGATCACTGTCCTCATGAAGGTGAAATTATGTAGACAGAATAATTGCCTTACAGTGATCCTCTTAAAAAGGACGATGATTGAGTTTGTCCGGTCGAGGACTGAAATTGTGACTGCATCAGTATCACTCTCTTTTCAAGCTAAGTAATGTTTATTTTCATGTATTTTGGAAAACAGATTGAAGATTACCTTTTCCAGGCTTTTTCGATTCATATTTAGCACAGTGAACATTTTTCATTTAGGAATTGTGAATTAATCTTAGTGTGTGAAAATATTTAAACAAAAATTTAAACAAAAGTGAGAAATGTACAGGTGCCACATTACTTGTGTGTACCAAGTCTTCAACTCTCAAGGAGAATTTCAAGCTCTTTCCTTTGCATACATCAATGAATTGTGACATCTGCTAATAGTGCAGATCAAGCGTAAAGCCATAATAAAAAAATTCCATTCACCAATCACAAGCTTCCATTAAGAGCCTGTAGAATATAGCAGGTATTACAAATAGTCTCATTTAGAAAAATATATTGTGAATAGATTTCATTGGAGTTTGAAGGATCCATGCAGATTCTGCATAGCTTGAAAGAACCCCTGGAAGAAATTTGATTGTACAATAGGACCTGATTTTAATTTGGCCTTTTACCTGTAGATATGTGCCTATCACACTGGAGTACTAGAAATAAGACCAGGAGTTTAGAATTATATAAAAGGATTGATTTCAAGTTGTAGATTGAAGAGAAAGAAAAAAAACAGAATATAGGTCATGTTTTTAATCTGAGCCTTTCCACGGGATAGGTATTTATGCATATTTTATATATATATATAAAATATTATAAAATAATTCCAAATCCATATGTAGTCACTTTTTTTTCCTGAAACACTTTCAAAACACGTGTGTCTTGCTTTTGTGACATGGGAACACTTTTTTTTTTTCCACTTATTATACAGAGGACAAAAACTTGATACTGATTCACAGAACATCAAATGCCTTTAAAATAAAGTTTCCATTACCCCATCAGGTGGGCTTAAAAAAAAATCTAACGTAAAGCCAATCAAAATATGTTTCTATGTCTGTGGTAAGCAGCAATAAAACAATAAAATTATTTCAGCTGCTGTAGTACAGAAAGTAAAACAAAAACACCAAGCAGGATCAAGAAAGTGACAGTCCTGGCTTTCTGTCTCCTTTCTTTCCACATTTATTACCCTGCAGCTAAAATAATTACTACACTGGAAATAGACCCTTGTTTGCATTTATCAAGTTATTTTCTAAAATGATATTGGTTTACTCAAACTGCTTTCTGATCAAATCATTCTGAAGAAATTCTTCTTATTTGTATGAAGTCAGTGGGCGAGCTAGCACACAGACTGCATTCAGCAGCGTATGCTTACTTATCGAGGGTATGTGCAATGCTTTGTGTGTTGCAGTATTGTTGAAATTCAAGAACTTCAAGGGGACAGTAGAAAGGAAGATTTTCAATCTAACAAGCTTAACCCTAAAACACATGTATTTTGAAGCAAATTTTGCTATAGGAGAAAGGTTCCTTTATTTATGCCACTAAAGAATTCCTTTAGTTGCATATTGACTTTAATGTGCTGTCTAGCTAATATCTTGCCACCACAAGAAACTTAACACTACCATAGAATCATTTCATTCTTTTGACTCAAAGTTCGTTCTTTCTTGGAAATCAGTAAAATATTTGGGTGAATTTCCACTTTGCCGCATGTTACTGCAGGATCAGAGCTAACACAATCCCCAGCTTGCTTTGCTCTTCTCATACTAACTTTAATTCCATGTTCACCAGGACAACAGTGACAAAACAAATACTTGCACTGAATGCTTTAAATTGAGAGTTTAACTATTTTCTGATTTTTCAAAAAATTTGCTTTGAGCCAATGTCAACAACATACTGTTTCACAGGCGACTGAAAGCAGATGCCCTTCTTCTCCAGCTACTGGACTTAAATCTTAAAAAGCTTAATCCGCTGCACCAGAAGAGAAGTCCAAGCGCGATATCAAAGCTTTTCCAGTGCGCCCTAAAGGCCGTCTGGCAACCATCAGCCTGGGCTCCTTCACCACCCACCCAGCGACTGCAGGACTGCATCAGACTTTGGGCTGTTCCTCCAAAGGCCTCAAAGGAGGCACTTCCCAGCAAGCAAAACAGGGATGCAGTATTTTCCTGGGATTGCTAAAGGAGATTCTACTGTACTGTGCAAGTAAAACAAACCCCAGGAAGATGCCACTCAGTCTTACCGTTATACAAGGGGAAGAAAAATCCACTTAAGCTGAACCTTATCCTAAAATTACATGTGAGGATCCAAATACAGCTTGGACCTATAGTTTACGGTATTCTTTGCCCTTCACAGTCATAAAACTCCGTGTCAGCCTGTATGAGGACCCATACATTTTTCCTTGGTGAGGTTTAAAAGCTAGCCCTTTGCCTTTATTTAAAAGCAGTTTTGCTTTTACTGAATAAATATTCTGCATCCTGGACCGGTTCGTTCTAAATACTTCTTCCCATCCCAACATGAGTTGCAGGATCTTTGCCAGGCTGATCCTGGTGTACAAAGGGACAAGGCATTACCCTTCGGATAGGGGTGGCCATGGAAGTGTCCTGAGTTGCACTGTGCTCTCTGCAGCTTCTGTATTAGTCAGTGCTGGTTTATTTATGTCTTACCAGAGCAGAAAAAAATATAAGTTCAAATAAACTGAGGTCACAAGATGCAGTAAGTCTCTACAAGTCTAATTCCAGCATGGTATTTAAAATCTTGGCAAGCTTTTGGTAATATGACCTCATATGAAAAAAAATAACCTATTCACCACTGGTACTAGGCAAGGCAAAACTCACTTAAATCAACAAATCTGGGCCTACCTATACCAGTTATGAAGCTCGTTTACTCTGTGTAAAAGTATTGGACACTGACAAAGTAAACAGCTACAGTACTGCTACTAGAGAGTATTTTGCATGTACAAGCACCGAATAAGACACAAAAAATTGACCTTAAACGATACAGAAATTCAGACTTGAAGATCAAGATTTTTTTTTCTTTTTTTTCTTTTGTTTTTCACAAATGGTTGCCATCTTATTAGTTTGATGAGGACTGGGAACAAAACTATTAGATGCGATTTAAAATACCAGATCTTATTCTAAAAGGATTCCTACTTGGGATGCAGAAAAAAAAAAAAAAGATTTGCAATCTACAGTAAATTAATCCTGTTTCTAAATTGTTTAAAATTAATGAGTCTCTAAAAGCCTTGCACTTTCTTCATTGAACCCAAAGGGGAAGAAAACTTTTGCTCCAATTGACTTGTGTGGCAAAGGGATGCTAATATATAAGGAAAAACAGACACTACAAATATTTGGTAAGACCACACATGTTTCCTTATCATTAATCCCCTTTTTTTTTTTTTCCTGTCATGGAATATTCTGGGAAATAGTTAGAAAAATAACACCAACTTTCCAAGCATCTATACATTTTATTATTTGGTACAACTATAAGCTGACGAACGTTGATGGATTTGCAACATCCAGCCTTCAGCAGCGCCTAGATGACAGACAACTGTCATCAAGGGTCAGACAACTGACTTGGGGCAAACAAGGCTACTGTGAAATATTAACTTGCTGAAACCTTCTGTAGATGAAAAAACACTGCTGCCAATTATTTTAAAATAATACATAAATTTCTGCCTCATAATGCATTCAGACACAGAAACTTTGATAACAACTTTTCAATGACCTGCTCATTTGTTTAAGCACCAGCTCACTGTGTGCACTGATGAATAATATTAAATGGCAGTGCAGCACACTATCACATTATCTCCCATTATCCAAATGAGAAGACCAGACACAAAGCCAGAAAATGCCAACTCATTGCAATTATTTTCCCTTGTTTTTGTTTATGATACACTAAAATTTAAATAAAGTGAAAGAAAAAAAAAAGAAAAAAGGAATTCCTGTTTTGTTTCCACAAGAGAGAAGTGAATTTGGAAACGATGGTCTCAGGAGAAGATACAAAGTGAAACGATATGCCAGGACTGTGAAAGATGCATGTCACATGTCCACAGCAGTCATTGCTCAATGCAAGCTCAATACCTGTTCTGAACTCCACATTCTTGAAAACATGCAGAATGCTGGAGACCAGTGAAATACCATATAAACACAATATAACACCGTACATGGGAAACAAGACAGTGAAAGATGTGGAAAAAGCCTTTAATTTTACCTTTCAGGTCCCTTGGCTGTGAATAGATGTGATGATGTACAAACTAGGAAGTGACAATAACACTTAAACCCTTCTATCATCAAAGCGTAGACTTTCCATCAATCAGACAACAGCAGACCTGTTATTGAAATTACTCTGATAAAGGAATGTATTTATTATAGGCCTAGGACACATCATTGTAGACTTCACTGGAGACTTAACGACAAATTTGGCAAAGGCAGTCAATGTAAGCCAAAGAATAGGTCTCTCTAAAAAAAATAAGCAGCATGTCTGAAACTACTTAAAGATAAGAAGAACAGAAAACTGGGGCCAGAACATGTACACCAGTGAAGCAAGAGAAATTGCTTGTAAGCTTAAAGCTGGATTCAGGGCCAAAAACCAAAACCTGGCTGCCCATCAGTGGGAATGTGTGCAGGCACACAAAAGTGCATATGCATTCTGGAAACAAACTACAGAGCCACACACCAGAATACCTGAAGAATATTGCAGAAGAAAACTAAACGCAAAACCTAAGAAATGTCACAATGAAGAATGATTTTACAAACCTTATCTACTATTCCTTTACCTCCTTGATTTGCAGTTTCATACTACGTTTTCTGCTCAACTCCTTTCTTATTACTACAGGAATGTTGCAAATGAAACTGCTTTTTGCTGAAAGTTTCAAAGTGACTGTCATGCTAAAGATGAAGCCCGTCCTTGTGTTGATTTCATCGGCACCTTGCAAGTCACTTGAGATCCTTTAAGAGTGGGTCACTACCTATTTCCTCTCTTTTGCACCCTATTTGCAGAAGCTCGGGACATTAAAAATGAAAGCGAAGTTAGATGGCACACTGTGCAAAGAAAGGTGCCCTGGGAACAATTTCATTCCATACAACTTTAAGGTGGGTGACAAAAATGTAGAGCTTTGGAGCCTTGACATGCTCAGCTCCCTACACGAAGACCGAGTATATCTCCAATTTCTGTGCCAGTTCGGTGGGATGAATCTAGGCACCAGGATTTATCACAGAACACCAAACTTGCCTCAGGTGCCCAGTTGTAAAATGGTTGTAACAGTAGCAGCTGCTCTCACAAGAGTGCTCTGCTTACTTTCCAAGAAGCAGTCAAGCAGCATGGTGAAAGAACCATACGCACACATAGCTGGGAATGGATAAACATAAGGTTTACATATGGTGCAGACATAATGTGACCAATATAGAGAAAAACGCACTAAATACACCTCCTTTTTCTAGAGCAATAGTCTGGGATAAAAACATACACAAACATGGACTCAAGGGCTGCACCACAGTGAACACTCAGGAGGCTGCTCAGTTGACAGGAAATCTCAGTACAGTAATGGCATTTCCTAAGCCCGCGAGGGCTGGGCTGGGCGACCTTCGCATTCTTTCACTGCAGTGCTCTATGACGCAATTTTGAAGAGGGATTATAGAGTTCTTGCTGTAAGCTAAATATTTAAAGGCTTTGGTGACTAGTTCCTTTAAAAGTGGCTCTTTGCACACTTAAGGAAGACATTCATATGCTCTTTGCCAGCTAGTACAAACTAGACCTAAGTGGATGACCCACTTGACTGAGAGATTGTGGGGAGCTTTCATGCAACTTCTTGTATAAAATACCCAAAACACAAGATTTCATACTCTAGAATATGAAATATGCAAAAAGGTTTATCAGAGGGAAGAAAACCTTATCTTCTTACAATAGTGACAAAAGAACCAGGCAAGAGTAAGAAAATTAAAATGATCTGCCATAAAGTTCTCATTGGTTTCAGTAGAGACAGAATCTCCCCTTGCCAACTACATCTGTGCATTAGAGAAACCCTCTGAAGGAAGAGAAGCCGGCGATGAAGTCAGCTTTAGAATCTGTTGTCTGTCTTTCTGCCTCGTCAGCAGGTAACTTGGTATCGGCCTGGGCTGGTGTCCTTAAAGGCGTGCCCCGCAATATCCAGGGACACATTGCATCGGAGGTGCTGACGGAGAAGGGACATGTTTAACCTTGGCAGGGGGAAGAAGGGGAACTTAACAATAAGCAGTTTTCTTTTAAGGAGCAGCTGCTTTCTTGAACTTCACTTAAGCAGAGGAAGTAGCATCCAGCTGGGCTAGTGCTCTAACAAAGGCCTCGACTAGCACAGAAAAGGGACTGGGCAGAAACGGGAGGAAGAGAAATCTGACTTCTTATATAACCTACTTTGTATGCCAACACACTTTCTTGGACCTGTTTTTTGCTGGAATCATCTCTTCTCCACTGAACTTGTTGCTGTAGAAAAACTGAGGATTTGAACAACTTCGCAATGTTGCAAAAATTGTTTCAAACAAATAAAAGAGAAAAGGCACCTACTTAAAATCATGACACTGCTTTATAAAAGGGGAATATTCAGCCCAAGCACTATGGTGATAAGTGCCATTTAAGGAGATGCACTCAGAGAAGCATATTTTTTTAACCCGAAAAGGACTTTTGGATAACTCAGTTATATTTATTTTAGCCCTGTCAAAAATTAAAAAGAGAGGGAGGGGAAAAAAATCACTCTGCTCTGAATAGGCTAATGGTCTCTCCTCATATTGTTTCTACTTGTTACTCGTATCTAATCTGAGCAAAAAAAAAAAAAAAAAAAAAAAAAAAAAAAAACAAGGTAGCAATTGCCCAGTAAGGAAAAGTCCTGATTTAAGGAAAGAATTAAAAATGTGCATATATTCTAAAAATAAATGATCTTTGCAGCCTGACAAATACTGGCAGACTGAAAGTAGCAGTCAAACTTCCAACAACTTGTCTGAGTACTGCTCAAAATTCTTAAAAATCCATTTTAGAGGAGATTACCTGCTATACACACAGAGATTTCTTCTATGAATGAAGCCTCTTCTAAGACTGATAATCATTTGTGGAAAAAGGAGGACAAAAAGAAGTGCAAGTGGAGAAGTTCTGGCCGAGAAAATCCCTTGCCACAGTGAAAATCGCAGGAGTCTAAACCCTCCTTTGGAAGACACTGTTAGTGACACAGTGATGTGACAGGTGCTACAGAAGTTCACTATTACCAACTACCTGTGAGTGAGTTGAAAAGCACTAACAAGGGGGAACTAAAACGGTGAGTTTCTGTGCTATTCTGATCTTCAAGTAAAACTGACGTGGCAATCAGCAAAGCCAAGAAGTTACACAAGCAATTCCCCACGTATCAAAATGGAAACGTTACATACCCCTTAAAATGCCCAAATTATTCTTGACTGTAATCCAGAGACTTCAAAGACAAAACAAACAAGAACTGGAAGTCTGGATATCTACTGAAAAAAACCCAACATACCCACTCTATCAGGCTGTTCCTAAAAGTCAACAACCTTTGTATGCAGTATGTTACTGATGTGGAGTTCACATAATAGATTTTAGAAGAGTTATGAGCCAACATGACATAGTCAAATATTAGCAGCAGCTTTATCGTTCAGATGCTTTGAGTCTGGACAATTTATCAGTTTATAAACTTTTTTTTTTTTTTTTTTAAACCAGGACAACAGCTCTGGTCTAACACATATGCAAGATTTTCTGATAATTCTGATGGTCTGAACTGCAGGACAGATGTCTGGTAGGAAATTTTCATTTTTTCACCATCTTGCCTGTATTCACAAACGCATTGTATATCTGTAAAAGTACCTTCTATTTCTGTGAAATTATTCAACAGCTCTGATAAACAATGAAATTTCTTGTAACACCCTAACACACAGTGGACCATTCACATGAGGTTGACTGTGCATAACCTGCATTTGTTATGTTCCCAGAAAATGATTCCTGTGATAGTGGCCCGCATCACTGTCCCTTCACACCCCACTTGCGAGGTCAAGGTGAGAAGCCACGTGCCTCCAGCAGCCTCGTAAAGCTGCACTGCTCGGAACTGCTGCACAGGGCTGTGTGCTCGTGCATAAGGTGGCGTAGCCCAGGGGAGGGATTCCTTCTAAGTCTAAACGAAGCTATATTTGTATTATTTCTCATTTGACATACAAAACATATTCAAATATGACAGATCTTTGAAAACTTGAGTCTGAAGAAGCACAAATTTTCATCTTAATACAAGACAGATACAGACAAAAAAAAAACAAGATTAATTAGTAATGGGAGTTAGTGAACAACTGAAGAGTTTGGGTGTTATTAGAAAAACACCCTTAAAGGCCTTTAAGATACACACACACACAAAAAGCTAAGGATTCGTTAACTTCAATAAAAGCCTGTTACTCCTTTCTTTTTGCCTTTAGCATTATAATTACACTGACCATTAAAGACAACCCTCTAACTGCTTTCCTCAGCACAGACAAGAATATGTACAATAATTTTTCCACTTGTTTAAAAAAAAAAAAGAAAAAAAAAAAAAGAAAAAGAAAGCTAACTTTAAAGAACTCCACAAAAGAAAGTGCAAACACAGTCCAAAATGTCAAAAGGCAGAAAGTTGTTATGATTCTAGCTAGGTATCCCCTCCAGACATACTTTTTTTGCAATATGCATAATGCCCAAATGGTTTTATGAAAACAATGAAATGACAGCTTTCTAAATTATAGATATAAAATGGTGCAACTCATTTTACCGCACACTAACCTGTAATCTGTTAGAACTTGACTTTAAAAAAAGAAAATAGAGAGTTTGCAATAAGTCTGATTGGACAAATCAAATTTACTTAACTCCAAAATCTGGATCATGAAGGCTACATTTTTCAGAAATAAAGAATGAAACAATTCTTTGGGATTTAATGTTTCAAAATACACTTCTTTTCAACACTATAGCTAGAAGTTTCTTTTTAGAAAATCAGAACCTAATTATTGCATGCACGACTTTTCCCCTATGCCACTGTTGGACTGCACAATGTTTTTCCTGCCACATAAGCATGTCTATAAGAAGCCCAAACAAGTTCAGGGAGAGTTATATAACATTTTTTGCATTTTTGGGGGCTATAATTAAAGCGATAAGATTATGGCAGAGATCCTAGAACAGATTAAGCACAGAAATTCTATGATGAATGAAAGTTTGGGTCATTAAAAGTGCAGACCTAGTTTTTTTTTTTTTAAACCACACAGAGTTAAACATCTAGGACATGAAATTTTGCCCTTAAACACCGTTAATCAGGGTCAGTAAGAGCATGTGTACAAAAGTTAAAGAGAAAGAAAATAAAAAGAGATAGTATCAGCTTGACTCAAAATCCAGACTAAAAGTAACTCAGTGAAAGGACAGACCTCATCTTCAATATGAAAAAAATTACACTAATTCTTATAGAAAAAAAAATACTTCAGGAACTCCTGAAAGAGATAAGTTGGAAACACATTAGACCCAGTGTCTGATTGCTTTGAATCCAGGGAAATCAATAGTTTTATAGATCTTGAAAGCTGCCTGGATAGAAAATGTTTATGCTAGCACACCAAAGCACCAGAAACAGAACACCTGGAGACACTAATTTGAAAACTGAATGAAAACAAAATCCCAAACTTGCTCTTTACCCTTACTCCAGTATGGACAATACTGGTTTTGAGCAAAAAGTGTCTTTCTCTGGAAAGAAAGATGTGGAAGAACACACTGCTCTATATTTCTCTTCCAACAACTAGCTTCTCTGCAGTAGATGTGACCGTGCAATAGCGAAAGGTAACCCCACAGACATCTGTTAAGGCTCTCCTCCTCCTACCGGGAAAAAAAGGAGACCAGCAGTGTATATTTATATGAACAATCCAGCAGTCTTAGAAGCCTTCAACATTAAGTATTCAGCTTCCCAATGCCAGTGAAGTCCAATGTACTTCTTGCAGCGTGAAGCATTTTTATGTGAGATTTGAATCATTTCTCAGCACTGAGTCATACAGAAATGTAAAAACTATTATCTTCTATTACTAACCATAAGTGAATTTAAGTAGAACCACCCTTAAAATGATTTCAGCAGATCTAGTTTAGATCTGTTATGTGAAAAAGGTATTAATCCCAAAGACATAGAGGAAAAGTCAAATCAGCTCAAGAAGGAACTCAAGATTTTTTGGAATGTGAGGACAAAATCAAAAAGACAAACAGCTCCAAGAGTTTTAGAAGTACAGCAGATATATTAAAGAAAAAGTTATGAAAATAACTAATCCATGCTCAAGGGAAGCTGGACAAACATTGAATAAGCAAGACAGAATATGTTATAACAGAAGCCTACACATTTTGCATAGACGTATTCCACAAATGTTTTATATGCACATTTTGGCCAGAAAAGTAGCCATAGACTAACCTCAGCTGGGTTTCAAGTACACAACAAAACACTCCATGATGCACAATCAAAATAGCTATAGAAAAGTCATTGTGCACATCTCATTTCCCTTTTTTTCCTACGGCTTTTTTATTTTATTTCATCCCACAAACTCACTGTGTAAGACACAGAGTTAAGTGTAGTCAGCAGGTTAAGACTTGTATCTATCTGGCTGATTCAGGCCTTGCTCAAACACAGAAAGTCAAGATTGCAGATTTCAAACCAGCAGCCACGTGCCTGGCAGTTATGCTAAGCCAAGCAGTGGTCCAGGAGCCGGTTGATCCTGACTGAAGAGCTCAGTCCTGCGGGAAGATAGTGAAGAAAGTTGCAGGGGATATTTGAGAAAAGTCAGAATTGTCGAAAGGAAGACCATGCAATAACCTGTCAGTTCCTGCAAGATCAGCTTGTCAGCAGCGTACCAACAAAAATCTTCCCTATTACACAAACGTTCGGTGGTTTTCCAGATTAAATGCTGCATTTGATATATAGAAATATACTGGCCTTTTTTTTTTTTTTTTGTCTTTGAAATTCAGCATTCAGATATTTTAGGTTCTGTTTGGAAAGCCTCTAAACACTGCCCTGCACAGGTAACGCACGGTCTAATCCACACAATCAGCAAAAGTCATGCTGAGGAGATCAGAGCTAGACATGCAAAATCACAGACTTTGAGGCTATAGGAAATTTATGCATAACTGCTAGTGAGGTTTCATTGGTTATAACGCTGGAATTAGCTGTGTAGGTAACAAATAGAACAACAAAAAAATAGCAACTGCATGTGTTGCTTGTATATTCACAGTGCCAAGAGCTGCAGATGATGCTGACATTTCTTGCAGATGATGCTGACATCTCACCTGCAAAACACAGTTCTGGAATCATCATGATAAAATCCCCAAAGGCTAATATTTCCGATACTTCTTAAGTCAAACTATTATCTTCAAAAGGATCAAAATTGACCTACATGTCTCATTTTCCATTCTCATTATCAAGCTGGGAATAATCAGTGGAAGAAGAGTTCAGGATAACATCTAAACTAATTGAAGCCACAAAACATAAACACGAAGAATCTGCAGTGCAAATTTTACTTCACTCTTTAGAGAGAGAAAAAAAATTCATTGCTGCCCGAAGCTGTCCGAACCAAGAGTTATAATGCAATTTCATAGGTGTAGTAACAGCTACTGAGAAAGGCAGCAGCCTCATTCCCAGATGCTGCCTCTGGCATCAGTAAGTGTCTGGCAGGTCGGAGCTGCTCATTTGTTTTTTCTTTGGATAAAAAACATTTTAATCCTTTTTACAGCTTTAGTCTTCAAATGGATCAGCAAACTGATCTAACTAATCCACGCAAGGACTTGCTAGAACAGATCCAATGGTGAGACTAGGCATCTACTGCAAAATGGGTGAAATGCCTCTTTCAGTAGTAGCAAGATGGTTTAAGGTCAATTTACACTTATGAAACCAAGCTGCTACCTGGGTTAGTGTTTGAATGGCTGAAGGAAAACAGCTTTGCTTTGTTTTTGTACAGACAGACCCAAACAATATTTATTTTACAATTTTGTTCCTTTAATAGTTAATTATCAGCTTCACTGAATTAAATGTAGTAACAATAAAAAGAAACCTTCAAGTTGCTCAGTATCCTGAAAAAATAAAATTTGCTGACTTACAACTGACTGTCAAAAATGGACTGAGATGATTTTCTATGCTCTTTGCACATGCAGTTTTATTAGATGACAGACTGCAGCAGTAAAATATTATACAACTCTGCTAAAATCCGTAAGGTGTCATCACATAATACCCTGCTTTGATCATTAGGAGCTTGATCAGAAACAAAGCAACTTTTACAGATTCTGGATCAAATCAAAGTTTTATTTCTCACTTTTGCATCTTCACTTAATTGTTCCCTGCAAACAGTGAGAACATACAAACATGAACTTTATTTTCTAAGACATGGTTTTTGAGACAGATTTGATTATCTTTTCTTTCGTACAGTTATGGAGGTTGACTACAAAGAACATAAAAAGATTAAAAACACAAAGCTAACTCAATTTTTCGATAAGCCACAAGTAAAAATGAAGAATGTTTATACACCCAGCAGCATGACCTGCCAGTCAAAAATCCCATCCTGTATGTATAGCACCAGCAAATTTCAATGTAGCTACAATATATATTAAGACAAATATTAAGAAAATAAGCAGAAACTGCTAGTGGCTTGCTGAGATTACAAGTATCAGATTTGAAAATCTCAGTGGTATTTATGACTAGCAGAGTGATGGAAGTATAGCTGAATAAATAATATGGATGGATATATAGAATAGTTGAAGATGTTCTCTTTGTTACATATGCAAAGCTACAGCAAGCTGCCTTTCCTTAAATAATACATGAATAATGCATTATCTTTGGAAAATGAAAACAGGATTGGAACTAAAACAAACAAATAAACAACAACAACAACAAAAAACCAACTACTATGTATTTGCTGAATTTCTAAAAACACGCTGTATTTGTACCTGTGATTGCTGGTCTATGCTCTCTGCTTTCAGGTAGGGAGGGGCATTTAAGTCAGCACTCTCAGAAAAAGAAGAGGTATCTTTCTCTTCATTTTCAATTATCTGATTTCACACTGTGTAACAGGGCAGTTTCCCCACTACTTCCCCAATTTTTAATTATTTCAGGTTTTATCTTTCAAGCTACTGCGTTTTCTGGCCCTAACCCAGTAAAGCTCTTCAGTATATTAAAGAACATAACATAAGAGTAGCTTCTTGTTCACAGTGATCAGTATGCATGCAACAACAGATGAGTCGTATTTTGAAACTAACATCAAACTCTATTTTAACATAAATACAAAAATAAGCTTCATCTCCCTACATATTTTATTTTTGTTTGATAGCATTGTGTTCTTACTTGAAGCAAGGCAAGGAGAGGCTATAGTTTTTTATCTTTCTTGATTCATAAAGGATCAAAAGCTGCTCTTATGTCAAAAGAATTGAAATGATAGACATTAGGGCAAGCTGGTAAAGCAGAAAGATGCAATCAGTAAGAAGAAATTTCTTCTTAAGTAAGAAGAAATAGAAAGAAATCTCCTATTTTACTGAAAAATAGATTTCCTCAGGGGTATATATTTTTAACTTTGTAGGATTACAAAATGCAATACTCTTATTGCATATACTATCCCTATATGCAGTACTTTACTCGATACCTTATATTTGCCCCATTGATTTCATTATGCATTTCTACCACTATTCTAGGAATAAAATATGTTCAAGGAATGTAGCACCTCTTAAATTTGGCCCACTGCAAGTTTTCATTCTAAGAAATGTACATTAATCATTAAAAAAATGTTCTCTAGAATTAGGAACAAAAGAGCAGTGGTAGCGATTTGCATGAATTTAGTCTTTTGTGATTCAGTAGGTGTACTAACAGTGATTTGAAGCTTCCCATTTTGTAGTTCGTGGTCAAGCAAACCTAACATTTCAAAGCAAACTTTAGCTGCACCAACACACTTCAGCTCCGAAGAAGGGAGAAGTACTTTTTGAAGTTTTCCCTTAAATTCATCTTGAGGCTTTGTGCAACTCCTTTGAAGTTTATAACCAAAGATTTCTGCGGGACAGCAATTTACATAATGGGATGGTGAGCTCCAAGGAAAGATCACAAATTGCTACCTGTTAAATTAATAAACATCTACACTTACAGGAAAAAAAAAGAAGCAAAAATAAAAATTTTAAATCCAGACTTTTACAATAAAAAATAACCCCATTTTAAACTTATATCTTCAGATAATTTTCTTTGCAGTCTGTGTATTTTCTATAAGCACCAGTAACCGGTTATAGGAGACATTGTACTTTTTTGTAAGCAGAACTTGTGAGCTGGACAAAAAGACTTTCTTCACAGTATCATGATAAGATCTAGGATTTTTCTTTTCATAATTTATATTCCTTTATCCAAATGAATACAGTAACTGATTTCACCAAGACAAAATGTTCTCTCTGCTGTCTGTAATTTAGAATTTGCTTCAAGAGTATTTTCAAAAAGAACCCAGAAACTCATATGTCCTTTAGCCACTTCAAGCAGTAACTTCCACATTTTCTCTAAGAATGTAAACAACTCTAAAAACAACACACTAGTAATGGATAAAACATTAGCTTTCTCTGGACAAGGCCAATAAATAAAGCTCCTCTCTCTCAATGCTATTTGCAGACTGATGTCAACTGCAAATTTTAAAGAATTCTGTATTGTGTATCAAGTCTTGAATTTGGCAATATTTTAGGTTCTAGGAAGCTGTCTTTGACATCTTAACCCCAAATCATCAGCCTAAATCCACTTAAAAAGCGGAGTGAAACAATACTCATATATTGGGTTACATATGTAGCTGAGATTACATGTTAGCCTAAAGGGATATCTGAACCACACCGAGTGTTTTATATAATAATACAACATTGAACTGCACTGTGGAAAGCAGTTAATCTCCTTGAGCACATCACCCAGCAACAATTCTTTCTTAACTTTTTCCCACAGATTGATGGCAAAATGCCATAAGTTCAGAGGTTTGGTGAGCTTAAGACTCTTTAAATTCAGATTCTTATCTAAAGCTCTGACATTTCTGATGCAGAAATCAGCCTGGATATGATCTTCCTGTTTCTTGTTATGCTAGGAAAGCCCTGCAAGCTTCCTTTTCTACACTGCTGCAATACAGCAGCTGCCATTAAAGGACTCCCTCTTAAACACTGCAAGCAAAGAGTGGATGTTTATATACACAACCCATAAAGCCAACATGTGGCAAAGCCTGTATTAACAAGATACAGCAACATGACCACCGGGTTTCTCACATCTGAATGCAACCAGACAGTGTTTCCTGCAATTAAATACATCATCAAACTGTATTGAAGTTTAAGCTCTTGAAGAAGACCCTTTCTCCACCCATTTTTTTCATTATTATTATTACATTTTGATTCTCTACAAAATAAAACATGCAAATTTTCTTGAATGTCCAGATAAATTATATCCATTTCAGGACTTTTCCTACTTTAGTAGCTTGACCACAAACGAACCCCTGCATTATACTCATCAATATACCCAATAAAGCTATTCTCATTTCTGAAAGAGTTGCCTATATCCTACCTTTTCTGCAATGAACACTCCAATACGAGTATTCAATATTGGCTGAAGAGAGTTTGAAATATCCATTTACTTGATTTCTAGTTCAGAAAGTCAACCAAAGAGCACTGCAGACTGCACGTGTGGAAGACGGTGGCATCACTCTTCGGCACGCTTCTTTATTAGCATGAATGAATAAGGCAGGATGCACTTTTGGTTCTGCCATGGCTGCTAGCTGTGCTTCAAGCCTTACACTCCTGACAGAAAGCACAGAACACTTTAACACCTCTTTCTTTCAGTACCTGACCCCCCAAATTAGGCTCAAACCCTAATTTGAGATATGTTTCATCAAATTCATTATGCAGCATTTATCTCTATTACAGAACGTAATGTTTTTGGAACCTATGACAATCCATTATGGACTAGACTATCAAACTACCCGTCGGGAATTCCTATTTTCTCTTTTTGAGAAAATTCAGTGCATTTAGATTCTAATTCCAGCTCATCAGACAGTTATTTTGTTATTACTGGAGAAGGTAGAAAAATTCTGCAGCTAAAAGAGTTTCAGAAATACTGTTATAAAGTACATCATATAAAAATTTAACCTGTTCTGGGTTGATTGCTTGCAGTTGGGTATTAATAAAATTTCTCCACTATAAGGTGGAGAACACAACACAATGCTCTCAAAACACATACACTTCTATATAGGTCTCTCTCTAACACTCCCCACATACAATATTGTGGTCAAAGAAAGCACCTCATTACATGCTAGAACACCATCGCTGATTCAAGAAATGCCCAAGTCATAGATCTCCTGATACTGGGAGAGTATTCTGGAAAAATACAACAATCTGCTCACCTTATACCTACACATCCTTCCTAAGCATCTGCTTTGGCACTGTTAGAAACAGGATATGGGGCCATGGATATGGCTGTTCTTATGTTAATAGGTCTCATTTAGTCCTTCATGTGACTCCCAACCCTCATTTTGCTTTTTCTTTGGCTCTCTGTACAAATTAGCTTTCCAAAAGAGGATGGAAGTCTAGCCATCGATTAAAAATACCTAGGTTTCAAGTGAAAAATTAGAGGCATACAGAACTAGCGAAAACTCATAAATACATACAAAACCCTTAGCCCACATATAACACTCTCAGTTCAATACATTTTCAAAATCCTTCCTGCAAATACAGGTCTTAGTAAATATCCATTAAGCTGTATAACTACCACACACTGATTTTTTGTTCTATATGATAAACATGAGCTACCTGAGCTAGGCTTTTTCAACAGCTGTTGAAAGTGATTATTCATACAGTGCTCTTCATCATCTGGATTTCTGTAGTTCTATAAATGCAACACTGACCTTTAAAAGCATTAATTATATCTACTTTATTTTCCATACCTTCCTGTTTCCAGAACATGATTAATTTTTGGCAAAGCATATGCTTCTTGCAGCTGAAAATCCTAGCAAGTATAAATCAGTCAGACAACAGGAAAAACTGGCCAAAATTCTGCGATCATTTTAGCCTCTGAAACCCTCTGAAGTAAGTAAAGCAGTGCAGAAGAGCATAGCTCATCCTAATCTTCAAGGCATAGTCGTCTCTCTAATTCAGGACGTGGTTTTAATAGGTAGAACTTTTTGTGATTATTTTAATAATATGCTTTGAAAAAAAAAGAAAATAAGCAGCACATTTTTTTCAAGAAGCCACTTATCAATTAGAGGGTTTGAATTTAATTATCTCATGCGACTCTGTAAAGATGCTTAGAAAAGCTTATTTATAGAAGCTTATGAAATAGATATCCTTCATCTTTCCATCTGTTGGATGGAAAATTAAGTACCTGCAAGCACAGTTTCTTTTCTTGTGTATGTGGCAAGGTATACAAACATACTCTAAAAGGAAGAGCTATAACTGGGCTTATTTTGGACCTACTAAAGATATAATGGGTCTCTAGGTCACCTTAGACCTTACCTTAGAAATTAGCCTACAGAAATATGCGTACTAGCTGATAGTATTCTGTATACAATTAAAATAATTAAGTGTGCAAGTCTTTAGAGTATTTTCCATGAACACTCACTTCCCTTACAGTATATTACCTTCAAAAGAAGGAAAGTTTTTCTTCCTCTCACTATGATATTATATTTAGTAAGTGTTGTCTTTTTTAATAACCATATAATTCCTTCAAAACCTCACTAATCTGTAGTGGATGGCTACAAAGCTAACCTTGCACACAGAAAAGAGTCACTGTGCATGGGAAAAGAATTAGTCGTTAAATATAGCGTATATTACAGAGAAATGGATTAGTACAAATGATGCAGGAAAAGTGAAGTATATATGCTACTCTGTGTAGGAGGAGAAAGGTTGTGAGCAAATTAAGTGGAGGGGTTTCCTTTGACAAATAAATTCAAACACTGTTTTATAGTGGTTTCATAATATAACAGACATAGTAACGGAATATATTCTGAGATCACTGTAAGACAACATTCATCCTTCAGTAATAATCAGAATCTATTTATTATGGCTAAGAACATGCAGCAAAACTAGCAACTTGATCCCCTCTCCTCTTTCCCACTCAGAGGTGACTGCACACACTGGAAGACATGGAAAAGGCAAAACGCAAGAGAGCGACTTGCAGTATTGTGGCCATTTGATGCGAGGTGCAACAGTAGCATCCAAAACCTCTATGTTTTGCTGCCACAACCTTGCAATTGCTAAATAATGTTTGCATTCCTCTGAACCACTGTACTGATAAGCTTAGCCAGGATTTGCAAGGAGTCTTTGCAGAAGCACTGCATTACACATCAGCTTTCCTCAGTCCTGAACACTTAGATTTTAATAACTGTGCTGTTTACCAGGAGAGAATAGAAAGCATTAATGATGAGATACAATTTACCCGCCCATGTTTTACAGACCTGCATTTACTGGTTCTTACTGTTAGTGAAAGAAGCATATACTGTATGTCCCAGATTCAGCCCTCTCGTAGAGGCAATGAGCAATTGCAGGCACACTAGTGACCCACCACTTCTTCCTCCAGAGAGTCATTGCTCTTAACTGCTAAGTTGGCATTAAGCATCAAATTCCCTGCCATCTTTTGGAGGAGATAAACAGCACATTGAATGCTTCCTAGCCATAGGCCCACGACGAAGCTCTTCACACCATTCCGTTTCTCCACACATAAGCGCAATGATATAGGCCAGGCCCTGCTATATTCCCACCCCACTACAATCTGGCAACAGCAAATGCTGTTGTCAGAAAAACCAACAAGTAAACAGGAAAACCCGTTAGCAATTTAAAAATACACTACTGATGATGCAGTTTTGAGATAAAGACCAATATAAACAGTAAGGCACCCAAGCTGGGTCTGCCAGGTGTATGATGCACAAGATGCACTATGCCAAAACTAGAATTTTTCATGCTGATCCATAACAATATGTTGAAATGTGAAATAAAACAAATTAAAATCATTATGTCAAGCATACTCTAAAAAAAAAAAAACTGACTATTTAAATGAAGATGCAAAAACAAGTGTTCTGTAAAGTCTATTCTGTAAATAATTTTTTTTCCCATGGTGGAATTCTCAAGTGTACAATTATCCTTTACTGAGCTTACTGTTGTTACCGAAAAAAGAGAAGTATTAAAGGGCCCAAATGAAGCCCAAGGAGAATCATTTCCTGCATTTAGAAAAGAAGCTGCAGAAGAATCAAGTTTTATGTATGGCTTCCTTTTTCCTGAGTCTTCCTCTGGGGTGAGTTAATTGTTTACTTGTAAGAGCAACATCTAACAAACACAGCATAAAATACTCCCCTGCAATCATTTGGGAGTGAAACAGGCCTTCTTTCAAGCGTTCTTTAAGCAGTCAGTCGGCATAAACAGGGAATCCTGACAGCTACCGTGTAGGCACTATGTTCTCACTTATTTTGGAGATAGGTTTTGTCATAACAAACTTGTTTTCATATTGGAACCCAAGAAAAGCAAAATGTGAAGAGCCTTCTATAGCTATAAAATTCAACAAAACGCATATGGGGTCCTTAGGACTTGGTTTTGTCTGAATGCCAGGGCAAAGGGCCAGTGGGTTCGTGTAGGTTGTGTACTCCGGTCTCTACCAACTAAACAGAGGTCTGAGCACATTGCCCAGACCTGGGTGGCAAGAGATGCCTCCTGTTAGGCCTTCCTACAAGAGGCCTGTCCTATTCTTTCCTTCCTATTTAAACATCCATGCCAGATCCTGGGCGCAAAAGTTAATAGATGAGCCCGCTATGGACACAGGCGGCAGGCAGTGGCACAGCACGGCTCGAGCGTGGCAGCCCAGCCCCATCGCAGGGGGAAGCTGTGCTTCCTCACCGCAGCCAGCTGGACTGCGGCAAACCGAGCGGGCACGTTTCTTGCAAGGGTTGCTGCTGCGAGATGGGTTACCCACATCCTCCCCACTCCTCTCTCCCAAGGCGAAGCCAAGTTGTAAGCCATCACCCAGCCTCAGTTTGCAGATTTTCATTTGAAGCAGCACTGTTTGATACGTTCACTTTAGGACACTGGATTAAGCACCAGCCGGCATGATGCTATAACAGCCATAACACAATGTTTATAGAGAGCTTTTGCAGACCCAGTAAATGACATGTCTCCTCACGTTCTATTCAAAGTCTGCTTCCCCCTTTGCCCTGTTTGGATGACAGCATCCCTGACTCCTCTGATCTTGGCTAGCGCATGGTATACAAGATGGACCCGCCAGGAAGCTTGCTGGCAAAGAATCTGTTGGATATTCTGAAAACTCTCTCCTCACACATGCCTCAACTGCAGAAGCAATTTTTTCTCCAGAGATAGGGAAACAGCATCCCAAAGGTCCACACGTCAGCTCCACCTGCTAGCTGAAGAACCTCTTGTCCTCATCTACTGCAACCACCCCTAATGCAAACTCATCTATTTCGCTACTGCTGTTACGTGGAGCTCCGGCCACAGATGCAGTCAGGGCGACTCCCGGCCTTTTGGAGGCCCCAGCTGGCTCCAGCCAAGCAGCCAGCGGAGCTGCAGCTGCTGCGCTCGCCTTCCTACACGCAAACTTGAACAAGCCCCAGCTTTGAGAGGGTGTGAAAGAGCCCCGTTCAGCTGCGGCGCGACGCCGCAAAATGAAAGTCCTTCCTGTGTGAAAGAGAAGCTTTACACTCCCTGATTGATGCCTTCTCTAGGCTGGAGGGGCAATTTCTCCGCTGGACCCTGGATGAGACTGAGTGCGCTGATGGCCAGACTTGGAGTTTAACGCTGACGGGACTAATGTGAACAATGAGGCTTCAGTGAGCTAACCAGGCTTTAATAATCCCCCAGGAGCAGCTAGCAATAACTGAGCAGCATAATAGCAAGTTTCCCAAAACCAGGTCATCATGCTGGAAACGGCGCCTTGTGTGTGTGGGACACAATCATTACAGTATTTACTCATCAGCCGCACCGGCCCAACTATTTTTGACCACGGTGCCTACTTCTAGACAAGATAAGCAGTCAAAGCGTTCACACTGCGCAGCAGCCAATACAATAACTCAACGCACGTAGTCCCCAGATTGTTGGGAAACTCCATGTTGTCCAGTTTTAGCACATTTCCACGGCTTCTTGACTGTACAATACAGGAGCCATCACCAGATATCCTCAACTGCTAGTGCCTGATGAGATATTCTGAAGCATGAGTGAATATCGATTCACTTTAATTTCTTATGATGTTAATTGCCTGTTGGAACCAGTTCGAAATTAAAAAAAAACTGTTATTATACAAATTCTGTGCATTTGCATATAGAATAATATATTTAAATAAAATATTAAAATGAAGCTTAAATATAATTTATAAATATAAGTGTATATAAAAGGCATAGCAAACCATATTGGTAACATTGTTGTGTGCTTCCACCTTTTACCACAGTTACACTTACAGGATGAAATCTTAATCAATATATTTGTGGTGAAGTTGTATTAAAATATTTTAGCACTAAAAAATACAAGGGCTAATTTAGCTTTTAGTCTCATACATGTACAAATCCACTGAAGCAGGGATAATAATGAACAGAATTGGACTCTAGAAGTTTTAATTTGACACTAATCAGTAATAAAAGGCAATGCAAACTTGTGCTAACCTGATTACACCCATATAGCAATATCTGCATAATGACTTTAGCTGCTTAGCAACAAAAGCACAAGAATACCAGATAAAATGGATTATAAGCTCTGATTAGTCCCAGATGAATGTAACACTGGCCAGTGAGAGAGGTTAATTTATACCGTGTATCATAAATGACACTATTCTAAGCTATTATTACACAGGGCATTCACATTTTTTGTTTTGTTTAAGTACATATAAAAGAAATAAAAACTGCTTTTACATCAAAGAGTTTTGGTCACATGTTAAGATGATTCTTCTTCAATAAGTTAAATGTCATGACTAAAGAAAGCTATGACATCCTTCCTCTTACCATGCTACATTTTCTTATGCAGATAAAATAAGTCTTCCTTAAAAAATTGACTCCAGTTTACATCTTTTGCAGCATTCCACTTTTCGAAATTGAACCTCATGCACAACTGTAATATTGTCTTGCTGGACTTTCAAACTCTCTTGGAAAAAAATGAATTTAAACCATACGTAGAAGAACTGATTACTCTTTTTTTCCCCCTCCTTCCTTTCCTCCTAACTTCTAACTAACTTGAGGCAGGAAGGAGACAGAAGTGATGCCTCAAGTTAGTTAGAAGTTAGCAGCAGCATGGCTAAACCATAAAGGAACATCATGACATCTGGAAGCTGTTGCAAAAAAAATCAGCTATGATAAATAGCTGAAAATCATCATGATAAATCAGTTACATACAATGTAGTAGTGAGTTGATCCTCATGGTAGAAAAAATGTCAATATACCCAGTTCGTACACCTCACTCGGGTGTAGATCTGATTAGGATGTAGGTCCCATGAATACAAATACTGCTTTTAACATGCAGTTGTTGTGCTCTCTGTCTCTAGCAACTTTTTCTAACATTTACTCAAATAGTTATTTTCTCTAGCAGAAACAGAAATGCTACAGGTCCTTTAGAAGCTTTGAGGGTCTTCAACAATGAGACTGCTCTGTACTTGGGCATGTATGTGTGCAAAGCAGTTCTGCTGAGGGCAGTCCTCTTTGAAGTATGGTAGAGCACTATTCTCACAGTCCAACAAATATCATTAAGTTGCATTAAAAAAGATAGATAATTAAAGCAGTAGGTCTCTGTTGTTCTAAATTTATAATGAATTACCCTAATAAATCATTCACTATGTTACAGACTTCAGAAATTCTTCCTAATGTATTTATTAAGATATTATAAATTCCAAGGTATGTGTGTGTATATATACTGTGTGTACAGATATATAGTGTGAAGACGTTGCTGGGGGATAGGAAGCACAAAGTGAAGCCAGCTACACTCACCTTATGAATAATCCAAATTTCCCATTAAAAAGGCTGTTACACAGTTGTTAAACTTTACATTTTCCCTGTTCAGTACAGACCCATCATACTGAGCTAACTGAACAAGATAGAGTGTTGAACTTCTAAATAAAGTCCTTCAGTTGAAGGCTCCATTTCTGAAAAGCACATGTATCTCAGGAAAATTGTTAAAACATGCATAGCTTGGAGTGAAATCAGATGCTCCTATTCAGCCCAAATATTTAGCTGAATTGATGCCACACTAAGACTATATCACTAATCCTCAATTCAGTGGAAGTAGTCTTGTATTTAAAAGTGATGCACATAACCTGGTTTGGATCCCAATACTTGTAATTTAGAGAATTTATCTATAATATCAAGAAACTGCATAAAACTGCTAAAAGTTTGCTAAATTCAGAGATGAAGGGCTAACGCACATTAGTGTATAAAGATGCTGTTATTATCCTCACTTGTCCTGATGATGATGATAATGTAAGTTTAAAAAATGTTACTAATGAAAACTCTGCTTTTTGAAACTAAAATACTGAGCCATACTTAAAGCACAAAGCATATTCGGCAACTTGTCTGCAGTATCTTCACTTTGTTCCTCTTGCAGGAAGATAAAAATGTATGAGTTCGACGCTGTGTGTTATGGTGTTTTCCTTGAGTAATAAAGTAACCTTATTATGTACAGAAGGTGAAACCTGCGAGTGGCTTTGCCAATGAATACAGAGCCAATCTTCACATTAAGTTGAGGTGTACAGAGCAAATAAGTTCTACTTGAGATATAAAATTTAATTCCAGCATGAGCTCTTTAGGGACTAGTTCTGCAAAATGCAGCCAGCCATGGCACTGCATACAATTGTAGCCTAAGTAACCAGACACTACTGTCAAGCCCATTTTAAAGTCTATTGTACAATAGCTTTTGTCTCATTAGAGCTACTTTTACTATGGACCGTGTTTGTTCAAGCAAGTTTTTCTACCTGTTTTTCCACCGAACCTGAGCAAATAATTCAATGACTAATTTACTTGGTAGCTTTTCATTTGTTGACATTTATAAATAAGTTAGCGATTTAAAAGATATATAGATAGATAGATATGTTTTGGAGTTTTTTTTTCTCCCCTTTATAACACTTTTTTGGTAACTATTCATAATCCATGCTCAAAAATCTCTCAAATTTTCAGTTGTATTTTTTTCATTTCATTGGTCTTCACAAGGTGTAGCTTTGCTTGCTTTATAAGTCTTTTGATTGTTTATAACTATTTTGGATTATTTATACTAACTACTAACATGAATTACCTATCAACTCATCTGAATTCAAGCAAAACAACAAACTACACTGCAACAGAGAAGACACTCAGTTTCTCTGGTTAAGAGATGGTCTCTGGGAAGAGGCAAGATGGTGTGAGAGGAACTTCTGAATGACCTATTTTGAAAAATGGCTTTGGAAAGTAAGGAGGATCAGACAAAAAGCACAATACAAAAGCGGGAAGAACAGATGAGAAATACAAAGGGAAATAAAACTCCAGGAAACCAGAGTAGTAGTAAAAAAACCTTCTGGCATAATTCACTTTTACTATGTAAAAATGATCTTTACTGATGTTCTGTTACATGATTCATGTCAGGCTGGTGATATATTTATTTACATTTTAGGGAGTGTGGTCTGCTTTAGT
This sequence comes from Crypturellus tataupa, assembly GCA_034781795.1. Lineage (NCBI taxonomy): Eukaryota > Metazoa > Chordata > Aves > Tinamiformes > Tinamidae > Crypturellus > Crypturellus tataupa. The sequence goes on along the minus strand of JAWLRI010000847.1, from coordinate 2,510,045 downwards.
CCTGGAGATTTCTCTTTGTTCACAGAGTTGATTCCTCACCCCAAGTACTATCTTTTTACCACTTGCATTGTTTTAAATAATATGTGCAAGCATATTTTAAAATAATATTTTATTTTAAAATATTTAAATTATATGTTCACATATATATTAAAATTAAATGAAAGTGTGAATGAATGAAACATATTTCCTAGATGCAAGCTGGAGGTGTGAGACTAATATATAACTTCACAGGCCATTTTTTGTCAACCTCAAAGCATATGAAAAGCTAACAGATTTGATATTTGATATCAAGTTGCAGATTTTTGTTATCATATGTATTTCAGTATTGCAACTGCTCATTTGTGCCATACATATTTTGATTATACTGTGTGACTGGTTAGAAATATAGAGATATTTACATACATGTGTGCGAATGCACACAAATTATTAGTAACTCTTAATCTGGAGCAACAGGCCAAAAACATTATTCATTTAATTGGTCCAACTTCCACTTCAGTTATATTGACTCAAACGCTCAAATGTCTTCTCTAACTGAAAAAATAAACCATGAAGTTTAAATCTATACTAGTAGAATTGGTAAGTAAAGAAAATGAATTTATTTTCATTTATATTATTTATATTGTCTATTGTGTGTACACACCTGTTTTGACCTGTATTTACAGGTCAAAAATTGGTCCCACTGAACTGAATGACACATCTAGTTCAACGGGCTAAAGCTGAAATCGAAATGCTTTGAAATAGTAAACATTCACTTCAAAGATAAAGGAGGCTTCAGTAAATTCAATAGTAAATTTAATTGGTATTTTATCTGCCAGACAGATTCATATTGCAATTTTATTTTTTTTCCTGGACAATCAGGTAACTTCTAAATACCAAATAAAAAACTGTCAGCTTTTCTGAAAGACAGGAGAGAAATAAAGGACTAAAAGAAAATCAGAGAGAGTTTCTGAACACAACTGGTCTCGATCACTTAGATTGATTAGGTTCAGAAAGCCCAGGCAGTCAGCTGCACCATCCAAACATTTGTTCCCATTTTAGCACCAAATCCAAAACATGCGCTACAAAAAGGTATATGTGGTATATGAAGGACACCCAACCAAAATCCTACCATAAGAATCATACTATGGGAATAGGTTCTTTTCAGCTCTTTCTGCTCTTTGATCGCTGTTCAAGCACATGCAGATCCTTACAGGAATGTATTTGAAAGGCAACTTACCTGTTTCTTTTCCCTTCTGAGTGTTTTATATGCTACCATAGCACAAGAAATTTGACAAGATGAGTGTTCTTCCATAATCTTATTTCCAACGGAATTAAAACTGCCATTTCTGTGATAATTTTGAAATATTCACTCCAAATAAAGGATGTTAACATTTATGTCTGGTTCAACAAATTATACACCCTATTAATGTACACCAGAAAGCCAGAAAATGGCACCTCAGTAGCTTTTTTTTATGCTTTGCCGTTGTTTTGTTTTGTTTGTTTTTTAAGCTCATTTACTGCCATCTCCTGGCACTTGCAAGGTAATAGTATATATGCTGTTTTTAACAGCTGCCAGCACTCCTATTCAATCCTACTGAAAAGCTGAACTGTCAGGATCATCTACAAAATGTTTTAGAAATATTGCTGTACTTTTTGTGCTCTTGTCTTTTTTCATTGAAACAGTTAACCCTGTACTTTGGGTGCAGATTGGAAAAAGATTTATGTAGCTTACCTTTGTCTGGAAGCAGCAGTAAAGTTGTGTTAGGTATGGATGTTTCCGTGCTAATGCCAGAATCCTCTTTTCTGTCATCGTACAATCTACATCATCGTCCTGAAGAATAACATCTTTCTTCAAGACTTTCACTGCATACACTTCATCTTTACCTTTTAGCTCTGCTAACATGACCTAAAACAAAAAGAATTTCTCTTTATATATGTGTAACATATCATAAATGCAGGGTTCCATATATTTTTTAATACAGTGGAAACACAGAGATTTAAAAATAACAATGAAACAGTGGAACTAGATACATGTCTGGATGAAACTGCATGTTTTATATTATTATGGTAATATAATTTTAGAAAAAGATAGCTCTAGTAGTAGTTAGATTTGAGAAAACTAACAGATAAAATTGATACAGGTTAAGAATGCAGAGGATTATATTTTAATGAAGAGATAAAAAATTAAAATTCTATTAATCTCAAAAGCTAATTAAGTTGGTATAAACATTAATATATTTCCCACTTCAATTCTCATTTTTGGTAGGAAGACTTTTGTGTGTGATGAACATAATGATACACAATCACACACAATTCTAGTAGTTTTAAAGCTGCTCATTTTAACTGCTATTATTCAAGATTTAAGTCCTATACGCTGTTCTACCCTCATCAATTCCCTACTGTGGGAAGGCACTTGGCAAATTACATCTTTGCAGCATACATGGTGTGTTCAGCATTTCTCTAAGCTGCTTCTGCTCGTCAGATCTGAGTGGAAATGCTCAAGTTCTGCTTCCTGCAGAACTGAGCACCAACACACACATATAAATCGCTTGAAGTGAGTAAATTTGAACTGGGTATTATTTAGGGATCAAAGAGACTCTTAGGTTCTTTATTCCTGTTTCATCACTACTTTCTTGAAAAGTATTGATATTCTTCACTTCATTATCAATACTCTGAAAGAGAGAAATATTGGCATCTCATTTCAAAATACTTGACATCTCATTTCAAAATACTTGACTCTAGTTACTGTAGTGACCTAAAGTACAGAAAACTCCATTAATCATCAGGCTGATATTCCTGATACTCAAAACAAAACCTGTTTTTACCTAGAGGGTAAAGAATCAAAAAAAAAAAACACTGGGAGGGGGAGCATTTTCTGAGTAGCAGTATGAATGCTTTTAAAGCAAAATCAACCCATGCATCAGAAAGAAAAAGCTACCCACCTTGCCAAAGCTGCCTTTCCCTAATACTTTGATGAAGTTGAACTCTTCAAGGCCTATTCGCTTGCTCTGCGCTTGTTTGAGCTCCCCATTTTCACCATTCTCCCCAGCTTTCAGCTGGTTGTCTGTCGATGTTGTAGCTGTTGCCCTGTGTTCCTCTCCCCGATTGTCAAATGATAGCGCTTTCCTAATGTTGTTTTCCAGCTCTTTGATTTCTGTGGGCATGTGAGAGAAAATGTTCACTTTAACTGAGCATTAGAAAATCAGTCTATGTTGATTTCATATCAGTTCTGGCCAGAGATATCCATCTTGAATCTGCCTCCCATCTTTTCTTGTCAGCATTCTTGAATGCTAGGCAGTGCATTCTGTGGCTAAGAATACATACTTAAACTACTTCACCTTACAGTAACCAGCCAAAACCCTGAAGCAACAGGAAGGGCGGCCTTTTAAAAAGATCCTGAGAAAATGACACATCCAAAACTTGAAAGATAAGTCAGAGTAGTGGCCAAGCAGTTGTTTCAGGGATTTTGGGGAGTTCCTGCACCATAGTAGTCTTTTGTTTTACACTGATACCCCTGTCTTCCTGAAGCACTTATCTTCCTGCTTAAATATTTTATAGTTGTAACTTCAAAAGTTCAAAGGAGAGTTGGGTGCCCCAGTCCTACTTGAAGTCAATGCGAATGGAGCACCTTACTCAATCCCAGTTGCTGTCAGGCACCCATCAATGAAGTGGAGAGCCACCTGAGTGCTGCTTCAAGCATTCACTGTAGATCTGCTAAATGGTTCTGAAGCTCCCTAAAGGTTAGGCAAGGCGAGTCCTAGCGGACATTAGTTCTGCATTCAGAGACTTACAATAGGTATTGCCATTGAGTTTTGAAAGCTTCTTTCCTTCTCAAAATAAGGGTGGGAATTTTCCCAGCTGTAAAAAATTTCCAAAGAATTTGACACAAAAGTATGTGCCTTCCTTTCTCTTGATGTAAAAGGAGATTTTTCATACATCATTTTATTCCTAAGACGCTACATAAGATACCTAATGCACAGATTTTTAAAACATAGATCAGGTTCTAAAAGTGCTGCTGACATGCATTCTGTCAGGCTGTCCTCTTCAATAAAAGGAGGTCAAATCATTGAAAGTTACAATATTTGTTTCCAAATGAATATTTGAAAAGAATGTCTGACAAGAAATATGGTATATCTTCATAAAACTATCTTCATATCTTTACCCTTATCTCTAAAGACCACACCGACATTCTAGCACAGCCTAATTGAACAGAAGTTGCTATTTTCACAAACATTCAACAAGGCACTTCAAGAAGGCAATGTCATTGCAAAAAGTTATTAACTGTCCTTCAGATAAATAAAGGCTTGCTCAAGATCCATGGTACTATCTACAAATCTTCCTATGCTTACAGTTAAAGTGATTGCAATAGCAACTTTACTCCTCATAGTCAAGGAAATTAAAACAATATATATCAGTTAGGAAACAAGAAAAGATACTCCACCTTGATCACATGGGGAGGTTGGTGCTGACTTTGACCTATCATCTTCCGTTGATGCGGTTCCAGGAACTTGCTGTTGAGTCTCTGCACCTGCAATCAGCTAAGAACAATTCCAAAGGGAGTCCTCAGCAATTTATTTCAACAACATCAACTCACAAGAAGAAAGCATGAAGGAAACTGAAGATGTTCTAGCCTTGATGAATCCCACCAGCAGACCTCAGCCTATCTCTTCAAACACAGAGCACAATATATTCAGAGAAATTTAAGTTTTAAAGAATTAAATACAATAATCATAAGCAGTAAGCAGGAAAATTTTGAATAGCTGCCCTGAACCTGTGTAGAAATCTATCTAGTTAACACATTTAACTACATCAAATACCAACAAGCACTGCAAACCAACTCATGCATTAAGAACAAGGCAATTTGCTTTCTCAGGAGCCACAGTTAAATATATTTTCTCTGATTTCTCTGTGTTCCTGTATCATTTATAAAGAGCGTACAGGGAGCCTAAGGCTGCAGTAACCAGTAAAATGATGCTACAGCAGAACAGAGAGACAATATCTTATGAAAATACAGTAAAATTCCTCTACTTCTGCAAGGGAGAGCAATGGTTTTGTTGTCACAACCACGCAAACAGAGATAGAAAGCGTGGTCAAATTCTGATCCAGGATACACACTATGAAATCAGAATACTGCCATCAACTTCGGATGTACTCAGGGTGACCTATCCTTTTTGTTCCAAGAACAACAGCCTAGTTCTTCCTATAACAGTGATGATAACACTGAAACCAATTAACTCCGCAACCACCATCTGGCAAACAGTTCCTCTTTGAGGAGTCAGCATACTGAGCATGTATCTGCATTTATGAACAGTATCATTTTGTGGTATAGAGTCCCAACAAATCAATTATTCCATATCACTTTGCAGCACGATAGTCATTTATATTTTTACAAATGGCTGTGTCAGATTTTGACTTTCTGTCAAATCTTCTTTCTCAAAAAGAGTAAATCTTTCCAGACTATATGGTCTCCAGGCTTGAAATTTAGAACAGATGACCTATACTTATAAATCAACAGCCAAAGTCTTATTCTTGAACTCATTAAAAATAAATAATCAAATCTTGCGCAGGCCAAGTTAGTGAGATTCTGTCTCAACTATTAAAGTTAAAATGAAGTCAGGTTTATCTCATTTTTCATGTGACACTAGATAGTTAGATTACCTTTTTTCTTCTCTGCCCACTATTAGTAATCTTATCCGGAGTGACTCCAAGATCTGCAAGAACTTTAGCTATGCCTCTAGCATCCACCCCGCAGTTTGGTGCCACATTTGTTTCACAGCGTCGATGTACATTCATCTTGCAAACTGCAATGAAACGTGTCAAAAACAAAAGTATTTCAGTAAATTAAACATTACCTTAGCATGTCTTCTGTCTTACTTATACCAGACCTTACTGGACCTATTAATTGCTTTTTCAAAAACAACATAATTTCGGAAGAAAAATACGTAGCTGTATTTACAGTGGTACTTGAAATGGAGATATAAAATGATTAACTTAGTTATCAGGTTGTCATTCTTCTGCTATGAAAATACAGTGGCTTTGGACTGTCACAGGATAGACACACATATATTCACAAGAACAGACACAGCAACAAGAGAAAATATCTAATGATTCTGTAAATCTTAAATAGAATTTGAAAAAACCCTTTGGAGCTTAGATTTTAACCATTCACTACTCTCATTCTGTAAAAGCAAAGTAAGTCCTTCATATATTAAAGCCTCTTGCTCTATTGTACCTAAGAAGATTAAATCCTGCTGTAGTCAGGCATAAAATCAAGAATGTTTTATTGCAAGTCTATGGCACTTTCTTTAGATCACAATCCATTTACTAAGGTCTTTCTCAAAATACCTTCGTTGGCATCTCCGTAGGGGAAAAGAAAGTTTCACTGCTTGCCAGAGAGGGGGAGAACATATTTGAGCAGAGAATGATTTTGTCAGGAGCCAGATAATACATTTTATCTTAAACTTCACTGCCCTCTTGTGGAACAAGGTTTAAAGAAAGCAAAATTCCCAAATCAAATAAAGTAGCATATTGACAGTCAATCAGTCAAATTTCTCACTTCATTACTTGCACCTTCTCCTCCCCTTGCCAAAAAAAGATAGATATTTATAAAATTAAACAAAGCTTTCAACACCATTTTAAACAAAACTGAGATTAAAAGAGCAGTGCAAAGAGGTATTATTTCTGAGATAATGCAGGTGCCTTTCATTTTGGGGCATCTTTCTGCTCCCCAGAATAGCAGCAAGAAATTGCTAAACATTGTATTTGGTAATAAAAGCTTAGTGGGAAGTTAAATATTTGACTTGAGATTCAAAATAGAAGACAGATAGGAACTGAACTGGTTGAAATAAAGCGGGAAAATTTTGTACACTCAAATTCTATGAAAATGTTTTGTAAAAAGTAGTATGAGAATAAGTGGTGAAAATAGAGGAAAAATAACTCTCTGGAATATACTTCTCATGGCTGGAGCTCCAGCCATGCAAGCACAGCTCTGAAGAGGGGAGTGCTGTTTGACACTTATTACAAAGCAGATAAAGCACACGGAAAATTCCATTTCCAGAAGTCTAGATTTCATGCAGACCATATTTTGTAGGTCTGGTACAGATTTTTTGAACATATAAAAAGCAACACAGGCTTTCTGAATGACCATTTGCATGCATCTCCCACACTGTATTTTCATACATGAGAGAGACATTATTTCCTACAGTTTGCAGAAAATGAACCTATATGGTACTTGAGAAAGAATGTGGCAATGAAGTAATATAATCACAAATTAAGCAGAGAGATACTATATCTTTGAGAGTAAAACAACCAGGTTAAATTGAAAAATCTCCTCCGAGCAAAGCTCCACTACAATTAAGACGGCTTTTGAACAAACCCTTTAATAGCAGAGAAGCAACAGTCTGACACCAAAACACTGAGCACCCGCCAGACTTCAGGGTTTGTCAGGAGAATCTTCTCTTTCCCCTTCTGGCCAGCAGTTGGAGACTTGGAACATTAGGTAGCTAGAACTATGTCTTATTTTGAGTTTTATAAGATAAGTTTTATTAATAGATTACAGAGTTTTCTATATACATGGTTCAGCATTTCTGTCCCTTAGAGAAGCACATAATGCCATTTTTATATTCATGAAGATGGAGCTATTCATTCATAACACTATTACAATATAAAAATGTGAATAATTCCATTAGGTATTACTTCCTATTGATCTGACACAATCCTCAAGACATCATTCTCATAAATGCAGTAATTCCAACATTTTATTCACTATTCTAGAAGACATGATATTTCTTTGCAAGTGTATGTGCTGTATTCTCCCCCTTTTAGGCCATATATCTCTGCTTGAAACACAGAAATGCATATCAAAACGTCAGATTCCTACAGAAACTTCATACATAGTCCAGTACATGCAGTCCACAAGAACATATTGAATCCTTTCCTTTCTGAACAGCGAGGCTAGGCAGACTATCACAAAGCATGATTTAGCTAGATGTAAAAATACCACATCTTCTGGACATGGAGCAACACATGTTCTGCCTGGCCTCCTACACAGAGAGTCACTTTTGAAGATGATGTTAAAGTTAAAAAAAAAAAAAAAGAAAAAAAAAAAAGAAAACACTGAAAGCATATGAGTTGTTAGGATGTAGACTGTCATACTCCTAATTTTATATCAACTTGTAATTTCCTGCGTGGCACTAAACACAGCCAGTGCAGAATTTGTTTCTGCACCTTTGTTGCTTACATCTGCCATTGGGTCATGTTGCAGGCAGGGTAGAGGACCACCTTCTTACCACAGTGGCAATCCCAGCATCCTGCTGCTTGCCTCCTATTAATTTCTGTGCATCCTAGGAAGGTCAAAACCATTTTCTAGGAGTAGCCTATTTTTTGATTACAAGAGTGAAGGTCTTTCCAAGTCTCCTGCGCTTGCCCAAAAACAAAAAGAAGCTCCAAAGGGGTAATCCTTACCTTTGCATTGTAAACCTTGTCTCAAAAGACCCCAGAGCAACGAACCACAGTGGTCACAGAAGGTGGGCACTTTGTAATTGTGAATGCTGAACTTGTGAGGCATGTTGACACTAAAACGCTGGGATCCCACTTGCTGAAAAAGGAAAGCATGGCATATTTCATTCTAATTAATCTCTTTATAATCAGTGTACACCAAGGCCCTGTAATGTTTTGAAACCCCACAGAATTCAGGCAAGATAAAATAAGCCTACGATCAAATGATGATCTTTTATTACGTATGCTCCAGCCCTAGAGTTCCCACTATTTTATTTGGGGAAAAGGGAAGGGCTGCTGTTGTCCAAGAGATAAAGACTGAAGTCTGCTTCCTAGCGCTTCTGGGAAAAATAAATACACGGCTATCAGGAAAAATCTGTTAATGTGGAAGGCAAGGAAGTCACTCCCAATTGTTTTAGGAGCAGGAGGCAGAGCTAATACAGAGCTAAGAAAGAGAAACAAATCACAACCCCTTACTTTTCCATATCCCACTGTTCTTTAGGTTACGAAAATGATAACAAGAAAATGCTGCATTCAGGGACTCCAAGGTAAGATTACTTACTAATTAAAGGATGTCACTGACAAGTTTTTATAGCAAGGCAAGAGATTTATTTTGATGTTTTTCCTTCCCTTTCCTATTATCGCTGGCTTCTCTCCAGGGCTCTAGCACCCTTCTAAACAATGAGAGCATTGTAGCAGCAAACCATACCACCATACCGGCCTCCACCAGTCTGGAGCCTGGGAATATAAATCTATGCAGGACTTTATATCTTCCTGTGGGCATTGGGTACTGCTGAAAATCAGGACTAGTAAGATACAGCCCTGTAGAACAACTGTATGTGAGAGTACAGCTTTCAAACTTAATACAAATAAATACAGTACTTTTTGGTGGTAAATCAGATATTAAAGAGTGCCTAGCTTTCAATACAGACAATCATTTTGAAGATGATTTTAAAGCACGAACACAATGTAAAGCAGTAGTGTATAAGGCATCCTGCCTGACGCTGAAAGACCCATCAGTTATACCGTACCTCACGTTATCACTACTGTCTTGTTATATAACAGGTCTTCTTTAATGCACATATGGCTTTTGTTCAACATTTGGACAGCCTGGATGCAGTCCCTGTTGAGGTGAGCTTTAGTGAACAACTTCTAGGTAGGCTTATATATTGACATAAGATACCCAAGCACACTCCATATATTATCATCTGCCACATAAAATGCAGTTAAGGGATGAAGGGTCTGATCCTATTTTTTTTGAATTAAATCAATAAAGCTCATTTAACTTGGAAATAGAGGTTAAAAATGAAAACACGGAGGTGGAGCGTGCTTAAGCTGTGCATTCAGACGTTATAAAAATGTTTACTAACTTGAATAAACTGCCTTACTATAATTTCCATGTAAATTAAACTGTTTTGATAATTTGTCATTGCAGAGTAAATGCTATTATTAACAAAAAGATCAGAAGGGCACAATAACCCTGTGTATCATTTATTGATTAAATGGAGGAGATGGCGCTAATTTGAATAGATGAAAGAAACAGTTTTAATCTAGAAAATACATTTTATAAATATTTACCTCGTCATGAGTTTCCTGTTTTTTCAAGCCAGCACATTTCGTTATTATAAGTTCATGGCATCTTTTGTGGACTACGCAAGTGCAAACTATAAACAAAGAACAGATAAAAGAATGAGTTTTCTTGAAGATTTTAAAGTAAAAGCTTGAAGCCAAAACACCAGAAACACTGGAACATTAAAGACATGCTGCAAGTGACTGCTGATTTAGGGAGTTCTTACTCTGGTTTAAAAAAAACAGAAGACATGCATTTTTGAAAAGTCAACACATCAGGAGAATTAAAGCAGAAAATACTCAGTTATGTAAAACTGCAAATCACCTTGTAAAGCACTAACTCTACTTTTTCTTTTTCTTATATAACAATCATTTATTTGATACAGACCATGATTTCCACACCAGGTAAAAATAATTCCTGTCTGGAAACCTTCCAGAGGAACAGAGACATAAGGACAATTCATTGTACAAGAAATTAAGAGTTGAAAACGAAGCACTTTGGCAGTCTTAGCTATACCCTTCTCTACTATGACCTCTATAATTATCTCATCTGTTTAATTACAGTCTTTGCAATTACCTGGCATTTTTTCAGGGAAGAATCTTAAGAAAAATAAAAATTTAATGATTTTAAAATGCAAGAAGTGAAAAAATAAGAAACCAGAACCAGCAGAACTGCCTCCACTTGGATGTGCATTCAAGAGGTAACTAGAATCTACTATTCAGAGATGTTAATTTTGCTACTGTTTTATATATGCTGTCCAAGATCAACAGTGTTAAAAAACTTATTATGATTTATTGTAAAAATCTTTGGTGAGCTCAACACATTTGGATCTGCAGGCTTGTTCTAAAGCCTTGCCTTTGTGCATATAGAGTCTCTTACTTATATTTTATAAATTCAAACTTCCTACTGTACACTTTCTTCTTACCTTGACATTGGTATCCCTGTTTGCCTATTACACCCCTGAAAATAAAACAAAGTATTTTAGAAAATGTAGAAGACAAATTTAAAAATTACTTTTTTTAAAAACCCTTTTCATGTACACTGTCAGTCAGCATGTTCCACGTTAAGAAGGACTGATTCATTGCCATACACTCTTAGGAAATAATAACTGGATCAGATCAGACATTAGATTTTTTTAAGATACAACTGGATATCTTTGGGTAACTTTGAAAAACATGAAGTTACTGAGGAATCACGGAAAAATGAATGTCTCTACTGCTTTTCCCTACTTTTTCATTCAAAAGTCATGTAAATCTAAAAGGAATTCTTGACATACCACCCTTCTTAAAAAAGGGAGTTCTCGACGTCCATCCCAATAATAAAGGGTTTGCAGATTTAGCACCCCCAAAAAACACAATAAAAATTCCAATAATCTCATCTTTCTAAAACTTGCTAAGGTGTATAGGAGCTCACTATTTCCAAGGAAGAAGATGGTAACACTTAAGTGTCTAAACAAGAATTTGGGCACTTTGGCAAAATGAGAAGGTCTAACATTAGATCAACAATTAGGCACCTCCAGTGCAGCAGCCTGGCTGTATACCTACAATTTATGGTGAGTACTAGACAGGAAGAGATTGAACTTTGTGGCTCAGAGGAAGGGGAAAAAAAAAACACAGCAAATTATGACATTCATAATGAAAGTCTAGCAGTCTTCTATTATTGTCTGCAAATTGATGACAGCTTAATATTAGAATAAAAAGGAAAACAACTAGCACTCTGTTCTGCTTATGTTTCACTAAAGGCAGGATGGTATATTAACTCTCCAATACGCAGTTAAAAAGAAAGCCAAGATAAAGTTGCTTCATACCATATAAAATCTCTGCAGTGTGAACAATATGTTGGTTGTCTAAGATAGGTGGCCATGAACTTGTGTCCATTAACCTGGTGCACTCTGCGTCGCACGGCGCCCTGGCGCTTTCTGGGGCGCATACGCTCCCGGAATACACGTTCTTCATTGTCTTTGGGGGCTGAAACAGAAGGGAAAAATAAAGTGAAATAAATATGGACTGTACCACACACAAAGACTGACTAAAACGCAGTGAACTATTCTATATTCTTCAAAAATAAAAATAAATGCCTCTAGTTAGCAGTGCAAAAAAACTGCCCTAACATGAGTGTAATTTTTTCCCTTTCAGTATCAAATACCAAAGAGCAAGTGTTTTCATTGCACAGTATTGCACTAATGATTGTAAACTTCTCTTGCTACATTCAACCCAAGCTGTGAAGAAGTCTTCTGTTTTTGTTTTTTAAACTATCAAACACACTAACAAGTTCTTAAACTGTAATTAAATAGTTAAAATCTCCAAAGATCTCACTTAATCTTCAAAAGCCCACTCTTCTCCCACCCCCCAGGAAGCCTCAGAAAGTGCTGACACCAGCATATAAAGCTCAGTATCAAGCAGAACAAAAATTCTATTCAAAACCAATTACTTTGTAGACCTCTGATTAGCATCCAAGCTTCAGGCTCTAATGCTCTACTTCAGTATCGAGACACTTTCAACAAAATATTCAAGAGAACAACATTGTTTTTCTTAACCAATTCCTGCTTAATTGTACATAAGAGCTTCAATGGCAGAAAAAGTAAAAATTTAAGTTACTATATCTCAAAAAAAAAAAAAAAAAAAGTCACACCCCTGGATATACACAAGGTCATTTTCCAAGGCAATAGAGAAGCATCACTAACATCTGTATAAAATTTACCGTCCATATGCAACTGTTCAGAATGAATTAACAACAATGAACGCTACACAGTTGTTAATGAAAGACAGATTTTACCAGCAAATTAAAAAAAAAGACCTAAATCCAGTCATCTGTTGTCAGAGATAACCATGTCATACACTCCTGCTCACGATTCAACTAGTTTCAGATAAAAACCTTTAAAAGTATAAAACTTGTGAAGTTTTTGTCCCCAGTTCCTGTCGAACTTTTGCATCAGACCATTACTCCTTTCAAACCTGCAGACTTGCCTCTCTTCTCCAGGATAGATTTTCTCATTCTTGTCTGCAGCAGAGATATGCAAGGGCAATACAGATAAACTGGCAGAAGCATAAATCATCTTTGGCAAGAGGGAAATTTTCTCAAACCACCTCCCTCACCAAACTGCCTAGCATTCTTCCCAATTCTTTCAGCAGAAAGACCCTTTCTGTGATCTTTAGTACTACAATAGGAAGAGCCGTGGCTAAGATATTTGACAAGAGAACTTATTTTTATGTTGTATTCTTCTCATACGTATTTTATTAAGGCCCAATGCTTGTATTAATACAACTAACACTTTTTTTCTCTTACTGATTCTCAAGAATGACTTTCTTTATAGACAGAATATGAATGCAATGAAACTCTGCACACACCACTTTCATGCATGCCACACATTGAGAATAATTTAATACTTTTCTTCTTGGAATTTCACCTTCTCTGAATCATTATATCTTTTAATGTTATGCTAATGACATCTTTGGTCTATTGCAAGCTTGTCTTTACACCGGCTTCTCTTCTAAGTAGTAATGTGGGGTTAACAATAATGCAAAGCAAAAAGAAGTCAGAACAATTGCATTTGTAAAGCAAATGTCAATTTTTCAAAAAAATATTCAAATAGTCCCTAATGTTATAACTCGCAAAAAGAGGAGTTATTTGTTTATTTAGGAGCTGCTAGGAAATAGTCTTAAACTGATGAACAGGGAATATGGGAAATGCAGAGCACAGAACCATGAGCAGAGACCAATTTCTTCCATTACACAGCAAGGGCCAAAAACCATGACACTGTTACAGCACTGAAACACCCAGAGCCTTCCTTACACATTAGAGTAAAAGGTTATTTGCAGAATGAGATTTTTTACAAAAACGTTATTTGTTATTTTCAGAATGAGATTTCAGCAAGACATATAATGGCCAGAATGGAATTTCTAGGTGAATAAACATTGCCTTGCACAAATCTACCTCCTTTTTATCTGTGTCAAAGAATGGCCAAAAACTGAAGGTCCTAACCTTCCCTTCAGGGAAGGAGATAAGACATATTGATTATATTTATTTTTATGCATTAAATATCACCATCAATTTCTAATTACAATTCAGCTCTGTTGAAGAAAGATCATCTTTCATGAAGAATGTACAGCAAGCAGTTGGAAATCTTACCAAAGACTCCTATTCCCAGCATTTGAATGATTTATTGACATCAAAAGATGCTGGAAATCTTTTTTTTCTCCCCTTCACTTTCTCTCTGTAGCGTGATACTATTAGCATGGCTCTTTCGGTTATCATCCCGATTTCAGAATTTGATAAGGCACACAGCCTTCGTGTGAGAAAGTTAATGTTAAAATATCACTCTCTCGGAAAGTTTTCACAAAATGTTAACTGCCTATAGGAAAAGAACAAGATGTTCTCACAGCATGCAGTTCACAGTCGATACCATAATCAGTCTACACTATTGCTTTTTCTTTTCTTCCTTAGTATAACCCTTCACAGACAAAGCCTCTGTAATTTTACGAAAGCAGATGAGATATTCCTCCTTAGCTACAGGAAGAGAATTCCAGGACATCTTTTTCTTAGCAAATATCTATTTAAAATGCCTGTACTTTACCACATTTAATTCTCCAGCAGCAGTGCCTCTGCCTGAAGCTGCAGCCCTTGCTGCAGCCCACGCCAGCCCCAGCTTGCTGCTACCCAAGGGGTAATAAAACACACCCTGCTCTACACTGCTCACGCAAGACACTGAGGTTTTGTGTGGGTTACAAGGATGCTCTGTGCTGCAGGTACAGATCAGGCAGTAGCTTTAGTAGTCTCTCATTTAAATTAAACCCAGTATATCTGCACTTACTGCATACTGAACTGCCACGCTAAAGACATTCTTATAACTGTCTCACGACATCCACTTCACTAATGAGCTACCGTGCGCTCCCCAAAGTTTTCTCTTCATACCCAGAAAAGCAAAGACTACTAGACCGCACCAGAGTAGTTGGGAGAACCCCAGGCATTTGTGATACAGCCAATGGGTGTTTTCAAGATGTGCTTTGGAAAAAATTTAGCATCTCAAGCAATATTGGCATTTTAAATAAATTTTAAATAGAAAAAGTCCTACACTGGAACATGATAGATTCTAAAGAATATCTTTAAGATACAATATACTGCTTACAGTGATGCTTCTATTTGCAGTAGAAGAGTTCAAATTAAAATAAATGAATTTGTCATAGGCAGTCTATAAGCCTATATAAGCTTATAGAATCCAACATAAACAGCAACTTCTGCTCATGCTATTTCTGCTCTACAGTCACATAGGGTTTACCAGTCCCTTAGCAAAAGCCATTTCTTCGTGCAAAGCACATTCAGTTCCCTATGCCTCAGTCCTTCACATTAT
This sequence comes from Crypturellus tataupa, assembly GCA_034781795.1. Classification (NCBI taxonomy): domain Eukaryota; kingdom Metazoa; phylum Chordata; class Aves; order Tinamiformes; family Tinamidae; genus Crypturellus; species Crypturellus tataupa. Next base: position 2,494,653 of record JAWLRI010000847.1, on the reverse strand, counting down.
TTAGCTTATCCTTCTTTAATATACATTTTCAAAACAAGAAATAAAATGCACTCATGATAATTTCAGAGGGTTCCTGTCAACTGAGTGTACTGAGCTTGGTGGTCCTTAGGACAGCCAAATTCAGGACTTCTTGAAGAGAAATGAGTTCTGAACAACATCATTACGTCTGTTTATTCCAACCAAAAGTGACTCTGAGTTATCTGGAAAATAATAGTCTATAATTATTTTAACAGACTCACATGCACAGGCCAACACGTTGCCTACAATTTCATAAGCCACAACCCTGAAGACTTCCAGGCTTAGCTTCCAGCACTTAGAGAAGTATTAAAAAAGTCAATACAAGTATTTGGAGACAAAAGTCAGATGAAATTTCTAAGCTTGTTTGCTGAAATGAACTATCTGGAATGATGTTTAACACTGTTAGCAATATATGCTATACCTAGCCTAACGAGCAACATCTTTACAGACTTATGGGACAAACTGAGCACTTTTCAGCATCTCTGCGGTGTCTTCAGACGACGGCCAGCCCTAAACATGGCCAAGGGTCCAAAAAACACAGCTGGTTTAACACCAACCTGTCATAATTACAACAGGGTCTAGCTGGACAATAAATGCAAGGGAACAAGGATGCTACAGATGCTTTATTGCTGCAGATTCAAATTGATATTTCATAATATTTCAAATGCAGCTGCTGCAGCCGGTGCATCTGCACTGCACCACGGCCGAGCACCCACACTATCCTACTCAACACAGCTGGTTTGTAACCCGTCTCGCACAGAGGAGGGAGGACGCCGAGGCCTGGGGCGACCTGCCTGGCATGATGGTGGCACCGGGAGGCCGAGGCACAAGTCAGGACGGAGCGAGATCGTGTCACGATGCAGCAAAACGAGCTCCCCATAGAACCTTCCAGAACGTGGTTTGGGGCCTCTGCAGCACGTGTGCCGCCATCAAGGTTCCTCCCAGCAGAAACCTGCATTCAAAAACTTGCTTCTCTTCTAGACCTTTGCTTAAATTCTGCCTGGAAGAGGGCTTCTGCCTATGTGCATTTAGGGGCTTCCATACACACACGGGCCGGTAAAAGTGGGCTTGGAGTGCAACAGGTATTACTTTCTGCTTTGGCGTTGGACTTGCTTTCCTTTTCCTTAAAAAATAAATAAGTAAAACCAAGCCATTCTCCACTGCTTTCCACTAAGCGACTGCTCACCGATGCTCTGGATCTTCTCCCTGCCCCTTGGCTAAGGGCTCTCCGGGCCGTTCTCCTCAGCGCTCGGAGCGCAGGGGCACCAGGAGCCCCGCGCCGCCCCTGCAAACCGAGACTGGGCTGGGGCTGTTGAGGCACAAAGCCGAAAGGCACCCAACCGCCTCACGGATGTTAACGCTCCTCCAGCACCTCCAGCACACAGAGAAGCCGGATTCAGTTTCCCCAGGTTTCCCCCCGCTGTCAGCCACCCCCAGCTCGGAGCCGGCAGCAGAGCTGCAGCACGTAGCACCCGCAGGGCACCGAGCAGCTACCTGTTTTAGAGGGGATCTTAATGAGGCAGCTGGGAGAAGCAGAGGCAAATATTAGCTCTCTCACGTGTTTCTGGTGCCCTGCTAGCTGTGCAGGCGTACGTGTGTGGGAGGGGGGCTCTCTGCGCCTTGGAAATGACGGGGGTGCTGATGTGATCCTGGGGGACACGTAGAAACGCAGATGCATAAATAGCTGTCAATCCCTGAAGCAGGCAAACTGGAGGCTGATTCCTCCTACTCCCTTCCCAGGTTCTCCGCTGGTGGTATTTAACATTAATTATAGCAATAGAGAAATAAAAAGTTAGGCGGAAATATTTTTTAAGAAATATGGCACAGCTGAAATAAGATCTTTTTTCTTAAGTACAGTTTTCACATTACACTCCACTTGGCAAAAGAAGTTACATTACTAGAAATACCACAGGGAAGTTAATGCAGAACAACAAATTTTCTGAAAAGTCCATTTCACATCTCAAGGTTTTTAGGACAGAATTTCAGCTTTCAAGAACATCTCCTAAAGACAGAGCACTTTTAGCTTGGAAAGAGACAGTTGGAGAGAAAAAAAATACCATGCAAACTAAGGCTCCTTCATTCTTGCAGTGTTCTCTTTGGGGAAGAACAAACAGCCTCTCTCTACACAATGCCCTAATGCCAATAAATCTGCAACTGAAATCAGAGAGGTGGAAATGTATTCTGCATATGGTAAATACTCACACTGCTATTTGGGACAGGTATCTTACTCCAGTGAATGCAATAGGGTCTAATCAAGAAGAAACATAAAACTTAGGCTTGGACTTGATAGTTTGACCTGATAAAAGTCTGCATAGGAAGAAAATGAATTTTGTTTGTGGCACCGAGCTTCAGGTAGCGTTCGTGATGAGTGCAGGGGGTTGGACTAGATGACCTCTAGAGGTCCCTTCCAACCTTAGCCATTCTGTGATTCTATGATTAGTGATGAGTGGTGCTAGTAGTCAGGTGGTAGCATTCATAGCGCTAACAGTGTAGGCAAAACAAAACTTGCAGTAAGGGGAAATAGTTCTTAATAAGCCAACTAATTCCTATAGCTAGACACATAGGCGGTCTTTTGAGTGAATCTTTCAAGTCCCCCACAGACCAAGGTTAGACTGGGATATACAAAATACCCCTCTGGGAGTTGCAGCCCAGGTAGATGCCTCAGCTAGTGCTGAGGCGCCGTGGCCACACAGCATGTTGTGGGCAGCACAAAAAGGGTCCTCAGGACAAGCCCACAAGCATGGCCTTGCAGATTGTCCTTCAGGGCACACACAGACACTTGTGGTAGGGACTCATGTGAACCAGCTTCAAGAACGGACATACAGCAGGATAAACACACCATGGGCTAGGCTGCCATGGAAGATGATCTTCCTAAGTGGAGCACACGCAAATGCTTACTTTAACAGCGCTCCAGGCTACGGCAGTGGCCGTGGGGCCAGCACCTGAGCAGCTATACTTTGTCAGTTCCTGGAGAGGAAATGGTGTCGTGATGCTAAAAACATGTGGCATTCGGAGAACTTCAGTGCAGAGCTCTTTTCCCAAGAGATGACTACTAAGCCAGAGAGATCCCAAATGACAGTATTTTAAGCACATGTTTATGACAGATAGGAAAAGCTCAGCACTATTTTCCTAATAGTTGCAAAAGCTCTGTAGAGAGTGATGAAACAAACTTGTATGACTGGGATTTCTAGTCTTTCAGAAAGTGTTGTTTCTCAAATATTTTTTCAGCTCTGGCTTTATTCCTTTACCACAGAATAACAGAAATTTAAGTGTAAGGAACCCTGGAGATGCCCTCTTCCAGCCTCCTGCAGGCTCTCAAGCGCTTCACTCGAACCCTGCTAGCATTTGTCTAGCTGTTCTTGAAAAGCTGCAGTGAGGGAAATTCCACAACACGCTCCTGTATCTCCTTTCACTACCCTGGCAGGGCTGCTGGCAGGCAGCTTGTTTTGTTAATATCCAAGCCAAATCCTTTTGGAGCGGTTATGCCAGATAAGTGAACGGTAATCTGAAAACGCAAGTTTTCCCCAGCACAGAAACTCCTGAAGTATCTCCAGCCAGGCCAGGGAATATAATCCTATTGCATGCCACGTGCAAAAGAGCAGGCTGGGGATGGCCGCAGACACAGCAAGAAGTCACAGAAAAGAGCACTGTGAAAATCAAGAGTACTTCTGAGGCCATCGTAAGACAGAAGCTGCTGTGAGCTAGTCCTGTGGCATCTGCAAAACACCCAGATATATGAAGGCAGAAAGGGGGATGAAAACCACTCCTGTCTTTGTTACTAAATCTCAGAGTCATCTTCTCGATTCCACTTCCAGGACACCTTCCTGTTAGTGACAACTTGTTTACATCCGAGTTTAGAAACGCATATCCAAAAGCTAACTTGCACTAAGAATCTGCATAGAAAATCTTGGAAACTTGCGTAAATGCATTAAGGACAAACACTTATGATGTCAGGTCGGATGACAGGTCAGAGAAGTTAAGCTTTCCAAACATTCATTATGCCTACTCTCCCACGAAGCTCCAGCCTATGATAAAAGTCACACACTCTTAGGTTTCAGAGCATTTCACAGTGGAAATGAAAACTTCTCACCTACAATTCAGATGAACACTATTCTGGGTACGTCACCATCACAGATGTGAAGACAAGAGAAGACAAACTTCAGCAGGAGGTTACTTTGGAGACGGGATTCTTTTTTCTTCCCTCCTCTCTCTCCTTGTTTGCTTGCTTTCCAACATTGTTACTTAAAAATATTAACTACGCTTCCAAGTCTTGAAGAGTTCTTTTAACTTGTTTCATAAGAAAAAATATAACTTAAGAGTCAGAATGTTCCTGTTTCGTTATCAAGTCCTAAAACCTACCCCTCTGCAAAACAAAGCAATCTGCTTTTTCCATCTCTGCTTTTTCAGATCTGCTTTTGCAGCTCCAGAGGATAATTTAATAATGAAACTAGATGAAAATATTTTAATTTTGCTGTAAACGCTCTGTGGAGTTTTAGAGGTAAAGATAAGATCAATCCAACTGATCATAAACACAATTTCAGAAGATTAAAGGATAAATGAGGAATTACCTTCCAGTCTAAAGCTTGTATCCTCAATAGGGCAGAGTGATCCCCCTGTAGAATTGCTTTTGAATCAAAAGAGTATCAGGCAGGACCCTAGCACAACTGAGAAGGCCAGAAAGGATAGCACAGCACCTCCTTTATCACAAGCAGTACAGATTCCTCCCATTAACATGACTAATTCTGGAGTAAATTTAAAAGCACTGAACCCTGAATTCTCCACTCAAAAGATTCTCAGGAAGGCCAGAGGGAGTTTCAAGCACAGGCAGAATGACACGGATATGTTAATATTTTATTTACAGATTAAACATTCAGATTCCCTCTTTAAATATTTTTCACCAAAGTAAAAGGAGGCTCTAAAAATTTTAGGGTTATTTCCTCTCAACAGTCTTTAAGTAATGAGACACAGAGTATTTGTACCTTCACGCAGGCAGCCTCAGTGATGACACTGTAATGGTCTTGATAAAGAGAATAAGATTTGACTCCAACAATGAGAGTTGTTATTAGAAATAACAGATGAGATGAGCATCTTTATCTGTTTTGACCAATATGTTCAGGACGCTTCATACCTGGTTTATTTCACTAACTGTACAGCATCTTGCTCTGTTCAGAGAAATCATTTACAATAATACCGCAATCTAACTGTTTAGAAGGAGACCTTGCATCAGTAAGAGGACAATGTTTCCCCTCTCCCCCAAAAGAAAATAACTTGAGAGGCTCCATTTCCAAAAGCACTGGGTTGACCGTAGAAATGGTACCCAAAGCACCACATCTGCACCAAATGAGCCCCATGGTTCATGGACAGACGGACAGAGAGAAAACAAGACAGCACACAAGCGTACAGAGTTTAGGCAAGTTTCTCCTGCCATTTTACTTGTATCTTCATAAACTGCTTCTGAGGGCCAGCAACACATGTATTGACAGTGAGGCCTGCAGAGTACCCGAAGGGGCCTCATGTGAACTGCACAGGACTTCCTTCTCTTGGAGGGAGGGAGCAGGGGTTGTTGCCCTTTGGTGCTTTAGTTCGCAGGGGAAACCACCCCTTGGACTTTCTGCGTCTCCCAGGTCTACTCTTGCATTGTGTAAAGCAATGCAAATATTAGTGTCATTACTCGCCATAGAAAGGATTACTCTCCAAGACTGCTGCCACCAGTAACTCTCTAATCACTACTTTCCTTTTTGGCAATTTATCAGGTGCTTCTCCCAGTGTTTCAACATGTTGCTGCTGTTTCAGTTTGGTACCTTTGAGCAGGGGTCATATCCTGACACTCATACCTGGGGATGTCACCCTCTTCCAGCATCCTTATTTCATCCATTTCTTACGTGGCCAGTTCTTGCAATCCAACAGGCCGAAATCAAGAGAAATCAAGAAGCAAAGAACTCGCTCCTTTTTTTTCAATGACTTTTTTTAAACACAAACATGGGAAGAATTTGTCTCTGTTGCTCCCCTACCCACAGGAGCTTAATTAAGGAAGTCTCTGACTCACATGAGCAGCGCTATTAAAGCAACTCTCCCATTTATGTCTTTCAATATAAAATCTATAATTAGTGATTGCTGTTGAGAGAACAATAATTATGTTATGTAAATCCAGAAGTACTCATACGATTTATTATCAGCATACTACTTTAAAACACCAATTTAGCAAAGTACCTCTGAGTATGACTATATGAAAGAGCATATTCAGTGGGCCATGGATTTCCATGGAAAGCCTCTAGTGTTTAAAGCACATACTCAGCTGCCCTGCTAGATTTCAAGCCTTAGCATCTCTGACACTGTAAAAGTGGAAACACACTAAACAACGTGTTCTTTTTCCTGGCAAGGCTCTGGGCACAGCATCATGAAGTAACTGCAAATGATGAGTTTGCAAATTGTCAGCAGAACCTGAATGTGTTAAATAGGTTTTTACAGAGTGGGTCTTCATGACCCATTATTGGCAGAATAAAGCACATTACTTCTCAATAACAAGGCTAAAAATAAGGGAAGTTCTAAGAATTCTCAATTGCTTTTAGATTTTAATACATAGGTTATTTTACTGTATGTGCACTACATAGTGATAAAAAACAGAGCAATGTGACAAGCCAAGAGAGTTGCTCATACTCCTTCTGTACAAGTAATTTGGTGTCTATCATTCATTTGCTCCCAGCTCCATCATCTCCTCCAACTGCTAACCTTGGATTGCCCATTTTAAATGTCCTGCTGACTTCTCTTGTTCCAGTCCCTCAGAGAACAGAGCAATAAAGAAATCTCTCCTCTTTCTTAGGTCTGCCTGCAAAGTTTAGCAGTATTTGGTGTTCTGCATGCTCTGCCAACTGAGACTCACGCCTCTTGTTAAAGAAAGCAGCATGTACCCAGCCCTCAGGCTATGAGGAAAAAAGAAAAACCTAAAAATGTGACACAAATGCATCTAAAGACCTGAAAAGGGAAAAAGAAAGCCCTAAAGGGAAACCCTCACCACCCGTAATCTTTATTACAGAAAAATCTCACCTTTCTCTGCACACTATGATTTCAAATCAGTATGGGGCTGGTCAAAGCATTTATCCTACCGTGCGACAAAGACACAGCAGGAGAAGATAAGACGCTGTGTTAGAAATGGGTTACAAAACTTGCTTGTTGCCAGCTTTTTCTCTTTCTCTGATATTCCAATCTTCCCATCTCCAGCGTTGACATATTCCGTGAATTCTACAGTCTTGGGAAAAGCAGGCACTTCAGCATCTTTCAGAGTCTCAGTACTTTGGAGAGCATTTTGTCCAAGCTTCCCTATAAAATGAAAAATGCTTCCAGCTAATGAAAAGCTGTCTAGTTGGACAATTACATTCCAGCTGAGTCAGAATTTCAGTAAAGCTTTAAAGTATCAGCTGCTTGAAGTAATCTAGTGGGACCTGAGCCATTTCTCCTGACCTAGGGCAGTTCATGTCTAATGAAAGTAAACTCCCAGAGGAAAAGAATTGGCAAATGAATTTTGAAGAGGGAACAGATGTGTTGATTGAGACGTATTTTGTTTTTCGTAGTTCTGTAAAGTTGATGTAATATTCAAGAATGCTTAAGAACTTACTGATTGAAGCAGCTGGCAAGTGGGAAGGGTGGGATGTTGGATGATGAGGTGCCTTGCTGTGGGAATTGAAGGGAAAGGAAAAAAAGAGGAGACTGAAATGGAGTCAGACACAGTTCTAATCCTTTCACTTTAGAAAAAGAGACAGAGAAAAGGAGAACATCAGCAAAAAGGGAAGGAGAAATAAAAGCAAGCCCAAGGACGATGGAAGAGAACACATCAGAGGAGACTCCTCTTGCTCATGGTAGAGAAACGGTGAGCAGTGCTGCTCACGCGGGTCAAGAGCGGCCTCCAGCACCAATCACAGCACAGGATTATTGGCAGTCAGCAAGTTTCCTTCCTATTCATCTGACCCAAGGAAAAGTTAACTCTCCTTACAAATAATTTTTCCATAATACAAACTTTTTATACACACACACACACACATATATTAAAAAAAAACAGAGATAGCCAGAGAAAAGTGCAAAGAACAATGATTATTCTCATGCATAAAGATTTAGGTTCAGATTCACTAATGTTTTCACAAAGATTCTGGATCAAATCAATTTCATTTAATGTAACTACCTTGAAAAATACATATTTGTTGATCCTAGTTTTTTATTACTATTATTATTCTAGATATGTGATATTTACTGTTATAAGGACTACACTGAAAACCATGTTTACACAGAACAGGTAGAGAAAAAGAGCTTTGCAAGACGGAGATACTTAAGACAGTTACACACCATGTTCCATTACTCTAAGCAAATTGACTTTTTCTGCTTCAGCAAATATCCTCACCATTTGTTACTTTTTAAGACTTAAAATAGCTCAGTGCTAGTGAATCCCTACAGCACTCACTAGAAGATGACTTTCAAAATATATGTGAAGACTCAATACAAGAACTAATCTATGTGTGTGGGAGAAAATCTACTTCTAACATTTCTTAAAACGGTATGTCTTCCAAGAAAAATATTTGTTAAATCCTGCGCTCTGCATCTGTATACTGTTGCTAAAAGAGAAAGTGGAGCATGCAGAAAGATACTGAAATCTTTTTCATCTTTCTGAACAACTTTATTGCTATTTATTTCAGAGAGGAAGAAGTTAAATTAGAAAATAAAATTGAGACAATACACTTCTGGAAATTACTAGTAATTTAATTTTTCTTATTATTCCAGTGTTCTGTGTAATTGTTTTCCATTAGACACTGAACCTGTCTACATTGTCAATACTACCATTTATTTTAACTATTCCGGAACAGCAGCCAAGTTTTATTGACACTGACAACACAAACCCACCTGGAATCCTGCCTACAATGCAAGGAAGGTGAAGTCTAAGGCAAATACATGGAGAAAGAAGGGAAGTACCTGCAGAATGAAGGACCAGTTATCATACATCTTAAGATGGATGCATACTAGAATAAAATCTATCACTACTTATAACCCTTTAGTTATTCCAGAGAATGGAGATACATATATAAAAATCAAGTAGAATTTGTCTCAGATTACTTACTATGTAGCCCAAAGTGTAAGTAGACAATATATTTCAGCAATTATAAAATATTAAACTCTAAAAGTTAATTCTATTTAAAGTTTAGTTTAACAAGAGGTCAAAAGGTACCAGACACTACTAAAATAACTTTCCCTAAAAGCATACTCAAGTCACAGCCTAGGAGCACAAACCCTTTCTGTCTTCCCTGCTTTCTCAAGCACCTCTGTTCATATTCCAGCACTATATAATTCATTTTTTCTTGGCTTTATCAGGTTGCCGAATAAGGATGTGGAAGTCAGTTGGCCATAAGTTAAATGAAATATACTCAGTGACTCCTTTTTGCTGCTGCCACCAATTTAGCTGTTCCCATGGTAAACTTAAATACCACCACAGGAAGCTACATCACGTATCAATTCACAAGTTGGGAAGTGTGGTGTAGGGAGATTTGATTTAACAGATCCCAGAACTGCCTGGTTGAAGGATGTGGCATTTAAAGCTGGAGCCTGGTTTTTTTATTTAACTTTAAAAAAAAAAAAAAAAAAAAAGAACTCGCAATCTAAAGAAAACTAAGACATATGGCAGAATTTCCATGCTGGCTTCAGACAGATTTTGATTTCTCACTTAGTTGCGCTAAGTGTAAATTACCTAAGAAAATGTCAGAAGTTCCTCGAAAAAAAATCCCTGTAACGCAATTTGCCTTTAGAAAATAAACTTCTAAACAGAAACTCCTACTTTTGACAGCTCTGTAGCCGGAGTCTCCGACTTAACTATCCAAATAAGACATTGCAGCATTCATAAATTAATTTTTTACAGTCATTTCAATTCAGAAAAGAAATAAACATCCTTGTTAACAATGAGGCAAAGAATTCCCTAAGAAAGATTTTCACCCAGAATAGAAAGTGATTCTGTCATCCAAAATTATAGCTAAAAGCCAATGATTGCAATGAAAACTTTTCCTGTGGTAAAATATTTATCAAAAATGATATATCTTACACATGGAAAAAAAGTACTTTGAATTCCTTTTCTTTTAAAAAATATTACCCTTGCTATTAACATGCCAGTAATAAAAGTCATGCATTTTGAAACAAAGTTGAAAAAAAAAATCTTTGAAGTAATTTAGATTAAACAAAGCCAAATTTATAGCCTTTTTCTTTATTCCAAGACCAAGAAATAGCAGCCAAGAGATCTGAACAAAAAAGAAAAAGATTCTAAAGACAGGAGAGAAAACACCATTTCTGAATCCTAGTACTCCAAAAATCACTTGAAGTGACTATGTTATTCAACCTGGTGTTGTTACAAGGTTCACAATAACATCATGCGACATCCAACACACGAAGACAAACTTTTCTTTTTAGTTTACTTAGAACACTCATGCATTTAAAAACCTAATATTACGCTGGGAATCCAAACTAGTCAAAAGTGCTGAGAGATTTTGTGCTCCTCTGTTTTGGGGTGCAACACAATGAACTTGTGCTAGAAAGTTCTGGTTTTATAAGATGCAGTGAAACTCTCTGACCTGAGCTACATTAAACATACCTTAAATTACACATCCAAAAACCTGAGGCACTCAGTAAAGCTGGCCATATATATAAAGGGGGACCACCATGAGCATATTTCAGAACCAGCTTTTTTGTCCTACATAGATGAATCTCATCCATACATAAAAGAAACTTCATTACACAATGGAAAAAGAAGTCGCAGAAACTGCCCAAGAAAATTAGATGGAGCTAAGTGATTTTTCAGCCAGCCCACACAGAACATTAGGGGGAAGAAAGCATTCCTGTGAGCAAGCATTAGCACTATTATTAGCAGCTCTGAAACTTGTTTGAAAGAATTATTCCAGCTTCTATCCCAGCAGGCAACACAAACTACACTTGTTCCCTGGATAGGAAAAAAAAAAAAAAAAGATACAAATTCACTAAAATATGATCTTCCCTCTGCATTGTATTTATCTTTGCCAGAAGGAAGGAAAGCAGGACTGAAACGGTTCCTGGAAAATAAGCGCAAAAAAAATCAATCCCACTTTAACAGAGGTCATTTTGGATGTCACAGCTCTTATGCTAGGGCTGTGGGTTGATGAAAATACTTTGCAGCTGAGGTGTAGGAGGCTGCACTGGAAGGGAAAAGCAAGTTTCAGATCTCAGTTTGACACTGGTCACGTCAAACATGCACAGCGAAGCAGATCACTGCTGTACATCCTCAGAAATGACAGGCAACCAGAGGACTTCTGAATGAAGCTTTCCTGAACATGAATCCAACATAATATACTAATACGGGCACCAACATGTTCATAATTGGGTGCTATTATGAGAGCTCTTGGTTTCATACCAGCGCTTATAGTGTGAACTATTCCGGCCTCCAGCCCATCTCTGTAAGGAGCACTACCTCCAAAACCACCGCTTGCCACTCAGGCAGAAGTTGCATACCTGTCATATGTATAACACACATATATGGACCTGATCAGGGACCAGCTGTCATAAAGTGCTGGGAGCTTTGAATTATACTGCTGTAAACCCACACTGAAAGACTCTTATTTTAAACGTAAAAAGAAATAAAAAAAATGGCTCAGCAAGTGTGGGACTTTAAAAAAATAAAATAGAAAGTTTCCTTATAGGCAATGTGAAATAACAGGTTATATTAGACTAGGCTAATAATTATTCCCTTGCTATTTTTTTCTTAAAAACATGTAATGGTGGTTTTATTGCTTTTCTTTAGGTCTAACTCTTGCAGAAGGGCATTTTTCCTATGATCCAATTTTCTTCTAACACTGTCAAATACTCATTTCTCCCTTTCTCCCTACCGCCTGGATTCCAAAGGAACAACAGCCTGAACTGACATGTCTGCTTTTGTCTGATAATATTTGACCTCTTCCAAGGATTTTATTTAAGATATCTTCCATGCACTAATCTCAGTGACTGCAGCATTTAAACTTTATGAACATAGATACCTAAATGAAACATTTAAAAAAAATTTACAATAACAAAAGCAATACTGCTAGCATGAAAACAATTATTAAAGAAATAGTCAATGACAGCTCAATAAACTTGCATACAAAAGCCAACTGTCTTAACCATAATTTGCCATGAATACATTAATATTAATATGAATGTTGAGAGATCAAAAGTCATAGTCAAAGTATATAGCCCTGCCCACAGATTCTAACTGTCATCCACTCTAACAGGGTTAACTGTTAATGCAGTAAAAGCTGAGAGTGAGCAGGAGTCCCAGTATATCTGATACAGCTTTTTTTTTTTTTTTTTTTTTTAACTGGTAGATGTCAAAGTGCTTTCCTAAAGAGGCATCAAACCATTAGCAGATTTGCTCGCAGCTGAGGAGAAGCCCTCCTGCAGAGGTCTGCCACCTGCTGCTACAGTCGCTCTCACTCAAAATTTCCTTCCCAGCCCTTCTAAGAAACCACAGACTGATAAGAAGCTCACAACTAAACCCAAATAACCATTTCCTTGTATGCAGCTTTTTATTAATTAAAATAGGAATGACATTGTTTTCCTTCTCCCCCACCCCCAGCATGAAAATGTGAATATTAGCCCCTCTTCAATAGCTTGAACTCTACATCTCTGTTTCTGAGCCATATTTTAACTCTGAACTCTAAGTTGCAAATACTCTGCAGATTCCCCCAGCTCCCAGCTGGGCAGAAACTGCTCGTGGCAAATGAGTTACAGATAAAAGCCGTTGGAAATTGTAGAAACACCTGTATCTGAAAGCATTATCTAAAACAGAGCTAACAGTAACCAGTAAGAGTTTTGAATCTGTACGATATGCCATAGCCCTGTATCATGAGGTGGTTAAAAAGGCGAATGGGATCCACGTACACTGCTTGGTTTTGTTCGCTACCAAGCCACATGTACCACAGATACACTCTAAAATTAGGCACTTTAACCCTGCCCCACTGAAAAAGGTGTTATAAATCATCATCTTACTGTTTACCCAGGTTTACTCCCCATCCCACTTACTTCTCTTTTGCAATTCAGACTGGAAAGTGAGCTGTCCTTTGTGCTTGGAAGCAGAAGATAAAATATCTTCTGCTGTAAGACTATCATAATGATATAGGAGTCAAAACAGCATTTTTTTTCCCTATAAAGTGTTGTTTTACTTGAAGGTGTGCAATCAAAACATAATTAAATCTTAGGTAAAAAGATTGTTTTATCCCTCTTATAGATAATTTTCCTGGAACCATGGGAAAAGTCAGAGTGGAAGTTGCCTTTGGAGGTCTCTGGCCAAACTCCTGCTCCAAGAAAGTCCTGAGCTGGTTGCTCAGGGCCTTGATCTAGTCCAACCCTTGGTCCAGTCCAATTCCAACAACTCCAGAGGAAGAGCTGACAGCCTCTCTGGAGCCCTGCTCCAACAGTTATCCTCTGTCACCTCTGTTGCCTCACTTACTTTTACTTAGGCATTCTACCAATGACAAAGCCAAGACTAAATCCCCACAAAATTGATTTTAGATTCTTTGATCTGATTATACTACAACATTTCTTCAAGTATCAACTTCAGGATTTGGTTAAGTGGAATCAGATGATGCTAAGATCTATAGTAAAAATGTGCAAATGCCTGGAATGTCTATGTGCAAGATAAAGTTTCTTAGCTTGCCTTAGTACATCACTGAAAGGTCTGCTAGAAAAATGAAAATAAAGGAGAAAAAGTTGGAGTGAGACCTGCAATAAAAGAAGCAGGTATATTATATAAATGCTAAAGTGCTTAACTCATTTTATTGAAGTGCAGAAAAAAAGTTACTACTGCTTCAAGCTAGCACTGATAACCACAATCTTCTGACACCATTTAACTTGAGGATTCCCCCTATGATCATCTAAATACCTGCTTCTCTTCATGTCAGCATCTTAATAATGGTACCGTATTCAATTATTATACAAAATCTTTTAAATAGCACATTATACATACGCTGAAGTCTAAATAGAAACTACAGAGAGCTCATTAAACCACACAATACCTATTTATATATGATACATTTAACTAACACTGGCCCAGTCATGGCTGCCAATTTTCTTTTCTTTAACTAGGTCTAAGAAAATAGACTCACAGTTAGCTTATGTAAGAGCTGGCAAGATTTTTATATATAATTTACAATGTAGTAGTTAGGCAGGCAGGCAGATAGATCAATCAACTTTTTACATTTAGTATTTATGGTTTACTGAGAAAGGAGATATCTTTTACAGAAATAGGAGTTTAGAAATCTCTATTTCACTTGTGTTATCACATCTTTCTATAAGCTCATGATTCATTGACTCGACTTCAAGGAATATTAGAGCACAAGAATATTTTTAAACCTGGTATCTGCACAGCTTAAAACTCATTTGCCGCAGTAAGATTAGATCAGTGCCGAAGTCTCAGTTTTCCTGCATACAGTGAGCGCGATGAGCTCTGCAGAACTCTACAGCTCAGCCGGACAAGTGTGATATATAAGTATATAATAAGGGTAATAAAATCACTGCTAATTTAACAGCAGAGGGCTCTCCTTTATATACTTTATTTGCGTAAATTATTTTCTGAAAATGCAGCATCACATTCATTATCACCTTTTACCTCTCCTATCAAACCCCAGCATAACTTTTGGGTCTCAACACAGAACCTTGACCATGCTAAGAGACAGGGATGTTGAGAAGTGCTGTCTCCACTACTGGAAAAATTGACTCTTCTTGGTGCTTGTGTTTTTTCAAGACTCTTTCAGTTTAGTGACTATCAATTAGCTAGTACTATGTTTGCAACTAAATTTCTAAGAACTGGAAATAACATTTTAGTAATTTTACATCAGGAACTTCTCAGGGAGGGGAATTCCTAGGCAGCACAACTTCTCCTAAAACAAACCCAATATGTTAATGGTAAAAGCCATAAAAGATAAACAAAAAAGGAAGCCAAATCAACAGAATAGGAAAATTACTGGAGCTGTAACAATCCTGGGCATTTGAAAATAAGAAGATTCATAAGCAATGTAAATAAACCTTTGGACATGGCATTTCAAATATCCCACCCTCAGACTCTGCTAGCTCAACACTAATGTCCAGGCTCCAAGGGGTACAAACCTTTCAGAGTAAGCCACTTATACCCCAAATGTTATAAAGCATCCCTGAACACTATACGCTATGATCCAATAAATAATTATATGTATCTAATATATAAAAAAAACAGTACTTAATATGGGTTTATGGCAGGAACCATCAATCATAACATTTTATCATAACCACAAGTGGCACTTCTTTATTTTAATTCAAGTTACTAGTTTTAAGTAACTCAGCAATTTTATCCTCATATAAGCTCAGTTATGTTTGGTATAACACAGTAATGGTGTTAATAATGTCTGTTCCTGGATAAGCATCGTACAAGTCCCAGCCCTCAATCGCTTTGTGGGAACAGCCAAGGGGGAAGAAAAACGTTTAAGTTATCCTTCAAGACACTGTTATCTAAATATAATTATCACTGTTTTTTCTCAAATATTTAAAAGGATTGGTTTTCTCACCTAGTCATAAAAAAGTTGCCAAACTGCTTCAAAGACCACCAAAATTTACATGGAGGGGCCACCTAGCAAAAAGTAATAGTTAGAGCAAAAAGAATAACTATATATAAAAAGTTTTATTTAAGAGAGACCTTTTTTTTAAGCTTAATACAAGAAGCTTCGTTAATGGTGTTTCCTAACAAGATATGGTGACAGAGCCACGCCAGTAAGCTGTTACTGGGTGCAGAGTACAGGGTTGGCACCTAAGACGAAATCCCGAAGGAAGCACAAGGCTCCCCGCTGGCAACGCGCGCACCCACAAGCCACTGAGAAGCATGAGCTGAGATCCAGGTGACCGCAGCACCTTTTCCAGCTTAGCAGAACTCGTTTCCAGGTCCTCTAAAGACTTCCTTCTCAACAGAGCTATGACCTAGTTGAAAAAAATGCAAAAGAATTATATTTTTGGCTCTTCGAACCAAAGTCTTTTGGCACTTACTAACTTTGCTGAATCGTTTTGGCTGCAGTGACTTTCCTTATCTGCCCAAGCAATACTCAGCAGTATGGAATTTGCTTCGAGTGCACACTAAAAGTGCCAACACTTTGCAAAAGCCATTATTTCTTTAGTGAAGTGTGTTTCATTGTGTTTTACAACACAAATTGGAAGCCTTTTCAACACATTCAGACAATGGCCATCAGCACAGCAGAAAGGTCCTTAAATGCATCCAAGAAAATCTCCAAAGAAAAGAAAGATCTACCACAATATGACCCAGGACAGCACGTGACAGACGGTCGGTTGGTGAGGACACGAACGCAAGTCCCAGTGCTTTAAGCATAAAGGAATGAGCATCGAACGCTCTGGCTGGTGATTATAGACACTGACGTATTTCAGGTTTCAGAATCTCCAAAATCAATTAAAAGAATCCTTTTTCATTACTGAATATTTTATAACTTAGTACGTTACAGTTACAGATGTGTTATTGATGACTGAGGCTCACAGTTAACACTCAGTAGAGTTGATAAAAAAGAGCTAAGAGATTTAATTACACCTTTCAAATCTGCCTGCACGCACACACAGCGGAGCTCGACGTTCAAACTTAGTTTCATCCCTTCTACTAAAAATATCCCTTATTACCGAGGAGTAAAAGCAAAAAGCTTATTCAGAACAAAAATTATAATTTAAGACAATGCCTGGTGTGAAATGACATGTACCTTGCTTTATTAATAAGTATTTCAGTAGCAGCAGCGCTTACGTAATAATCACGGCCTTTATGGCGACTGGTTATTCTGACAAGAAATCTGAAAGTGCTGTAGGAAAATAGCTCAGAGGGAAGGGAAGGGAAGCCGTGGGTCGGACCTGTCAGACACCCTTTTATAAAGTGTGCAAGTCCTGGCCTTTGCCACTTTTTGGTTGTGATATCCAGAGTCCAATTAGGAATTCTGTGAATGGATAAAAAAGGGAATATGCTGCAAAAAAATCATAGGGAACCCAGTTGCATTGAAATTTGCTGTTCCAAGCCCATGTCCCACTGAAGGGGAAATTGTTAAACAGGAAGAAGGGAATTATTTTTTAAACAAGGTAATTTTTTAATATATTATGGTGAAAGTAGGGGCAGGAAGAGAACAGTTTAATTAGAAGATCTTATTTAATTTTTGTTTTCAAAATGTAGCAATCAACCCTATTATAGCATATCAAATGAAAGATCCTGATTGCTTTTTTTCCAATAAGAAAAAGATAGGGCTAAACCAGGGATATATGGTATAGTATATATGGATATATGCTGTCAATCCTAGCACGTGAATAAACACCTTAGCTTTTACTATTTTTTTTTTCCTTTCTAAGGTTCACCTTCAAGGGAAATCCTCACGAAGAGAGAAGCAGAAGTTAAAGTTTGACCATCAAAAATGAAATAGTAGTTATGATTGCTTTTAGTCAGATTTTATAAGAGTGCAGCCCTGCATCTTTCTTAAAATGGTTGTGGAGCCTAAGCAAGACAGCCACAGGGTGGCAGAAGAACCAGCCTCTTGCTCAACCGCTATTGCCGCTATTGTCAGGAGGACACAGCGCGCTGGGCTCGCTCGGTACCCTGGACCATTTGCACCTAAAAGCGTGGATGAAAAACGCATCGCTTCAGCACAACTCAACCCTTAGGGATGGTCGCGGGGGACATTTTCCTAGAATTCTAGTTATTTTATAGAGATCGAGAATTTTATTAATCAAAAACTTCAAAATAAAGATCAGGTTATTTTAAACTGAACTGTTAATGATGCTTTTGAAACACAAATACTTTATAGATGCCACATTCAGTTCAAAAATCTGACAATATTTCCCTTTGACAATGCAGAACAGACCACGGCATCCCCTGGAAAACTCACTTGAGCATCCCTAACCTCCAGGGAGCCTTTTACAGCTTTCCAGAGAGGTCACCAGCTAGACAAGGAAACAGGGGACTCCGCCAAACGCTGCCTTCCATTTCTCTGCTCTCCCTGTAGCTAGAATAGCCCCAGGTGGGCTGTCTTGGGGCACAAAGCAGCTCACAGCCCTTAGCTGGCGGCAGAGCCGAGGGGCAGACGCTTCCGACAGCTCCGGTGCTCCCTGCGGGGCTGCCCAAGGCCACCCAGCTGACACACGCACCCGCGCTGGCACCTTCCTATCGGCTTGGGCACCTTTTATTTTCTTTTTCCTCCTTAAAAAAAAATAAATTACAGCAAATCATTCTATTCTGGAACCAAAATCCAGTATCCAATCAAAGGAGTCTTGCAGTCTTTATATAGAGTCCTTTAAATATAATTGCTACTATTTATAAATTAATACTTAGCATATTGCTTTCACCTCTGGAAAGTGTTTTCTTTTTCTCCTAAGCCTTTACAAAGGGAGCTGGAAAAGCCTTTAGCTGGATTGCAGCAGAATAAAAGAAGCAGTGACTGCAGGGGCAGATCCCATAATGAAAGGCATTAATAACTCCTTGGGATATTTGTGGGTACTGGGACCAGTCAAGATTGCAGCAAAATGGTAATCAGAAAGTTTCTTCTTTTCATCCTTCAGAGGATGAAAGGGAAGCGCGGGACTCCGCTCCCAGAGAGGACAGGGGTGCAGCCCCACGAGCACCTCACGTTTGTGCCTGTGGACCAAACCGTGTCCCATCCGAATGACAGGGGAGCAAGGGGTGGCTCCAGAGAGGAGCTTCATGAGCTCCAGCCTCTTCTGAAATACTCATTTTAAAAGGCTTTTTTAAAAAAATTAATCACTAAAATATTTTCAATAATCAGGCAACTTCAACTGTTGAAAAAATCTGCATTATGTTATCGATTCCAGCACAATAAGAGAGCATAAAAACACAAGTTAGTCCCAGAAGATAACTTAGGATAAAAATCATTTTCCTTTCCTTCCCCCAAAATCTAAGTAATACAGCGTTCAAGAATGAGAAACTAGAACAGGAATTGGTAGGAAGCATTTTCTCAGGGGATATTTTCATTATCAATTGTCCAAATGGAAAACTGTTCATACTAGCAAATGACCCCTAAGCTAGATTTCCAATACATACAGCATGTTAGCTGTCTTCTCTGCGTGATTTTCCTTGAAAATAAATAAAATGATAAAAGAAATATGTAAAATCTAAATTGAATGCATTGAATACAAATAAAGTAAAGGAAAACGAGGACATGTTAAACAACATTTCAGCTCCAGAAAGCAGAGCCAGACTGATGCTTATTAGTATTGAGTTATGACTGTCTGGTTATTTTCTCTATTTGACTGGTGTCACATGTAATGGTGACTCCTAATGGTGTCAAACAGTGTCACTTACAAACTCTGACCTCTCAGTCAGAAGTTTGAATTTATATACTTGTATTAATATATAAATATATATATAAAGCTTTTTGTTGCATTTAAAACAGGAATTTGAATTATGACTTACACTTGTGGAAAGTTTCTTCCCTAGTCAGATTATACAAAGAAACACAACACTTCCGCATCTCTTTAGCTTTGCTTTTTATTTCTGTAATGAGGCTTATTAACTCATACATGGCTATTTGCTAATATACCCGCACGGCATCCAAGTGACACTGTGCTGTGGCCATGCACATGGATTTACAGAGTAACTTTAGGCTGGAAAGGACCTCAGAGCATCACCGGGGCTTTATTTAAGCCCACTCAAAGCAGGGCTAACTTGGATGTCGGGTAGAGCTCATAGCCCTTGTGTGTGCTGGGCGCTCTGTTGCTCACTCACAGCCTCATACAGGCATTTAAATAATTCACAAGGTCTCAGGTTTCTCTAGCCCCAGTACTAGAATAACAATAGTACATCATTTGTGAGCTGTGAAATATTTGACTAGTGCTTACACAGACCTTTGAAACCTCAAAACTAATAAATGAGCATGAATTATATGAACAGAGGAAAACATGGAAAGGAAAAATGAAAAGAAGCACTTGGGGCATTTGGACACTGAGGTATATCCTATAATTTAAGTTGGGAGGAAAAAAATAATTTATCTTGGATCCGCATTCCATGAAATCACATGGTCCAAGAGCTGGCGGCTGAACAACAACAAGCCAAGCAGCAGCACTAATGCTGGTAATGGGCAGCTATTTCCTCGTCTAATTAGGAGAAAACCCCACATCGCGGAGGTTCTGACTGCAGAGCCACACCGGTGTGGCCTGGCCCCGCGCTGCCGGCGGAAGGAGCCACCCTCGCCCCGCGTCCCCTCTCCGGCAGGGCCGCGCTGCTCCCCGGAGGGTCACGCCGGGCACCGCCACGCTGCAAGGTCAGCGGGAAGGAGCAAGGGCCAGGGAGAGCAGCAGCTCGGGCCACACTGAAGCGCACGTTTCAGCACAGACTTTAGTTTTCAACGATACTGCCGCGACAGTCTTACCGGACATTACAAAATGAGACCTAGCATCACATCAGCGTATTATTTAGAGATGAAATTGCAGGTGCCTTATTTTTACATAATGAAGTGATCCTACATTTGCAGAGTCTCTTTAATACTGGACTTCCACCAACCGGTTTAACATGTGTAACTCTGGTACCCTACTGTTCCTTCTTCCTCTCCAACAGAGCCCTGCAAAGCATGAAGAATACGAGCAGGTTCTGATGCTCAAGCTGACAGCTACAATTAGAATAGAGGCTGGCCCTTGCTAAGAAGCAGCAATTCCCAGCTTGGCTTTTCCTATCCCACCAAGAGCAGGAATGCTGCTTTTTCAGGTGACCTCCAATGCTTGCATTCACCTTGCCTATGGGGCAGGAAAATCCTGGCTCAACACAGATAGGAGGGCAAAATTTATTTTTGCCTGTGCTTCTGGGAAGACCTGAGCTAAACTCTGAGCTCAGCCTTGCCATCCAGGATGCAGTTCTGGAGTCAAGAAAACCTCACGTTGCCTAGCAGGTAGCCAGTGACAAGTCCTAAACAAACCCAGGCTCGCCCCTCCAAGCGACTGACCCCAGGATTAAAATATGATGAGACCTGGTCAGACTTGCACAGGAATACAGATTTGAGGTTACCTACACAAGCGGAAAAGTACTTGGAAAAGACTCCAAAGGACAACTCTGTACGATGCTGAGCCTTACAAAATAGTCCTTTCCTGATATTAGTGCCCAGGAATAATAGTATGTGGGATAACAACCTCAATTTGCTTTTGATGATGCTTCTAAAACTGGCATTTCTGAAGTTCTGGAAGCTGTCACTGCAGTAGGTAATTTTGCAAACTCAGTGGTGAAATTAAAAGGCAATCTATCCTGGAAATTTAAAAACAATTAATTTTAATGGACAAAAAAGTGACTGTCATAGAAAGTAATTCTGCTCCAACTTATTTCCTTACAGCATTCTGAATCTCAGGGAGACATCCAATCCTTGGCACAAATTTGGAGAAGATTATGCAAAGCAGCAGTTCCCAGAAATCCTTTATTATTCCACTGGAATCAAACTGAAAACAAAGGGAGCACTGGATCTTTCTCGCCTTGTGAAAGCTAACTGCTTGCTTAAAGGGAAAGAGAGGAGCACCAAATGTGCAGTCTGAAAACCAGCAGATACCTATAGCCTCACTATTCGTAGTTATTCAGGAGGTTAAACTTGCTCATCCAAACGCGAGAAGTTCCTTCTGCATCCTGCACCGGGGAAGGAGCCCAGTGTGTGCGCTTGGGCCAGCTCCTTCTGTTTTCCATCTTCCACCCCCTTTTGAGCTTCCCGCTCCCCCTGCTGCACTGCATTCCTCACGTCTATCCCAGGCACCAGCCAGAGCCTCAGCTGGGCGAGCGCCAGCCCCGGGAGCGCTCGGCAGGAACAGCCCCGCGAGGGGCTTCTCCCGCCCGCCGCGCACGTCCGTGGCCGAGCTCCCCCCAGGAAAGGTATTTCCTATTCCTTATGGCTCGCTACTCTTTAAATGGAGCATCACGACGTACCAAAAAGGGTATTGTTTTCTGAATTAAATCCTCCCAAACTTTCCTTAAAGTTTTACTTTTCATTGGTCTATATTTAGCTGCTAGCATTTGAATTTGGCTATGCCACCCCCATTCTTGTTGTCAGACTGGTCTTTCCTATTTGATATTTTTGCTATTTTGATTAAACTGAAGTTCATGACCGCTTCAACACTGCTTCAGTTTAAATCACTGCAACTGTGCCAAGCCATCTCTCCTGTACCAGAACTACTGTTAACATCAATGACCTTCTCAGTGAAAATGGTGCTGGAAGGCCTTCTTTAGAGGTACACACGTTTCCATTCCTTAAGTCTTTTCCGAGAAGGGGTTTATTTTTTTTTGATGGTGTTTTATGAGAGTGAGGACATCTCCTGAGCAATCAGGATGATCATTTTAGTTGTGTGCTACGACATCCTCCTTCGGTCCAATGAAGTCTATAAGGGACAAACTCATCAAGAAACTATCCCAGAACATGTGGTCCCAAGCAGTCTTGTGCCTGGGTGCTCTGCCAGGGACGTTTCTTTTTTTATGCCCAGGCTAACTGAGAACAGAGATACTGGAAAATACACATCTTCCCCAAAAGGGATTTGCCTATGATCCAGCAGCGGGAACAGTGATTGCAGCTGCTTCTTGTCTTGTCTGCAAGATGGATGAGATACTCTGTTGCTTGTAAATGTTCACACAACACCTTGAAACAGCCTTCAAATCACTATCCACACACTAATTACAGTTTATGGACTCATCTTGTATCATGACAAAGACTAGAGGTCAAGCCCAACCCACAGAACAGCCTACCTACCTAATACGTTTTAATTATTCATGCACAGCCTGCTGACTTAATGGCTCAGTTCTGCAAAGGAACATACAAGCTAAGCGTCTGCACATGCCCTATCTCGTTCTTACTAGTAAAAGGCAAGAACTGATATTTGTTTTGGAAAGAAAGCGTCTTCTCAATGACACAGTATTGGCTCTTTCACTTCTGATGTCTCTGCAAGACAGATTAGCAAGGACAGAGCTCTAGACAATCAAAACTTCAGAGCTCTTTGGAAGTTTTTCAGTGTCTCCTACACAAGCATCCATTAGAAACACCCGCCTGTCCCTTTTCCCATAGCTCCTGCCCACAGAAATCCATCCTCCTGTTCAGGGAGCCCCAATCTGTTTATTCCATGTCACACTTCAGAGACAGATTATGCTCATGCACAGAGGTAGCACGGTCAAAAACTCTTTATGAAACTCTTCGTATTCAGCATTTCTGTTCCTGTCTGGCCACATCACTGCTGTCTGGCCCAGCTCAGCAGTGCAGACCACTAAGGTCATCGCCGCAAACCACAACCCCCTCCTGCTTCAACCCTGAGCTGCAGCTGCAGGCTTTCTAGATTCACAGAGGCTTTTAAGTGCTTACAGCCACCTGATCTCAATAGCATTTTAGCTCCAGGATGCCCTCTGAAGATGGAGCAAAGAGGTGCACACTCCAGGCTGCAGGTGGCTGCAGGAGCTCCCAGGGCAGCTGTTCGTCCCCACCGAGGACGACCACAAATCTCAGCGCTCTGACCGTAAAACACAAAACCTTGGGCTACAAACCAGTGCTCCCACAGCAATACCACAAAACAGGCAGAGCAGCAAACGAGAGTCTCCAATTCCAGAAGAGCAAAGTTCAGCTCAGCCTTAGGGGATGAAAGGAACAGGTTTGAGATGCTTTTAACAACACAGGCACAGAATTGACAAAGGAAATGAAAAAAGGAAGATGGTTCAGTGGTTACCAGTCTAACGGGAAAAGATACATATTAGGAAACAAAAACAAACATATTAGGCTCAAGGAACTGTTTAACAGTATAAATGTCTCCATGCCATCTGTTGCTATCGCCAAGACCTCAGTTAAATTAGTGGCATTCCTAATTTGTACTGGCATAGGATTTACAAGCCATGAAACAAGAATCAAGTAAATATTAGTGCCATTTCTCTGGTGAGAAACTTCAGACTAACCTCAGCTGGAATTCCCCTCCATCAGCCAGCTAGAAATACTAGGACCAGACTCAGGTACTGGCTTTAAAGGAGATTTCAGAGCATGGAGAAGCAACGGGGCCTGCCACTGGGGCTGCTTAGCCTCTTTGCTCTTGCTTCTCCACGGTGAACAGTATTTGCTAGCCTACGGTACCTTATATGCAAAATATATTTATTACGTTTGCCTATAATGACTGCTATTCACTTATTTTAGAGCCATCCTATCAGTGGTGGTTTGCTGCAAATTCAAACTGATGTTAAAGTAAATAGGAAGCAAAATGCTACAAGATTAGTTTAAGACTAGGAAAAGTTGTTGCATTTATTTTCTCCTCAAAACCCAGGAGGGAGAGGCCCTGCGACAATGAAGATTCTTGCACTTTCACCCTGCCAGCAGAGGATGAGGCTGCTGTCACTCCAGGCCTGCGTGGGACATCTCTTCTGCGTGTAGCACCAGCATCATCACTCCCTGCTCCTTCCCAAACACTTAAATCTGCGATCAAAGCAAAATTACTTTAAAAAATAAGCTAACATAAAAGTTTAATTATCCGCCAGGTCTCCTGCCAGCTCCTGAGTGTAATTATACTATCCAATAAATCCCTGTCGCTGCAGATGCTGTCAGTAAAACTTTGCATAAGTGCTTCTAAAATAACGTAGCTCTGAGTGTCTCTACCAAGGCCCATGTTTATGCAACACTTCTGCTAGTTGGGAATTTTGTATAGGAATTAAGTTGTGTCCTGAAAAAAACCTTGAATTGTATTACTCATACAAAAAGACAAGTTCTTCATATGTGGGCTGTTTCCTTTGAACAGTCTCCCACAAACTGCTTCACATTTCTCTTAAAACCAGACACTGATCTCAAGAAAATATAGATATTTCTTTCACCAAATCTGGTTGCATTACTGTGAGAAAAAATTCTTTTTAAAACTAGCTTTATTATTTGCTTAATTGATGAAAGTATATTTTCATTAGGTTAAACATTCAATATCCTACTTTCCAATTTGCTAATTCATGGTTATTGGCAACTTTGGCTCTAATCAGTTGCATCTACACCACTGT
Organism: Crypturellus tataupa; assembly: GCA_034781795.1. Taxonomy (NCBI): domain Eukaryota; kingdom Metazoa; phylum Chordata; class Aves; order Tinamiformes; family Tinamidae; genus Crypturellus; species Crypturellus tataupa. Next base: position 2,469,626 of record JAWLRI010000847.1, on the reverse strand, counting down.
AATCTCATGCTATTAAAAGTACCCCCAAAAGTTCAAATAAATGTGATTTACTGAACTCATTCATATTGCCGAGGCTATCAGAGTCCAGGTAAAAGAAGTGAAATACTGTACAACAAGCGATTCTTTTTGAAATACTGTTAAAACATCCCCTATCTGGCTTATATTAGTAGCCTGTGACTAAGCATGAACTTGCACAGCTGTAACCCTGCCCGGGGAGGCAGTTTGCTCAACACAACATTAGGCACCAAATGAATGGGTTCTGGGAATTACCCCTAAGGATGCACCTTTCCTAGAGCTCCTCACCCCCCACTCAGACAGCTCTTCCACTCAGCAGAAGACACCAAGTGTCTTCCTTCCCTTCAGGGCCTTTTTGGCCAAGCAAATGGGCAGGTCCCAGGGCATACCCAGTTCCTCCTCCAAATTAAGAGCCAGACAACTCGAAGTGCTCGACAGCACCTGAGATGCCGCATCTAAGCACTGATCAAAGATGCTACCCTGAGCTGAGATTGCAAGGCCTGTGTAGGAATCATCTTTTAATATTTTTAATGTTTTATAAAAAGATAGATATCATCAAGTTCAGTATCCAAGATAAAAATAGCTCTTTCATTCTGACTAGTTTTTAAAGATAATACAAAATGTCATAAAACAAAAGTCACGCCTTTTTGGGCAAATCAGAAAGCTCTAGTTTTCACCATGCTCTTAAACGCACAGCTGATAATCACTTTTCTCTGTGTCTTCTACCCTCTGCACCTCCCACCCCAAGTCCCCTGGAACAATTTGAAAGAAATAGCAGAAAGTTTCTGCAAGTGCAAGAACCACCACCATGACCAAACAGCCCTAAACCAGTAACTACATGCCCCTTGTATACTTACTTCATATATTTAGCATACTCAATGCCAAAATTTTCTCATGTTAATGACCATCAGGATGGTCACATTCTTTCATTGATACCAAGTGTTTTGCAGAGTATAAAGCTTTATGCCCGCTCTGCGAGAACCTCATGTCCTAAGCATTAATTCCTCTATGTTTTAGAACCATGCTGCTATTTAATGCAATTTAAACAGACAAGATAACAGCAGAAATATATAAAAGATCATTGGCAGGGAAACAGTTAAATTTTGGAAAGCTTATGAATTCCTTTTTTTCTTTTTTTCTCCTCCTCTTTTCCAGCAGAATGTGAAGAAAATTCCAAGTAGAAGTTCATCTTAAGAAATGAGAAGAATCAGACTGTTGTTTTTAAAAGTATGAGAAGAATCTGCAATGCAGAATGGACTGCACAAGGGTAGCTTAGACAGTCTGTAAGCACTCAGCAGCTAGCGTATTCCAGACAGTGACTAAGAGTGAAGAGACTTTAAAGGTATTTAGCAATCATGGGCCACAGTGTTTAATAATCACTATAATCACAGCCAGTTCTTGATGTAACTAAATGTTTGTCTGAAATCTACTCACTTGGTTGGGCACAACCCCAGTCACTGATGTTCTGACCACCTGGTCTTTAACCAAATCTATTTGGCAAAAGAACTTTTTGGCTTAAGACACCGAGGAAAAAATGCATAGTTTCAGCAGCTGAACTGGATTTCTCACCTTTGCAAGTTACAGAGAAAAATTTATTCCTAGTGGTAGCAGCAGCAGCAAATAATGAGATTTATCCAGACAGCTTTTTCCCATGATCAAGTTTTACCCTTCTCTCTCTTATGCCCATTTCCTCTGGGAAAACGGTCTGCTGGTGCTCATTTCTCAACATCACCAAGGTCACAGATGCTACCAAAATATTTCATAATTAAGTGCATAACTATTTTTTTTAAATGTTTTCAGGTACACATGAAAATTGAATGGACCAAACTTGCAACTTCTTGCTGACATGTGGGATTTCACCAAACTGCCAGAGTCTAATCTCATTAAGCTAAAAAGTCTTTTATGAAACCTAGCTTATGAATATGTGATTGTATGTATATTAATAAGCAGATAGCAAGTAGAAGCGGCAAGATGTAGCATTCTACATTAACAATATATATTTAAATTTCTAGAGTTCTCCTAAAAGGAATAAAGGATTTTAAATAGGTTATGCACGAGCACACGTACGTCAAGGGAATCATTGACCTGCCTTCATACAAATGGTATCTGCAGCAACAGCCCCAGGACAGAGCCCTGTGTGTCTCAGACAACATCCAATCTAAACAGTGTGCAGGATGTACTTAGATCACAGAATTGATGCAGGCAGCTCATTACTAACCAGGTGTTCAAACTTCTCCCATAGAGATGAAAAAAATCCAAGATTTTCAAGATTTAGCTTAAGTGCTAGAGATTTAAGGTTCTTTTTTCATACCAGATTATTTAATTAGGCAGCTATGCAATTCTCAGATCTAACATCCCTCCAAGCGTTGTTTGTTAGGCTGCTAATACAGAAAGAGATTTTTTTTCTATTCAAGAAATGATGATACTCGTCTATCCTATAAACTCTTTGGCACCAACATTTTTTGTTGCTGTTTTCCTGTTTTTGTTTTCATGAAATGCTAGTGCAATGAGGTCCAGGCTTCTCCGAAACTTCTGCCAGTTTACAGAATAAACTAACTACTGATGTAAACCTAGTGCTATACCAAGCATGAAGGACACAGAGACAGGTCTTTTAGTTAGCTTATGCGTTAACTTTCCAGAAACAAGTGAGACTTATGCTATACTTGAGATTTACACTTCAGATTTCATGCTAAAATAAAAATAATGCAAGTCCTGTATCTAGAAGAGACTATTACCATTTCTACAGTGGGGAGAAAAAAAAAAAAAAAACATGATGTTGCACTAGTCCTGCTACCCAGATGGTGAGAATCCTCTTAAATTACTACCCTGATATACTGGTCAAAGGAGAAAGTAGGAACAAATAACAATCGTCAGCAAAAACAGAGTTTAGCCCCTCTCATCGACAGTCTACGCTTCCTTCAGTTCTGTAAGTATTCAATGACTATTTGTATATATATTTGAGAAGATATTTGGTAAACTTTTATATATATTTCTAGAAAGGGACAAAGACCTCAAGGATGACAGCATCAGCTACCTCAAGTATACAGTGATACTTCTATATTTTTTGTGGGGCAGATAATTCTGTGACACTTCAAAAGAGTTCTGTTAGTTAAAACAGTTGGCAATTTAAATTGTCTCACAAAGAGAGGTACGTTACATTGATATTCTTTAATACTGGAAAAGTATTAAATGGACACTTTTTCTCCCGCAGTATATTGCCTTCTCTGATTATTTCTTATACCTTAAATTAGAAGAGTAAACGTTCTGCTATTTTTACAAAAAGTCTCCTACGATTTTTATTTTAAAATGTTTCTTCTGCCACTTACTTGGAAAAAATGTAGAATGATGAAGAATTAGTTGGAAGGAAAACTTCACGAGTCCCACTGAAGCAGTTTATTCTGGAGAACCATTTATAGAAATGTCATTTTGTCATTTTTATCCTGCACAGCAACTGTATGCGATATTTCCACCCCTATACAACTGAACTCATTATACTGTTTCCATAACAACAAATAGCAGTACATGAAATTAGATCCCAATAAGATTCTGAGAAAATTAAGTTACAGCCTGCTAATGTGTCTCAGAGACTCATGCAGTGAATGACCAGCCCAACCTGTGAAGCAGGCAATGAGGGCACCTAATAATAGAGATACAAGAGGTTAATAGCTCATGAAGAGAATCAAGGAAAAACTGCCTTTTCCTGTACCAACTAGCTAGGAGAAATCTGTGTTTGCCAGACACAAAGGAACTACTAGATGGACGGAAGACAATTCCCTGTTCTATCCATGGCCCCAACAGCAGATGCTTCAGAAGAGAGCAACTCCATGGCATAGACTGTCAATGACGATAACCTATTGATTGGAAAAAAAAATTCCCCTCCGATTCTTAAATATGTCTAAAACTCTCCTTTTCTACCCTGGGTTATACATATGTTATACATGGAAGTGTTTGCATTTTTATAACCATAATCGTCCATGACCAAAGACTATATGTAATTAATTTCTTTTGGATAGTGTTTTAATTTTGTAAAACAAGACAAATTAACAACAACAAAGTAAAATAAACCCACAATCAACCTCTCCTAAAAAGGAACTTGATCTCAATCTGTATTAGTACAGTCCTTCCTGAAATCCAGTGTTAAACTCTGCTGCTACTCCAATTCGAACAGCCCTTACCTTGCAATGACCTGTAACACCATCACCACAAACACATGCAATAAACCCAGCATAAAGTCAGTTCCAAAACAGAGGTTAGGGAAAGCGCATTCTTCTCTTGGAGTCTATTTTTGTAATACACTCTGTTCAAAGATGACAGGCCAAAGCACACCAAACTACTTTAAAGAAGTTTAATAAAATACTACATCAAAGTTATGCAATCAGCCCAGATCACTATTTCTTTCTCAGTCTTCTCTCTACTCTCCTATTTCTAAAGGCAAGCAGCTGCATAACAGATTTCTAACTCAAAAGTACAGAGAAAAGAGCCTAAAAAAAAAAATCAATAGTTTTAAATAAATAGTATCATTCTTCAGAACGACTGCTGAGGTTTTTCTTCTAGTACTATGTGTATGTATCTTTTCATTTACAGAAGCAACATGCTGCATTATATATCCACCTACCTACCAGGCTGTAGAATAAATGAAGATGGCAAAAAAAAAAAAAAAAAAAAAAAAGGAAAAAAGGCGGGGGAGTGAAATTCAAAACTTGACTCCATCTCAGCCTCATGGATGGCTTGTTCCAGGCTCCTAGGGAGTACGTTTTCAACATCTGAAAGGCGGAAGCCGCATACCTAGAATGTAAAATGCCTTTAAAGTAGATAGCAAGATTTATACGGGTCTGGCCCTTCCAGAGGGCTTTCTCTATCGCTCATAATGCTCTTCATATAGCTAAAATAAATGGTCGGAATGTAATCACAGAGTAAAGGGGTATCCTAGGCAGAGAACAGTACGCAGCAGATTTGTCTGCAGGGGACACAAAACCAGCCAAATTCTAGGACTGAAATCCAGGCACTCTGCCATAACTCAGATGGCCTAAGGAGCTAACAAAGGCAAAAATAAATTTATAAATAAAAATAACCAAAATAAAGGACATTGTCAAGGCCAGAAAGACTAAAATTAGACCCAGTAGCCATGTCTTGGTTTGTATTACACAAGCTCCTTTCTGTGCCAAGCCCAGCGCCTTGTGCTGGTCAGGTTGCACATCAGCGCATCTGAATCCTGCTCGTTATTGTACCAACACAAACCATTACTGTCTGTCAGCACCTGCTTACTGCTCAGATCTGAATGAGCAAGGAGGCAAAAAGGGCAGATCCTTCATGCTCCTGTCACAATGTTATTCCCACTTCAAACCAGACGATGTAAAGATCTGCACAAAAGGGAACGCCTTTCTGCAACCTGCGCCAGGCAGCCTTCTTTGTGGGAGACTGAATTGTCGTAGCACGTTAATTCTTCATCTACACCCTGCTGAAAAATGGGTCTTCAAAGCCTAACAATCCATCTGTATGAGAACATTAACTAGCTTTCAAATATGTACTCCTTAAAAAAAATGTCATGTGATAGTTTGCTTGCAAGTATTAAATTCCCTTGTAAAGTTTTCAACATCTCCCTGTATGGTGCTCCCGGACTTTAAAAGGACTCATTCATCAAGTACTTGGGCTAATTTTAAAAGATCCTATTGTCCCATCACTAAAATGGAAGCTTGGTCTTCTGTCCTTTCAGTCTCTTTACTAAAAGTAATTGCAAGAATATACACTGAGATGGAGTTTCCTTCAAAATAATTCACGAGGATGCACCTATGGAACTGGCCCCCTCTCTGAGCCTATTACAATAACTACATTCCTTACAGAAAGAGCAATCACAAAATACACTCCTACCTGCATATTTACTGTATCACACTAAAAATGCTTTTACCGGTGCACCCATTGCATCCTTTATTTCAGTACTAAATATGAAGCAGGGCTGGCTATTGACTTCACTAACTAATGCAAATGTTGGCCTTTTTAAAACAAAAGGAGTAAGGTATCCTCTGGCTGGCGCAACAAGAGCCGTGAGAAGGATAAATATTCATCAGTAGGACGTCAAGAAACTAAGAATGCCTGTGGTCAAAACAGCTCTGAGTATAGAAACGGATTGGGGTCATTACCACTGGCAGACTCCTGTCAGTTTGGCATGTGAAATAATAAAAGCTGCTAGGAGAGGAGAGATCTAGAGAACTACTGTCCCATTTACAATGTGAGGCCAGCATGGGTTTCATTACAGTCAACTGAGAGATTGTAGATATAAACAGATTGCCATTAGGCAAAGTATGAACTGAAAATTAACAATTTATGAGTACTACAGAATGAAAGGATTAAGTACTTCACATTTGCTTTAGGTTACACATATACATACGAGCTAATATCAGACACAGTGAAAAGGACACAGTTGAAAAATCCAATAAAGTGAAATATTTCAGTTCCCAAGCCATTACAACTGAAGAACTTTTCCCGTGTTCTTTTAAAAGAAGTAGTTGATGGCAAAGAAAATGACAATGACACAGAGTGGCTGAGGTGGGAAGGGACTTGTAGAGATCATCTAGTACAACCCCCCTGCTCAAGCATGGACACCCAGAGCACATGGCACAGCAAATATAAGGGGCAGGTTTCAAGAACTTCAAAATCTGGAAACAATCAGAAATAACTGATTTGAAGGGTGTGTGTGTATATATATGTGTGTGCGTGTATTTTCAAATGTGAAAAGAAACAGTGTCAATAATCAGTAAAGGTCAGCTTAGTTCTGCGGCATTTTTGGGAACAAGCATTAACTGAACAAATATTAAACTCTCCCTTCTCCATAAAGTAAAAATAAAAGAGTAAAAGATCCAATGCATGTGACTTTCTTTTTCCACACCCATTTACCACTGGTACTCCACTGCTGAGGAACTAAAACTCTAGAGATTAATAACTCAGCTTTCTGCTCCTAATAGCTTTGATCTCAGAAAAGATTCCATTTGCCTGAAGCAGGCACAAGTAGCCTGAAAAGAGAAATAAAGTTTATTAGAGGACTGCATGTCTTACTCTGGGCAGCACTCTCTCTACAGCTCTCTGGTAGAAAGTAACCAGAAATCACTGATCGGAAAGATGGATGCTTTATTTTTAAAGTTTTACTGAATATAGAAAGTATTAATGCTTAAACTTAAGCTGCCTTTGAGTAAATGCAGTGAAGACATTTAGTGCTGCTACCACTTCCACACATTTTGGACCTAATTACATGTCATCAATACTAAAGCAATTTGCCAAGAATCATTTTTTCTGTATCTTTCTATGCAGCTTCACTAAGGATGATTAAGTTTAGCAAGGAAGCTGAAGAAAGGGTAATATCAATACTGTAAAACTCTTGAAAGCTATAGAACAGCAAGCTAGAATATACTAAACGTCATATAAAAGCACCGCTAAAGAACCAATTTTTTATGGCATGAAATTAAAAATCTATAAAGGAGCATGTTATTAACTGTGATCGCAATATCAGTAGTTAAAATTAATACAAATCCAGTGAGAATGCTGATGAAATAAACTGCAATTTTAAATTGCAGCTATCATTTTATGTATTTTTAACATTTTTATCAGGAGGAAGAGCATGAAAAAGGACCATGACGAAGAGTCTATCAACTATCATTATGCTTAAGAGTTGTAAGGACTTTATATAAAGAAAACGCCAAACCTCATCCCCAATCCTGACCATCCTGCAAAAGAAACTTGCTCTTGCCAGCACCACCAGATGAAGTTTTTAAGACCTAGAGGTCAAATAGAAACCTAGATGTGAAAAATCCTGTGGTTTTGCAAACCTGAGTAAGCATATTAGGTTCTTAAATCATCTTCCCTAAAACCTGAACAGTGATTTAACCAAGGGCACATGAGCAGCAAGTTAATTCAAATTAGATTTAGGTGAAACGAAGGAAGCAATTCACACCTCCTAGCTATTGTTTCAGACTCTCTCCCCCAACTCCGGAAATCATTTCAACACTTTTAAAGTCCTTTTCATGTTGGAAATGTTTTCCTTACAAGTATTTGAAAGGCCTTACAAAAATCTAGTACTATGTGCTATGGTGTTAATGGGAATTGACTTCGATATGCCCATTCAAATATTTTGCAGCTTTCACTTCATCCTGTATTCATGCATATCTACTGTATGATACCACTTCTGACTCCACTAACTCCTGGCAACCATTCCCATGCAAACTACTTCCCTGATGAAATCATAAAAACAAAACCCAAACACCCCAAATCTCTTTCAGCTACTATTTTATTTGCTTATTTGTCCATTTCTTGCTGCAAATTTCTTCCATGAAGCAAATATTCCATATCCATAGTTTATCATGATATCTTTTATTCCTCTTTGATCTTGGCTCATTTTTCTTTTTCTTTCCCTCCTCCTTTTTCTCCCCAGCACTTTAAATTAGTCCTTACAACAGCAAGCTCTGGAGGAATAGAACAGGGAAGACAGAAAGCTAATTTCCAGGAGTAGAGCTGAGTACATTAATGAACCCAAAGAAACATTTGGAAACATCTGCAAGAAATTATATACCATTACTATGCCAACTCAAATCATGCATGGGAAGCCCACATTTTACATTCCCAAAATTTCATGACATTTTTCAGCAGTTGGCTCTATTAGACTAATGTAATAACACTGCCAGGCACCATGCATAAGTCATAAGTGGTATGATTGGATTTGCCTGTTCATCACCTTCACGATTGGAATAATAGTCATTATTTAATTGCATATATGATTTGCATTTAAACACTTTACTGTTACACTTAGGTGATGCAGGGACAGCAGCATCTAATACTAAGGTGGTTTGGAATAGCCTATTCCTAATATGATGGTATGCAGTTAAATTCTTGTATTTTGTGAGGAACTCTACCTTGTTACAGTACTGAAAAAAACAGCATCATCCAGCTATGTTCCCGTCCTCAGTTGTACAGTCATCACAAATGCTCTCCTGCATTGGCAAAAAAAAAGAAAAAAACCACTCTCCTTTTTTCTAAATGTGGTACTGCCAAGCTTATAAGAGAGCGAGCTTTGATGGCCCCAAAAGGATGGCAGATACAATGCGAGTGCTTGTCTACAGGGAAGAGGAGGCCGGAATGGCTGTTCCTCACCGGCTCCCACAGTGGATGCTCCTATTTCATAAGTGCCCTTTTTGGCATAGTAAAGAAAACAGCAAGAGCTAAAGCACCCCAAGGCTTTCACACGTCAAGTAAGATGATCCCCGGAAGAGTTTATGGAGGTTATTTCCGATACACACTCTAGTATATTTCATGGGGTTTCAACTTCCTCCTATTGCTTTCAGCCTGTAGAGAAGTCCAAAGTCATTTATGGGGGCCCTAAAAGTGCTTTTTTATGGCCTTTTTTTTTTTTTTTTTTTTTTTTTTCTCTCTCCGCTAGACATCCCCGAAAAGGAGAGCTCCAAGGGCAGGCTGGTGGCAGAGAGGGTGTCAAGGACACAAGAGCCATCACCTTCATTTATACTCCCAGTTACAGGGGTATCGGCAGGCTGTGAATCAGCCACCAGAGGGCTCCCATATTTTTTCCATTAAGGTAAAAATAATGTGCTGGAGTTAAGAAAAAAAAAAAAAATCAAGAAAAGAAGAGAAAAAAAGGCCTTACTAGTTTGACAAGCAGAATTGAAAGATGTAAAAAAAGGAGGACACTGGAATGGTCTTAACTATCTTAACTACACAGCTAAGAGCTGCAACAGTCATTTAGAAAAAAGTCTTAAAATCTTCAAATTCTCCAGGTTGTTTGAATGTACATGTTCCTACAGTTAGCATTAGACAAGGTAGGTCAACGATGAAGTCTGTGTAACCAGGGGGAATTTCTGTGAAACAAAGAGCCCAATTACCACCAGCTCCACCTGGCAGCACTGGATCTCTAAGGAAAGCTGCAGGTTCCTTCTCCAAGCTGGGGGCACAGGGGAAGGGATTTCAAACCAGCCCCAAATCCCTGTGAGAGCAAAGGAAAACTTCAGAGGCCAACACAGCTCTAAAGCTTATCTTCTGAAAGCCTGCGCTCCCATGGGCAGAAAAGTGCGTGCCTTTTGATGGAATACAGGGAAAGAAAAGTAAAACGTCTAACGTTTCCATTAGTCTAAGCAAGTCTGAGCAAAGTGGAGAAATGACACAGGACGCAAAAGATAGGGCAGACATTGGGATCAAGCAGATATGATTAATTGCACTCCTGGTCACATATGAGCTCTTTGGTGACTGCAAATACAGCAACACACAGGAAAGGTCCGTATGTCACGAACCGAGATCAAACAAGGGAGTCGGAACACATGGGTTCTCAGACACTTGGCGTGACAGAGCTGCGTTGCCTGAACTCCACTCACTCTGCTGGTACAAGCGCTAGAGAATCCGGTACACTTTCAGGGTGCCTGAAACTTTCCAAACAGCTAGCGATTTAAAAGGTCTCAGCCTGCTGCAGCAACTGTGCTCCTAGCCTGCCGCCCGCTCCTATTGAACACTTAAGACACAGCTACTAAAGACACAGAGGGGCAAGAATTTGCATTGCAGGGACCTGCAACTTGCTGGAGAGTGCAAAAAGTTGCAGCATTCTGAGTAAATTAGTACTAATAGGGGAAAAATAGCTGAGGAATAAGTACTCTTTCAGAACTGTGTGTTTATGGTTCACCATTTGGGACTAATGAAAGTTACAATAAAACATTCAAATGGATCCTGTACAACTTTAAGCACTTCTTAACAGAACCATGGTGAGATCGAGAGAAGACAGATTGATTTGCTCTTAAAGGAATTCAGCTGAGTTTGCATTCCCCTTTTTCAGGGGAGAAATACTTTATGAAAAAAGACAGAACGGATTAAGAGATCATTTTGCAACTTTGAGACATAAATTCATAAAAATATTACAAAATTTACTTTAATTAATAATTGAGCAGAAACTACATTTGTTTTCTTGTATATAATAAAAACTGGTATTTTTAACATCATACTGAAAATATGCAGGTTGGTAAGACTTAAGTAATACTAAGTGCGACCGCACAGTGTCACTCAATTTTAGGGGTCCACGGTCTTGTAGAAAAAGATGAATAGAAAAATATATATTCAAATATCTGAATGTTTATATTCTCTATAATTCTGGCAAGAAAATAAAGTAGGATAGCCACACCAAACAATATCAGGTGTTAAAGTGATGCAGATTAATTCTAAATAGAAAAGTTGTATGTACAAAATAAATGAATATAGTAAGCAGCTGTCTCAGGCCCTCAGGTTTTGGCATCACAAACTAGACAGAAATCCACTTACCAAATTTCAGTGCCACTTCTATCTGATGTTAAGCTGAAACCAAACCACATTCTGTACATTCAGCACTGGAGCGACTACAGCAGGTACCAGCCCTGGGCCTCTGTCAAGCATTAACACATTGGAATAACCAAGTGTGAGCCACTAGCAGTGTCCACGCTGCAAGGTGGAGAGAGAGGCAGCAGCACTGCAGAGTTGTACATCAGGTAACACTTAGATCATTGAAAACTACCAGGGTTCGTGAAGGAACTAATCTGGAGAACTGTTCTTGTCTTCTGAATGCTAGGAGGGCCCTCAGATTCCTCTACAGTACAAAAAGTGTCATAGCAAACACACACACGCAAAATACTATTAGATGTCTTTCCAAAACAAACACTAAACAAAACAGTCCTTACTGAAGAGACCACCAAAACTAGTCAAGGTCACATTGATTTTGGCTGTGATATTTACAGAAAAGAAATAGTAAGCAGCCATATTTCTAAATTAGGAGTCTTTGAAATTTCACACTCATTTCTCCAAAACGAGATGCCTAACTTCCTCCGAACGTCCCCAGGCCAGGTCTCTTTCGGCAAGGGACTTGCAGATGAAAGTCCTCACTCGCCCTGGTCTCCTGTCAGTAATGCTACAGTACGGGTCAAAATAGGTCATGTGCTGGAAAACTAGTCATAGCTACTGCTTTTCTATAAACAGCAGAGAAACCTGGCCATATGCCAGCCACTTATTTATAGACACTTATTTTTAGGCATTTATTTTAGTCACTGGAGAACAATTGCAGCTAAATGTATTTATTACTATCTGGAAATCTATTTTTTGAAATATCCTCTGTCACTGTAAATTTTTTGTTGCTCTGCACAACCGTATCTTGTGCACACGCTGGGTGCGTTACTCGCCTACACTTCCACAGCATCTGGAAGATGTGTTATTTTCCTAAGCAACAGACAGTACCTCCAAGTCCCTGTTCAGATTTTGACCCATGCAGGTCGTCGTCTGTAAAAAAATTAGTTGCTCTGAGTGATTTTTTCTTCTGTTAAGTAAAGAAGGAAGAACTGAATGAGCACCACAGGACTTCACACTATTACTTGAGAAAACTGATGGTTGCAAGCAGAACAAGGAGACTTACACACTCTCTGCCCAGTAAGTTATCCCAGTCTTCCATGGTCAGACCTTTTCATTTCCACAAACACATGACAAAGGCTGGGGCTTTCTTTAACACCACATTTGTCGCTTTCAGGAGCAAAACAGTAAAAGATAAAAATTTCATAGGCCTTTTTGCTAAATTCTTACTTAAAATTTCACCCTATTACCTAGGATCTCACTTCATAAAACATTTTTCCCTCTTTTTTCTACATCTTTCCATTTTCCCTGTTTCACCTGGCTAGCTTATTCCATGAACTGACCTCATTCTCCATATGCTACACAGTTATTTACTGATATATGCCCAGGCCAACCTATGTAAGATTTAAAAAAAAATGTTTATTTCACACACTGATAATCAAGTTCGAGTTAATATAATTACATAATAGAACTACAAGTGCTTATGCTTGCAAACTCTGTAATACCAGTGTAAGATATTTCAGCTGCCTCATAAATGTCATTTAAAATGCTACCACAATAGGCAAAAAATGAAGCTATAACCTAGCTTCTTTTCTCTAATTCAACATTTCATATCACTTCCTATCAAAGAGGTGATGTAATTCCTTCTCTTACGATGCACTGACTTTACAATATTTCAAACCACATAGTAGCACTGATGTCTGCAAACAATTTGTGTGGGCAGAGCACAACTCAAGCCTTGTCCAATGCTTCTGCAAATGCCGTAATGGCTTCTCCATTATTAATGATAACTTGGAATATTCCAAAGTGTTTGAAGGCGGCTGCTGGACTTATATTCTACTTAGGCCACTAACTGTTTCCCTGATCATATCAAAATGTATCTCAATTCCCCATCCACCTCGCTACTATCATCACTTCATCAATATTCAAAGGATCCAAGTGCCCAATATTGATTACGGCGCCTAATGGACTCCTTATGCAAAGTCATCGTGACCTCTGCGGCAATGCTGCTTCTGTGACTTATCTGGGGTTGCTTGCTCAAAACATTTTGCACTGCTGGCGCTGAGGTAGGAGCAAGTGGAAGATGCGAAAACCCAGCGCAGTATCTTTACTGAACAGTGCTTTGGTAGGATGGGCTTTTTCCACTCCTGTATGAGGTGTCACGCAACACTGAAAGCCCTGTCGCAGCATCCTGAACCTAACGGGAGGCCTTGTTATCACACAGCAGAAAGAAGCAGTTAATATTAACTGATCATTATTAACATTCGTTACGGAAAAATCAATCTGATTGTGCTACCACCTCCTGCTGCAGTCGGCCGGGTTATGCTGACATTTACATAATATTGAGTTCCTGCTAACCAAAATTATGGCTGTTATATAACATCTTTCAATGTCATGGTGATTCTGCAAATAATCTATTCCATTTATCAGCACCAAGGTACAGAATAAACAGATCTGCTATTGCTTGATATGCCCCAAATTAATAGCAGCAAGTGCTCTTTGTAAAATAATATTAGAACAATACAACTACAGTATTAAAACCTGGCCAGTACTGGAAGAATTATTTTTTAATGAGAATTTACTCTTTCACTTTTGCTCCTCTTCAAACATTAAAAAATTAAAAGACTGAAGGCTGAGGTTACACAAACACACACATCCCCCAAAACTAGTACATTGTTCTGTTCTTTAACCTGAAGCGACAGTTAAAGGTTTTTAGAATATAATTGTACTTCACACCCCAGAAGTCTGAAAGATAGAACTAATTGGGAAGCAAACACAATGAATGCAAATTCGATGACTCCAAAACTTAACCTTCAGTTAGTATTTGGTCATATGCTTGAAGAGAAAGTGTTTTCTCATACACGCTGGCGCTTTTGATTTCAGTAACTACAAAAACTAATTTCCCAAGCACAACTATTAAAGCTGTGCATACTATTTATCATACTGTACTAATTAATAATGTTAATAACATAATAGCAATAAAAATAGCATGAATGTCTTGCAATGCATATTAAAGACTGAACTCCAGTGCCCGTATCATGACTTAGTTCCTTATGCCACAAATAAGCAATTTGCTGAAAGGATGTAGAGGGTTCAAGGGTTGCAAGCACCACCACACACAAACAGGCTAGTACTGCTTACAAATTCGTTTTTATATTAAATTTCTTACTTTATTCTTTCTGACTCCTAATTACTAGTCTTTTTTTCCCCAACAAGGTACTTTGGCAGGCCTGTTTATTGATTATGCTTCCTACTGAAACTTGCTAACATCTGAACTCAAGGCACTTCATTCACATCACATATGTGTGTTAAAGAAATCTAAGTAGCTGCCACATTTAATTTTAAATGTAAGCCTGCTCTGTGTCTGCTCCTGACACTGCAGTGCCCTTGGGCAGAAAGGCTGCACATGGTTGGGAAGCTGCAGCATTAAATGTTGAAAAACCATATCCTGATGAAAGAAGTTGCCCGACTTCACTTTGCATCTGCTAAAAGGCTTTCAGGCTCACGGCCATCTGAAACAGATCATCCTTGTGTAAAGATACAACGTTCTGCGAAGAAACAGCAGCAGAATAAAAGCATATGATGTATATGTACGTTACCAGCGATGTTAGTAAAATCAGAGAAATTACAGAGAGCTTCAAGCTGAAATTGAAACTATTACTCCATGAAACTATTACAGAGGTAACTCTGTTCACAACTGCAGCAGTTCTGGAAACTTTGTTTAATAAAGAGGCAATTCACCGGCATCCCTTTGGAGAGCCCATGTGGTCACAGGTGGCAAAGGCTACCAAGGAGACGACACAGTGACAGCCTGAGCACAAAACCTGCCCCAGCTGCAACATTCAGCTCTGCATTTAGTTGCTTGTCAGGGTACTAACACCTGTAAGATTATATTATATGGGTTCAGGTCTGAAATCATGAGCAAAAACACCATAGCACTGAGCTGCCAAGGTCAAAACGTAGCCCTGATGGTCAGCCTAAACCCAAACAGGCTCGGGAAACTTCTCCACTGGCCACAGCAGCCTTAGAAATGTCCTGCGTGGCCAAGACCTCTCACCTACCTGAGGCCAGATTCTGTTTGCTCCAGGGCACTGCCTAGGCTCTGAATATATTAAACTTTAAATTTAAAGTGCAACACAACATAGCTTTACTCTATTGTCAATAGCTCCTTAAAACTGTTTCTAGACCCTGAGATTTGGTCCTTGCAAGGCAAAGGTGTTTCAAGAAAAAGTAAAACCTAATCAAATTTCTAACATGAACCATGTGAATTTGAGTTGCACTGAATTTTCATAACACCTGCACAAGGAACCTGATCCAAAGAAAAGGGTTTTGCTCTAATTCTCTTTAGTATATATTCCCCTGACTGCTTAAGTTTATACTAATTGACCCTAATCTCTAGGGATACCATGGAAACTTCACACTATTCGCAAATTTTTTAACAATGGCCTACTAACATTACAAATGCTTTTAGAAAAAAAAAAAAAAAACAATCAGAATCCAGTTAAGCTTCAGGAAGAGATGATCTAAACCCCCTTGAATGCTAGACAGGCTGTTCCTTCTACAGGCTTAAAGAAGTCAGGTTTGCTGGTCCTGCTTAATGCTCCATTAAAGAAAAAGTTATTTTTGCTTACTGCTGCTGGTGTTTTCCACGTGAGCTGGACAGCCCAAAGTACTAGCACCAGAACTGCCTCTCAATCTTTTTATGCCAGGAATTATGAGGACAGCTCAAATACTTGCATCTTTGGAGACAAGTGAACATACAGAGATCATGGGAGGCCTTCAGGACAGGGATGGATCAGAGAGAGCTGTATTACACTAAATTATTTGTTCCCAATCCACTGCCTTATGGCAAGCTGTCATGTTTTTATGCCCCTTAGACTGCAAGAGGGCTAAGCAGAAGCACAAGCTTCGCCTCAGGCCACAGGGGAAAGGGCCCTTTAACCACCAAAGCCCTGGCTAATACAGGAGCAACCCAACCCATGGCTATTCCCTGTGCTTTAGAAGCCTGTGCTGCTACACTAACGCTCATTTTGACAAATTCTATCAAAGCAATGGATATTTTTCTAATGGCTCCTCTAAGGAAAGCATTTAAAGAAGCTAGAAAGACAACAGGTAAGATAAATGAACGTGTACGTGACAGTAACAAGTACTTCCGCATGCCCCCAACTACCATGGCCTGGTTTTCTAGAGTTCATGAGCTCTCTCCAAGTACTGGTGAGCTCCCTTCAAAGGGCACATACAGACCTTCCCTTCCCTGCCCAGGCAGTTTTTGTCCACAAAGCCTGCAGGAACATAAGCATCATGCTGGACCTTAGGTATCTTGAACACTTACTTATATGCCCATTTTGGAAACAGCCAGCAATTACACAGAAGAAACAGCATATTAGGAAGGAGGGAACATGGACACAAAAAGAGAGACTTTCTTTTTCCTACTATTTAAGACCTGTTTTCAAGGAGTGTTTATTGGGATATGGGAGGAATGAACAGGCTAAAAAAAAAAAAAATCACAGAAGTCAAAAGGCTTGAACAACATAAATTTTGTGTACAATATTGCTTTGCTATGCATCCTCCAAGTTTTAACAAACCACCATCATTACTATGCAGTGCTTTGAAATAGTATTTACCTGAGCAAACATTTCAGAACTCCTTTAAAAGTGTCTATATTTAGAAATAATACCTCCTAACATATCAGGAATTTTTTGTTCTATATTTATTCTGTCAAAATGCAAAGCTGAGTAGAATTTTAAAATAATTCAGTTTTAAAAAAATACAACTTCCACACTAATTAAGCTAGTTTAGTTGAGCTTTTGGAAGGATTTTGATAAAAAAAAAAAAAGAAAAAAAAAGACACACACACACACACACTCTCAACCTTTAAGAAAAACGGTTGAGAGGGTGGGGGGTGGGAAATGGGATTTTTGACAAGACTCTCCATTATTTTCAGACACTTCTATTCAAAATATATTTTTGTCAAAAATCCTCACAGAAAGAAAAAAATATTTCCTGCCCTGTTCTGGCATCTTGCCTTTCAGTAACCAATAATAATAGCCCAGTAAAAACAGACAGCAACACACAGGATCCAAGTGTTTCCTCCAGATGCACCTGCAGATGTCCCTTTGCCATATATAAGAAAAACCGGCATCTCTGCCCAAACTCTTCTTTGTAAAAACATCGCAGTGTGTCCACTGACATATACCTGTCAAATATATCTCTATGGTCATATTTAAGGCATCCAAACCAGCCAGATGTGTAACAGAAGGAGACAGGATCATTTTCCCTCTTCTGACCACTCTCTATTTGCTTCCCTCCCACTACTCTTAGAGGAGGCTGGTATGAAAGATGCACTTAATTCCAGCAGACGGATCTCTGTCCCCTGCTAAGCTTCACTGTTGCACAGAAATCCTTCAGAAAATACTCCAGAAATGGCCCAATATTATTAATTTTGCCCAGTTTTATGGAGTAGCAATCCGTGGTGCAGATGCAGGGGAGGCGGCAGTTGAGCCCCACGTGCTCTTGGCTTTGGAGGAGCACGGGAAGAAGCGTGTGGGCTCCCGGCTGCGCGGCTCCTCGCTCGGCACCTCCCCTTCCTGACTCCCGCTCCGCAGAATACTGGGAAACAACCTAAGCAGAAACGCAAATGCTTTGTTTAAAGTAAAACATCCTATGAAATTCCACTGGGTTATCAGGCTCGGCAAGCAGAGCACTGCAGTGCTACCACTTGCGAAAGCATGAAGCAGGGGAAGAAACGGCTCTCAAACAGGACACACGGCGCAGGGAAGCTGTCACAGTACAGAGGATTGGCATCTCCTGGCAAACCATTGAGAAATGCTCTTAAATTCAGATACATAAAAGGGTTTGGGCGAAGTTTTGTGTTCTGCTCGAATATTGCAACACTGTTTACATAGAGCAGTCTAGCAGATCTCTCTGCAAGAGACTGTGCCAATAACCTCAAACATTGCAGATACCAAAGCCCTTACCATTCGTTTTATTACTATTCACTTTAATTTCAGGTGCAGACCATGAATATACAGAGGATTTTGGGAACATCAGTTAAAACAGTAAATTCCATGAGGATGAGTTAAAGTTATTAATATTATCATTTAGAATTACAGCTTCTAAAGACAGCCCCATTGGCCCTGGGGGAGCTCCTCAGAGTCCTTCCAAGGAATTTTGGCATGAGACAGACATCTGTAGACTTAACACCTTGCTATACATATAGAACCTATTTAACAAGCCGTAATACAGGTTGCTGCAACACTGATGCCATCCAGACACCTGAGTCCTTGGCAAATTAACAGGTTTCATGTAGCTTTCACGTAGGCTCAATGTTTATAACTCCTTCACTCCCTGTTACTGGCACCCTCTTTCATCTTTAAACAATAACCTCAGCAGTAATAATAAATACATAGACTGTTTTGTTAATAGAGGATGCATATCACTTACGTGTACCATTGTGGAATACATTATCATAGTAATCATAAGCTACAAACCAAAAATGTCCATGACTGCATACACTGGTATTGTTGTTTCTTAGAGAGCCTATTTCATGTTGGAATAAAAAGCAAGCTTTATCTCCAGAGATAATTACCCACTGCAGAAGATATAACTTGCTCCATCTCTATTTCTTGTATAGAGATAGCTGACCTCTGCCATGCCTACCAGTGTTTTCAGATTGCTTCCTAATAGGCTCATTTATGGACTTGGCTCCCACCAGCATAGGGGAACCCCCTCAGTCACATCCCAAGGGCTGGTGCTCAGTGCTGCCCTCACTTCCCTTTCTGCCCTGGCAGGAAGCCACACTCTGACCAGCCACAGAATCACAGGGACCATAAATCACAAGATTACTAATTAAACTAGCAAGTGTCAGAAGTGCCAAGGAAAGAAATCTTGCAAGATTTAGGTATATCACATACCTAATGGCAAGCCTACCTGAATCACTTTCAGGAATTAAATAAGCATTGAAATGCAGCTTTGTTCCAACTTTCTCTAATAGGTCCCTTCTCAGAGATCAGAAAAGGCTGGAAAGGACTCCCTTAAACTATAACTGCAAGCTGG
Organism: Crypturellus tataupa; assembly: GCA_034781795.1. NCBI lineage: Eukaryota > Metazoa > Chordata > Aves > Tinamiformes > Tinamidae > Crypturellus > Crypturellus tataupa. The sequence continues at coordinate 2,450,210 of JAWLRI010000847.1, read as the reverse complement.
CATAAGCAAAGGGAAATGCAATAACAAAATAATGCATTTTCTCCAGCAGCATGTAGAATGATCCAGGAGAAGTTACAGATAAAGGTCAGAGGGTTTCAATTCCTCATGAGTCCAGTTTTTGCTCCATGTTGAATGTATCAGCAAGGGTGTTGTTTATAAGGAGGAATTTTGTTTGTTTGTTTTTGATGTATCCATGAGGAACTAGAGCTAGGCCACCAACTGATTTCATTCAGGCCACCCAAGTATTCCCTCCATATCAAAAGCAAAAGGAGACTGCTTTTTAATACTGTAAGAATTTCTTTTCTGTCACGTATAGCACCTATTGTCATTTAACACAGTGAAACAATCCCAGAGCAACATGATTTTTACTGTATGCCCAAACTGCAGAAAAGCAAGGCCTGTTTAACACCAGGCCATGATGGAATCCATGCATCGCAGCAGCCTTGACATCATGGTACAGTTCAGCCCGGAGCGGCAGTTTTCCATGCCCCAGGCAAATGCTCAACCGCTTTTTATCAGCGCTATTAGTCATTACCATGACAGCAATATAGGATGAAATCAGCATCCATTACATTGCATAGTTACCTTAAATGCCATCCAACCACTGAAACACAAAGGGCTGGAAAATTACTTGGAGCAATGTTGTGCTTTTGCTTGTGTTAGTGCATTTTTCATTTGATGTAAACACATTAAGACAGTTAATCAATTACAAATCAAAATCCATGCTCTGCACTATTAATGAATGCAGCTTTGTTTAGGCAAACTGAACCAAACATTTACTGTTGTTTTTCATAATTCACCCAATGTTAAAGAAACTTGAAGGGCTTTCACTTCTTAAAGTAATTCTTCCATGACCTGAAACAACTTCTTGTCATATTAATAAACATATTTTATTCTAATAATGTATCATGGACAAATCCTAACCGGTTGACATTCTGTCAGAGCAGGAGCTAAGGAGCAGTAGAGCTCCCTTTATCTCCTTGAAGTCACACACACTACCCATTTCAAAACATGACCTTCCACTGCTTGAAAGGATATTACAGCTATTTTCATAATCAACTGCTCTGTCCTTTAGAAGTTCAAGTAATGCAGTATGGAAATTTTGCAGTCCATAACTTAAGTTTCAGTCACTGCAGTTAAGAAGTAAAAGACTCAGCAAGAGGGAACAGGCCTGGTGGTCTACACTAAGTTTGTAATGTGGAGTATTTTATATAAAACAAGCTACCTAGTAAGCACTCTCATTAAGCTGCTGCTTTTTCACCATTCAAGTCACATGGGTGGGATACAGGATAAAGAACATGGTTTGCGACCTGTACCTCAATCCTTGCTTGCTCTGCATGAATAGAGACTACTGGATCCACAGAAGAGACTCAGTTACAGTCCAAGAGCTTTAAAATGAGTTACACTCACATCAGTATTATTACATAAATTTATAGCCCAATCTTGACTTAGCTTTTCAAATTGGTCACCACTGAAGCAAACAGAATTTTAATGCATCTCAGGATTATTAGTGAAAGTACTGAAAAACTGTCCGATTCTATGGGAAAGAACCAGAGAGCCAGATCTTTTTCTCAGCCCTTGTCAACAACCCAACAGGAAAAAGAAGCAGAGCAAGACAGAGTCCGGACCAATAGCGTTTCCTTCAAACTGACAGTGGGATGAAGTAAATTTGATTATGTAACCAATATTTCTGCAATGCAGAGATTAAGTTAGGACATTTTACCAGAGATTAAGTAATCTTCATGTAAGATTATAATAAATAGCATGTGGACTATCCTCCTCTTCATCCTTTTTTCAGGATCTCAAGCTTCAATGCCTAGTTCCTAGGAAGCAACTCCATCTCAAAAATCTGCTCACACTTAGATGGCCTAAGGCAAAAAGGCCTTGCTACTAGCTACAGGCTCTAAAGCACCAAATTAAAAAAAAATAAATAAAAAAAAATACAAATAAAGATCCATAGGGTATTTTTTTTATAGAATGAACAAGATGGTTGCTTGTTAGAGAAAAAAAACTAGAAAGTATGTAGAAGAGTAGCATCTGACAAGTTTTTAATATAAACTTTGTTTTTTAGGGGTAATGTCCAAGTTCTGGGTGAGAAGGAGATCTCATGAACTAATCTTAATCTCCCTATTTACTTGATTACCAATCTTTCACATATCTTACTCCCTCCTGGCAATCCTATGTAAAAACAAAGTAGTTTTTATACACACAAAGAACTGACTACAGCTACACTATCTGCCCACAGTTTGTTAAACTCTCTCAATTCAGTTTCCTCTGTCTCACTCTGTCTTCTGGCCACATGGAGTCTGTCAGCAAAGAGCAAAAAATATACACATTGTGATTGCATTAGGAAGCTAGTAGAATCACAGACCAAGTCTCACTGAGGAATTGCACTCAGACTGCCCTTCTTGTTCTACTTGCTGCCTGAGCAAGGGAGCTACTTCCACCTGGGACTTGGAGAATCGCAGCCTTTTTCTGTCCACATGCTGCTGTCTCACCACACACTGCTGCCACGCTATGAAGTTCTCTCTTCAGCTGCTGGGAAGGTTGACAAGAGAAAAAAAAAAAAATCTTAAATCACTTGCCTTCAGAGCCCAGGAAACAAGATAGGGCTTAATCACCCTTTTCCTTGTGGGGGCGCTGGGCGGCGGGGGGAATACTAGATGAAAAGGTATTTTGTGAAAAACAAACAAAAGTGGACAAACCAACTATGGATGAGGAAAGAGCATGTACTGAAGAAGGAAAAGTAATTTAGAAAACTCAATAGTAGAGAAAAGGGAATGGATGAGCATCTAGCTCTGTCGCTACAGTGTATGCTAAATGTCTGGCTAACACTTCTCATCATATGTTTTGTGATTAAAATATTTGATGTATAACTGTTCAGAGTTTAGCACGTGGATATACATGACTTTTTTAAAAACAGGGCGGGGGGCATGCACTTTGCCAGATAATATGACTCAACTAAGGCTCACACCCTAGAGCAAAACTTATTTTATTTTCCCCTCCCTCCTGACTATGGATTTCTAGAACTTTGTCAGGACGGTGTTTTCTTACAGTTGGCCCCACTGACCGTATTTATAGGAAATCAAAAGTTCAGGTGGCTCCTGGGTCAAGAACAAAATGAAAGATGCACGCTGCCCCCTTGCCACATAAACACACAGTGTGCAACTGAAATCTCTTTTGTCCCAGGATCACATCTTCTGCCTCAAGATTTGTCAGCAATTACTCTTCTTTAGACTGATGGGACCCATTTAGTCTCCTATTTGGCCTCATGTTTTTCCATCTCTTCTATGTTAAGGTTAACTTTGTGTTTGTAATCTCCATGCCCTTTTAACAGCAGGCAGGAAAGAATAATTCCATGACAATACTTTTGTCATTTATCTTGTATTCATAGAGTTTTCTTCAGATAGCATTCTATTCCATCTATGCAGAATTCAGGTTCTATTTACTTTGTCAAATCCAAAGCATACAAGTCGTGGTGTTTTGAACCTGCACCTCCATGCCTCGTTACTGCCATATAAACAGGTTAATTTATCCCTAATACTTAGGATGAAAAAGAAAACAGTTTCCAAAGAACAGACTCCTTAACTAGTAAGGATCAGTTTGTTTCTTTGCCTTTCCAAAATCCTGCCCACAAAACTAGCCACTTCCACATTTCTGTGGTCTTTCCAAGACAGCTCAAAGTTTAAACGCTGCTCTGCTGTCCACCCGATTCTATCACCTACGTAACTGCTTTTATCTTTACTTTCAAGATCTCTACAAGGCAGGATCTACAAGAGATTATGGCTCCACATACCCATATGCAAGCAGGAACAGCCTACTTGCTTTTCTGGAAGGAAGTGGAAGGGGAAGCAACATCCTTTTTGAGTGGATAAGCAGCTCGCCAGGAAGCAAGGGCGGGCGCTTACCGAGCAGACAGCAGGAGAGTGAATTGAGTCAAACCTCATGGTAACGGGGAGAAAAAGAATTTGGACCTAGGCCCCAAGCTCCCAGTTCAAACAGGATTAATGGTCATCTGCTCCCTTCCTCCCATTGCAGCAGAGCATCCTGTGACCATGGGCAGCATTCACAGCGACACATGGCAGGTGCCCCAGCGCAAAAAGCTGCCCATGATCCACCCCCGCACAAGCAAAGGGGCCACAGCACAGCTCTGTGCACCGAGGGGTGCCTAGAAAGGTGGGCAGCAGCAGAGGGGCTTTTGAAAGAATTTGGAAGAAGTAGGTAGTTAAATGGCAAGGAAATCGAGGACTAAGACAGATTCCACGTGGCTCTCTACAGTAAGTGACTTGCCCCCAAGGGTCCACTTGCCTGACTGCTGCTCCTTGGCCACTAGATCCTTGAGAAGGAACCACCCAGCTAAACACACAAAGAAACACAAAATTCCATGGATATACTGGCCCGAGCTGAGCCGATACCAGCAATCATAGTGCCAGGTTCATTTGTTTACTTCTGAGTTCTTCAGCATTGTTTTCTTGACACCTAATGAGGCTATTATATTATTAATATTTACCTTAGAGTAACTCCTACCAAATTAATGACCAACTCGTAAACAATGCTGACCAAATTGCTGTTGACTGGAATAAGAAAGCTTAGCCAGTTAGCAACTGACATGCACACACTTGTGCTTGAGACAACGCTGGATGAGAAAACAACATTTATATACCAGTGAAACAGGAGGGAAAAAAAGGCAAAATAGAAACATCTCCTTTAATCGCAATTACTGAAGTTTTGTGCGAGTTTCCTGTTGCTTCAGAAGGTCAGTTTGTATTGATTACATAACGCAAGTAACAGGAAATTTCCAAGAAGTCTGTCAGTATTACAAACGCTCTAAATCATCACTTCAAACAAGAATTACCCTAACTTGAACACTGCACTTTACATTCACCCACGACTAATGTGTGCCAGCCTATGAAGGACAACTAGAGAGAAAATGAAAGATTTAATTGGGTGAGGGACAGGCTAGAACAGAAAACAAATAATTCAGTAGGATCTAAATTAGCAATACCATTATTTAACTCTGTTTTCAAGAGCTGAGTAAGCCTGAACAGAAACTTCCATTTTTTAACTAATAAAAAACCCAGCCCTACGTCTCCCAGGAACAGAGGAAAAGAATGCATAAAAAGAAGAAAACATCAAAACCAGCAAACTCAAGAAATAAATTCCAGATGTACAAAGACAGATTCTGTTCTTTGCCTTTCTAGTCAAGGTATGAAATTGGAAGATTGGATTCTTTCCACGTAGTCTTCCAAAACTCTTACTGATGCAAAAGTGTTCCAGTGAAACAGGGCTGGCTTCTTTGCAATCACAGAAGAAATACTGCATGCCTCATCCAAGCTTTCTAAGGCCAGCAATTCTGCAGCTATTTCGGTTTTACCTGTGCTGCAGACAAAACGCCTTGGAATTGCTGTAAATGATCTGTGCAGTACTTCAACATTGGTAAATTCAGTGGTAGCAGTATTGCAAGAATAAGTCATTTTTAGACTACGATGTAAATAAACTTGAGAGGACAGCTGGGATTGAAGCAACATGTGGTATTTGTAACAAAAAATGATTTGATAACAAAATAGCTTCATTTTTATACTTTAGATGCTAAAGACAGCTTGGGCAAAGTAGTAATAATCAAGATGCAAACTCTCAAATAAAGCTATTACTTGGAGAGCTTTAACTATACAGAAAGGTTGTCTAGCCTGCATGCTTGCCATATGCACAGCAAAGGAAAAATACGTGGGCTGCTACATATCACAACAGGAATCACTAGTCTTATTCCCTACAGAAATACTAGCACTGCACAGAGCCCCGTGGAAAATGTACTGTACAGTTAATAGTGGTATCAGCTTTTTATAAAGTTACATACAAATGGCTTTAGGACTTAAAGCCTTGCTTTCTCCAATTCAGAAGCAATGAAATGCAGTGCTCATTTCCCAGTTTGAACAGATATAGCGTGGCTGACAGAGAAAGGAGGAAGGTGTTTGTACTTCCTACTCCAGCTCACGCCATTCCTGCTTCCCAAGGGAACAGGTGTGCTTTGAGTGATCAGTCTAAGTGATGGAAGACTTCCCAGATGCCTTATTTGGCCATGTATACAGGTGATTAGAAAAAAATCGAAAAAGGTTAAAACAACAGGTCTTAAGAAGTTGTTTCTTGACTCATATGCAAGGTTGGTCTTTCTGGAACAATTTCAGCTAGAAATCTGTATATAACAAGGAGTACCGTGTTGCAAAACCAGAGGTCTGAAGAGATCACAGAGTCAGGAAGTCAAAGAGCACAAACACCTTCAGCTAATACAGACCTTGAGATACTGAGTACATGGCTCTCCTTCCCTTTCTCCCTTTTCTCCTTTCCTCACTCAAAAAAAGTGGGCAAAATATTTGATGACCAAGATACATCATCTTTATATGATTTAGTCATACACCTGACCAAGTATAAAGGAAACTTTTAATCTACCTAAGGCAAAGTTGAAGCGCCAGTAATCCATATTTTCTGCAGAAATTAAGCCCCTCAAACACAATATCTTGACAAAACAAAGAATATGGTGTCTGAACTACTACAAACTAAGAGTGAAGGAGTCAAGATATGTATTTTAGTTACTATGTATCAGAAACTCCTCTGAGCAAGAAAAATATAAATCAAGAGAAAGTCTAATCACTATGGTCAAACTGTCTCTCTAAAATTTAAATGTTTTGAATTTTCAAGATGGATTCCTGATTAGTTTGATTTAATAAATGCAGTCAGCAAAATTCTTTACTAAATGTAGCTTCTTAAAAAACTAAATGTTCCTTTGGGATTCCAAGACAGAAAAATTGCATTTTAATAAGTTTAAGCACATTACACAGCATTGAGTTTACTTTCTCTTCCCTTTGAAAAAGACAAAGTTAATTAAAAACAAAGACAAATCTAAATCTTTTCCAGTTTTGACCAAGCTCTTGCTCTCAAACGCAACCTCCAGTTATTAACCTAGCCTTACATCACAATTGTCAGAAATGCTCTTGGAACTTAGAATACTCATAGAAAACAAGAAACTGATTTAGTTTTCCAGAAATAAAGTGCTTCAAAGTAAGTGAAAAAGAGAAAGAAAAAGTTTAACTCATATGCTGCTCTAACATTGAAGTAGATCAGATACTGAAATTTAAACTGCTGGAGCCTTAAAGCAAACTGTATTAATGTCTTAAAATACAAAGAATACAGTTTTATTAGACCTTTTGATTTCTTTCTCCCCTCCTCCTTTTGGGATCCATCCTGTATGATTCTCACACTAACACTTACAATTACCACCATTGCTCCGAATAGAGAAAAGTAGAGTCGTTCCCAGGATTTTCACCAGAGTTCGAGATAAACTGACATCCTGTAATATTTTACTCACTATAGAAATTCATGAAGGTTTCCTTTCAACATACCCCTTTCTCAGCTAAGCAGATTTTTAAGATGTGCCAAGCAATTTTTTTAAAGTGAAATTATCGCTTGTTTTGGTTTCTTTTTTTTGATAACACAGAATCTAGTAGAGATTCATACACATGCTTAGGAATTAACTGAAAAGATTAGTTTCCTAATACTTATCTGAAAATTCTAAGAGAAAGAAGAGAATCTGGAGAAAGAAATAGAAAGGGGATAGTTCTCAGATCAGATTTTCTTATCATCTGTAACTTGCAGAAAAAATCCACATTGGTGCAAGTGTTAGTTACTACTGCTCCTCAGATATAGATCTGTTGAGAATTTTGCCAGAGGGTCTGATATTAGATAACTGTTTATTAATGGCTAAATTCAAATTATTAGTGTGTTTTACTGGAATACAGTTCTGAGAAATAGACCCCTGAGTTTATATAAGGGAAATCAATGACCTACACTGCATGTAAGAGTTGAAAATTCAACATTTTCAACCAGGCATTTTTTGTGAGAGTCGTTACCGAAGATTAAAATGTATATTTTACATTATTCCTGGTATCATATACAAGTCACTTTTTTGGAAGGAACCATTTAAGAAATATGGCAGCAATAATGAAAACAGTTTAAAATTCACAGCATGAAACAAGACAAAAGACTCAGGAATATTTAGACCAGAGTTTCTCATCTTGGCTACAGCTATAGTTTCTGATGCTTTTCTTTGTACAGTCTTGCCAAATCTAGAGAAATGATGAAAGAACTTGACCTTCCATGTCCCTACTTGTGTCTTCTTTTCTTTGAAGAAAAAAAATTACTAACACACCCTAAATTTGCAAGGAACAAACATGTTCTGGTCAGTGATTTGCATGTCCAAAAATGTGTTTTTCAGTGGCAAAGCAACCGCGCTTTACCAAAGACTCTAGGACAGGAAAAGAATGAATTTTTAAGAGAAGATAAAGTGCCAGTGGAAATGAACACACAACTGAAAGCTGCATACTCTACCTCACCATTTTAAAGGTAATTCCTACTACACACAGGAACAGTCTACCAGAAAACTTGTACTCTTTCAGCCAAATTTGATCCATACAGAGATGGGGGTAAACCAACTTAGGGGATGAGAAGCAAGCAACATTAGCAGGTCTCTCAAACTATGGTGTGTCTGATGGCACTGCATTACTATTACCCAGATCTCTTTGTAGAGGTATCTCCAAACACACATTATAATTTCACAAATTTTTAGAGGGAAGATCTCTCCCCATTCTGTACTGCCTGGTAATGAAATGCTTTTTATTTTGGGATGATGAAGTCTACAGATTTCATCAAAAACACACCTTAAAGATCTATCAGGGACAGATGGCCTACCAAATTATGAGGTCAGCTCCCACCGCGGAAATTGTAGAAGGTTATTTGTTATGGAAGTGTAACATGCTAATAAAACTTTTCGATGAGTGACAGAACTACTCTTTTTATCCACTGCTCTTTTTACCTATTTTAAGGTAACATACTTTCTAGAGTTATATCTGCTTAATCTAGTAATATTCATAAAATACTCAATCTTCACTCCCGAATCATATAGAGAATGGAGTTCCCATAAGAAGCATAAAGATAAGCACATATTTAACAGTACCATATGCCCAGTAGTAAAACAGAGTCCAAGAGCTCCTTTTAGGGGTGGCCACAGTGACTACATACAAGGATATGCCATGTGTAGTGTTTGATGCTTGTGTTCCTTCCTAGCTCACAGCTCGTATTCCTAGAAGACTCACTGTACTTCACATGTATTATCTCAAAACAAAAGTAGAGACGTACTAACTTCGCAAATGCTTTAAAAAAAATTCTTATCTGAAACTCAAAATTATTTATTACAAGTTTTCACTGTTTTTTACTCTTCCTAAGGACTAAGTGCAAATGACTGAAATCATTTAAGGCTGTGGAAAATCCAAACAGCTAAAGAGGCTGTCACTTTAGAAAACCTGCCTATTACTTTTAAGAAGGCTGTGTTTGAAATTCAGACTTAAATATAACATTAAGGTAGTATTTCCAGAAAAGTGTTTGATTCTTCTAAATAAACTAAAAGATAAAGAAGTGTTAACTATTAACATATTATTATACTTTCTTTCAAGCCTATTTGCAGTGTATTTCAGTGAAACAAATTCATGCATAGATTTGAGCCTCTAGTAATAAGGCATTTTTCTAAATTGACTTTTCTATTTCCAACTCTCCTCATAAATATTATAACCATCTAAGACTATATTCAAAAAAATACATTTTTGAGACTCCATCTGTTAACACTGATGTGGAACTGCTATTTTAGGAATAGGATTAGACTTTTAAGCTCTGTTGAAGGCAGTAAATGTTTGGCTAATGACATTTGGAAGACATTAACGTATCCCAAATTTTCACAACCTTAGCGGTACATCCCAAAGGAGCAGGACAAGTCATTGAGAGCCCAATTTACAAAGATTAGAACTACAGTTTTAGCTGCTAGTAATAAAAGATGGTCATGCTCAGCACCTCTGAGAATATGGTCTACAGGATATAGGAAAGAAAGCATATGGTGTCGTGACAATAAGTTTAAAAAAAAAAAATCAATATTCACTTTTTTTATTCCGTCTCCTTTCATTTGCTCTTCAGTTTAGATTATATTAAACTCAAACGCACATGCTACAACATGTAGCAAAACTATATGTTGATCTACACGTTGAACTAGCAGTTCAGTCTTTTTTAAATTTAATCATTTACTCTATTATCTACTCCAAGCAGGCAATCAGCCACGGTTTTCTAAAGGACCTTAAGAAAAAATATCTTCCTAAAACTATTTGATTTACCTTACCTGAATCTTGGTTGAAAACACCAACCTACAGTGCTGTTTTGAGAAAGTTGGGCAAGCTACCAGTACAGAACAGCTTAAAAGAAAAAAATGAAGCTGTTTGCAAAGACAGCCATACTGAGCTCAACCAAGCCCCCCAACTGACCTGTGTAAGACTCCTGCAAGCCAAGCATATGGTTAGAACTACATGCAATGTGTACATTACCTCATTTATTTATCTCCAATCAGTTACTGAGACTTTTCTCACCTCAGTAACGCTAACAGACTTGCCTGTTACCCCTGTAACAGGGTAAAGAAGGCATAGATCAATTAAAAGCATGTTACTGTAGCACAGAAAAATAATGAAGGGCAATAAGTAAAATATATAACCTATAGAAACCATAACAGAATATAGCTTGTATATTTTATGAACTGCAAGAAAATAAGTACAGAAACCATATAAAAATATATGTACCATAATATTAATGTCTTTTTCACATAATACCTCATGTTATAGACAGATAGATTAAATGCTATTTACTGTGTCACACATTATGAAATAGCTAGCTATAAATAGATTCTGAAAACATATTTCTATCCCAGATTTTATCACTAGTTTGCTTCTTAGGTATGCAGCCACCAGTATAGCTTTAAGTGCTCCCACTCTTTTTACCAGTTTTGTTCAAAAACACACTAAGCACATGCAAGGGCAGTATCAAACATGCCTATTCCTTGCATAATTCTGTTTGAGTATATTCTGCAAAAAGGGAGTAAAAAAAAAGACACTCAACAACTTGGAACATGATATGTAGGAGTTGCATTACTTCTCTATCGCAGTCTAATGCAATTTTCCTGAATTAACTACAAACTCTTCGAGTACAAGACAAAGGTTCCTTTAAATCACATCTTCTACGAGCAACTTGCTCCCTGCGAGCCACTTGTTTTGGCAAACAGCTAGAAGCCTGCCAAGAAAAGGTCATTGATCTTTGCCTGAAAAGCCTGAGCCTGCTTTAAACAGTAAGGGCTTATTACAAACACACAACACTTACCAGATGTTCCATCAACTAACTGGATATAATCCAAGGGATGGCTGTAAATCCATGGAAAGATGTTCGTTACAAAGGCATTTGCCACACAAAATCAAAATAATATAAATACCCTTTGGGGAGCTTCTCTTCAGAGCAGGGCATTTTCCCAGTACAATGCCTGAAGCTGGACAAACTGAATGGCCACCAAATAGCCATCAGTGTTTCCATTAATATCTTAAAATAATAATAAATAAATAAAAAAATTCCCAGTTTCAACTGCTAGCCCACAAGGTTTATTTTCCTAACCAAATGTCTGTGTCATTACCGAAGCCAGTCTAGCTGACACATGCAAAGTGTTCTCATCCTTTTCAGTTTTTGTTTTTCTGGGTAACAGCACAAACATCTGCTTCCAGATGACATGCTACCAACACATGAAATTCTGCCTTCATGTAGTATGTAGTAATGCAAGCATGTAGTAAACCTGCACTAGTGCCTAAAGTGTGACAGACATTCAATATATACTGACATTAACAGATTTGGGAAAACAGATTAATATTAATAATCTGAAATAAGAGTTGTGTACTGGAGCACAACAGCCTTCAAGCTTCCATGTTCAAGTAAATTACATGTGCTGCTTTTGTAATAATTTTGTAAGTTTCTCTTTAGCTAACAGTAAATCTAATGACAAACCACAACCCAAACAACCCAGTTTAATTTCATAAGCTGAAGGAGCAAATATTTCTTACAGTTGTCAAGTCACAAAATTGGTGAATAGGCATAAGAAAAGGAAAGAAACCTAGAAAGATATTTTTATTCTTGAGATAAGCATCCACCCTTCAGCACAGAAGTATTTTAAGATTAAATCAGAGACAACCCAAGGAAAAAACCCTATTAGAAATATATTTAACTGTAAGGGAATAAAACAAAAGTGAAGCTGAAAAACTTTGCAAACCAGCTTAAGCTTTTTTTTTTTTTTTTTTTTGCTCCTCTCTTCTCTCCTCTCTTATCTTGCCTCCAACACCTCTTATGGCATGAATAAGTTCTGATTTCTGCTGCAGAAGAATTGAAAAGTTGAATGGCCAAAAACATAAATCTCAAAACCATCTGCCTGCTTAAAACCAAAGCTTGAAATGAAATAAGTTCTCACGTGATAAACTGCATAATGAATTTTGAAAGCAACGGCTGTGGTTACATTTGAAGCTGGCTCCCACGCCACAGCTTGCAGGTGTGCTAGGAAAGCAAGGAAGGAAAAGCAAAAGGAAAACTGGAAATTAGTTGGTATTCTGCTTTCACCCTAGCTATGAAGCAGCAGAGTTCAGCTTACCAAGGCTAATGGAGCAGGGTGCAAACGCCTGCCTGGCTTCTTCTGACTGGATATTCTGCTTTCTATTAGGAAGGGAAGAAAGCTATAGGATATGGACACTGCAAACTGTATATCCCTGAGCTTACAGTCTTCCTGGGAAGCATCACAGGGAGCTGTGTTTGAAGAGCTCTAACCACACCTGAATCCAATGACCAGAGGCAGAAAGAGCCCCTGGTCTGTACCAACATCCCAGCACTGTTCCCGTCACACAGCCTCCGGCTACCTCAGCTCCTGGAAGAGGCCACAGCCATGACTCCAGAAGTGCAGAGAGCACAGGGTTTGCCCGTTATGCTGCAAGGCCCGAGCAAAATGCTTCCAGGCACTCTGCTCTCCACCTAGCAAAAAAAAAAAAAAAAAAAAAAAAAAAAAAAAAAAATTTGGGAAGGGTCTGGCTGTCAGACACATACTACACAAACACAAACACCCTCTCAGAGCCCCCCAGGGTCAGCAGCTGCTGGCTGCCTAGAGAGGGTTTGATGAATTCTGACAAATCATGGATGGAGGGGAAGAGTGAAACAGAATGAAAACATCAGAGAATAAAAAACATCACTATTCAGATTGCAATGCAATGCAACCCTTGGCAGATTTGCACCTCCAACAGAACAATATGAAATACAGAGCAAATAGACCCCAGCTCTGCAGAAAGAGAGGCTTCAATCAGCCCAGCTACCACTGCTGCTCTCCAAATAGTTCTTACCACCACCACCAATTGGCCTATTCCCAGAATGGCAACAAAACTGCCAAAATTGTATTTGCAATTGAAGGAGACTATGAAAGCAGCTCTTCACTAGGGCAGATTGCTAGAACAAGCAAACAAAAAGCCCAGTTCATGAAAACGTGTTGCTTAGACTTTGAGATTTCTAGGCATGCATTTTCTGCTGCTCCCTGTGCACTCTGCTTGCCACAAGGAGATTTGATTTTTCTAGGCCCTGTTAGTATAGCAAGAATAATTAACCAGGGTGAAGACAAAACAATCTCAGAATCCAGAGTTCTGACGAATGGATACATTAGGAGGCTGCAGACTGTCTCTACAATTCCATCATGAGTTACATGGTACTAAGAGCTTTGCAAAAGACACTACACCAGGATCTAACACACAATTCTGCCAGCTCTACTAATTCTACCACAGCTGGATGCCTGGAATTGCTCCAGCAGCTATACTGATTAGCTGGAAACGTGTTAAAGGCTTCAGGTATGAAGCATAAGCAACCTTAAAAGAAATCCTCCTTTTTCTGGCACTCAATTCTCCTTCTTCCTGCAGATCTTGTGCTGTAATATGTCAATAGGCACTATCTGCACCTGCACAGAGAACTGAGAGCACTCAGGTAAGAGACCTGACTGGGAAACCTCTTTAGAGCCACATGTGTTGACTTAGGTGTTAAATTCATAACCTAATTGTTTTAGGTACTTCTTGGTTGAATTTTTCAATGCAAAAAGCCAAAACATTCCGTATTCATGAAATATTGCCATGACTTCAACTAAAGGTCTTGACTGTAAAAGAGCACCTTAAGTTCTTCATTCTGCGGAATATAATTATCTTAACAGCAACTGAATCTGAGAAGATGAATTTATTAGAAGATTTAATCTTTTGTGACTACATAATTTGCAGTCACGACCAAAACTTCCAACAGGCAGCTTTCTGCAATATCTAGCACCTATAGCAAGAGCTATAGTATTTTAACTGCCCACTCTAAACACAAAATCTGTAATTTTATAAAAGACTATTACATAACATCATTAGATGCCTGAATTCATATCATTAGTTCATTATTAGTTCATTAGTTTAGATATGACATGTAAGAAAGTTCTAAATAGTTCTTAAATTCATATTATAGATTTTTCTAGCTTTATTATTATAGGTAGTCTATTTCATTAATTAAGGTCCTCCTGCAACTCATTCTACAGTTACTAATTCAAGTGACATATTGCAAATGGTAATTTGATTTGCAAGTGGGTATAAAACTACTATAAGTAACTGTACACATTTGTCACACAACAAACCAATAATTCCCAAGAAACAAGACATCTGTGATGACAAAAGCAGCAAGAAGGCCATAAGCTTTTAAAAATAGCAGCTTCTGTCTTTCACTGTATATAAAACTTACTTTATTGAAAGTGTTTTAAATCATTCCTTGGGCAATTACCTCTTACAGATTTGATAGCCATCTGTTATCCAAGTTTATAAACTGAATCATTGTGCCATTGCATTAGTTACATTCTAAATGTTGACTGCATTTGGACCTGGATCAAATACATCAGAGCTCTTAAATATTTCTTAAATCATTAGAAAAAACGTTCACTCACAAAATTTTCTAAGCACCAGCTAAACCAGATGAAAAATGCTGCCAAAGCAGATCAATAAAACTGTCAACAAGAGCATTTCATCCTACAAATAATGCCTATGCTACAGCATCACTGAATTAATATAGAAAAATCGATGCGACCTTGGACAATGACCAGCATCAAAGAAATAGGGCTGTGCACTTTAAAGGAGTCTCCTTTCCAGCCAAAGGCACCATTCTCCTCCATAGCTCCAGCAGTCACTGAAGATGACACCAAAACCCAGTGCACACATCAGATCCAGTTGCCAACTAAACTAGTAGGAAATGCATGACAGACCTTCCCCAAGCTAATCTTACAAACACTGGTCCTCTATAAACCTTGCTCTTCTAATAGGAAAATATATAAAGTTACCAGATGTCTGAGTAAAAGAGGAATTGACTGATTATGTGCATTACAAGTCTGACAAGATAACCCAGAAGAGTAACAGTGACAACCCACATTTTGAACTGGTCTCAAAGGCAAGTTATCAGAAATGCTGCTTCTTTCTTTCTTAAAGAGTCTACATGCTTGTATGTGGCACAGTACATGACTCAATGAAGCTAATAGAAAAAATCCAATTAATACTACTAAATGCTGTGTCATCTCTATGGAAACTTAGTATTTCTTTGGAGAACCAGGATTTGTTTTTAAATTAGTCTTTAAAGTTATTAGCGAACTGTTATTATTTGTCAATACTTAAGAAATCCAGTGAAAAGTGTTACAAGTTTAATTGCATCTTTGTATAAACAGATTTTTGGCAATTATTATAGTTATTTTAATCTGAAAATACATGCCTTAGAATGTATGCACACATCTACATTTAAGAAGTTTCCACTGAAAAAACTATTTCTATTTATAGGCAACCACTACATACTTACTCTAGATGCACAAAGTCATTTTAAACACAAACCCCTACAGAAAGTAAACAAAAGCCCTGCAAATCAATTTTGGCAAAGTCAATGTAAAAATCTGCATCACACATGTTATGGAAATATTGATTATATAAAGTATTTTGGGAGAGTTGTTTCTTCTCTCTCTCTTCTTATATCAAGATCCGTGTTGTGAATTACCCAGACCTATGCAGAACTAATGAAGAGAAGAACTTGCCGTCTCGCACAGCCAGGCAAGACATCCAGTTTTTCACCAACAGAAATTGTGCACGCCTTCAGCGAGGTGCTCAGAGAAGCCCAACGACATAAAGACGTGCCACGGAGATTTAGGCACATATGCAACAAATCATACTGAATGCTTTGCAGTTCTGGTTTTGAAAGCACAAATTTGGGCATGTTCAAGTGTTAGGATTCCAATTTTAGTGCTAAAATTTGAGAACATCACCTTTGTGTGATGCACAGCTCATTTAGCGTTCTGTCTTCAAAACGTGGGCTGGATTGTTCCTACTACAGAATTTATAAGAGATTGCAACAATAGTTCTCACCCTCCCTCCCACTGCCAAACAAGCATTTAGAAGTTGTACGCAAGCTCCAAAATGAGTCTAGTTAAAAAAAGCCCTGATAAAAATGATTGTTAGGTGTTGTTGTTGCTAGGCTTTCTATGCAGTTTTCTTCCCACTTCTCACACTTCAGTATTTGTGTCTTCCAACCATTTGCCAGTTCAAAGGCTAGACCTGAATAAGTTCTCAGATTATTTTTTTCAGAGCAAACCCAAATACCTTGAGATTTGAACAATCCACTGCTGGCAATGCTGCAAGATATCCAGCGGAGAGCAGTCTAAAGCCTTGAGTTTTCAGGGCTCTCCTCAGAGCTGCAGTGTACAGCTGCAGAAGTAGAGCTGCACCTCCAGGCTGCTTCTCAAGGAAATTTCACAGTGTAGAAAATGGCACACAAGCTAACACTGCTCTAAACCTCCCATGGATTTCTTCAGATTAGGAGGAAAATCCTAAGCAGCAAAGCCAGCAAACTTTTTTTTTTTTTTCCCCTCTATAGTTCCACCTAATGATGGGCACATTCTGATACTGATATCTCAGGATGGTTCTCAACAAGCCTACCACATGGCAAAGGGCAGAGATGTCTTTACCTCCATTTGTAAAGTGACATACTTCTATCTTTTCCACCTAAACCCCAGGAATAATGAAAGACCAAAATAAGTCAGTTCAAAGGAATGGGAAACAGGAGGTAGAAGAGAAATTGTAGACTTCCGTTGAGGAAGTTGACCGTAACAATGAAGCAACTTCATTATTTTGCCATACAAGTGCAAGTAACACAGCAGGATCAACAATCTGGCAGCTGGGCCTGAAGGTCAGTTCAGTTTTAAAAGATACACAGTAGCAACATCTCATACATCAATGAGAAAGCTTATTAAAGTTAAACTAGGAATAAGAATGTTGCAATTCTCAGTGTTTAAGACCTTATATGCGTATTTGCCATTTATATAGAAACTTCCTCACAGAGGGGCTTACTTGCAGAACTAGGACATAATCAATTAATGAACATTAGATATGCATGTCTATTATAAAAATAAAAATTGACTTTCGTACACGTTACTTTCCCCCTGCCCCCTCCAGAATCAGAGGTGAAATAATGTTATATGGGACTTTAAAATACTCAACAGTCACTGAAAACGCATAGTCTGTTTGATCCAACCACACAAGCAATCCCAAAGGCAGGGAAGGTCGGGTATCCCAAACACCCTGGTAGGCTTAAAGGTCGCATTTACAGAAGCACTTAGATTTTCAGCACTCAGAAAGACACCTAGCAGGACTCTCAAATTGAATCAGGATGCCTAATTCACACCTAAAGCTGCTGCATATTGTGCACTCAGCAATAGGTTCTGACAGTCCCATTGCTGAGTCCCAGCAAGGACCTTTCTGATCAGCTTGGTACTTTTGCACCTTTGGATGACAGTCTGCATTTCTTACCTGTAGTGTCCTAGGGGAATTACAGGCACTCGACAACGGTCAAAGTCCCTAGCTGGGACTTTGCAGAACATAGGTGAGTTTAGATCCAGATTTCAATATGTCAGCATACTACCTTTCTCTGGTAAGGTCACTCACTTCAGAAGCAATTCTGCCTGCATAGGCTGAAGTATCAAGCTCTTGGTTACCACTAACTTTTCAAAACTATTACCAAAAAACTTATAAAACTTTTATTTTAAAGTAAAGAGCGTTTGGTTTAAAGGAACCCAACTTTATATCAGGATTCACCGAGCATGAAGAATACTACATATTTCTTTTTTAACTTAAAAAGAACACTGTTTAAGTTAAAAATAACTTAAAAAGAAAAAAGTTTATAGGAAGCTGTACAACACTGGTTCAGCAAACTCCTATTCTTAAGCTCTCCTCCTATGCTAACACAAACTTTAGTTCTTCAAATTTATTTCCAAGCATCTTTCAGAGGCTAAGCATAAATAACATAAGAACATTATCATAGCTCATTTCATTCTATGTACAAGACTATAAGGCCTTCAGGATTTCTGAGAAACAGTAGAACACAAGTTTTCCTTCCCTCTGACAGTCCAACACACCAAAACTCATCTTGGAATGGAACAGCAACCTTGCTGAACTCATATCTATTAACCAGAAATGAAAGATTTGAAGTTCACTTGCCCTATCACATAATCAAATTAACATTGCTAATCACTTTCCAGTTCTAGATTAAGACAGCAATAAGCAAGATATGTAGAAACTACATTTGAAATGTTTGCTACTACTTCTTATGCAGTATAAAAAAAAAGGAGAAAATGTTTTAATGGAGGCACATGGCTAGAAAATGAAGCCTGATTAGGGTTTTTTTTTGTTTGTTTTTAAATTCAAGATTTAGTACAGTATGTGTTTTTGCAAGCTACTGTTAGTAACTTGTCAAAGCATAGCAATTCATTATGAATAGCAGAAAGATAAACACATTCTTCTGCTCTCTCAACTATACCATGCAAAATAATTTCATTTTGTTCCATTTTCTGTTTCAGCTCCTTTCAGATTTTATGTCAATCTGGGTACCCTGAATCAACAATAACCTTGTTTAGGAGAGCTCTGTGAGCTACTTGGCATAGTAGCCTATGGCTCAGAGGACACCATTTAAAATAATCAACCAAAACTAGTCATCAAGTCCATTTCAGTAGGTCAGGGTGCCACCAAGAACATAATTTAGATATACAACAGTTTTACCTCTTCATAGATTTTCACATTTCTACCATAACATCAGATTTCCCCCCACAGCAACAAATGCCTGAAGTTAATAGATGTTTCTTCCAAATTTCCTGGGTTTTCTCCAACCTGCAATTAATGGGTCATTAATGTGAAAATAGCTCTCATTACAACCCTTGTGTCCCTTACTCTACTTCAAAGAGAAACTGTTTCATGGAAAGATAACCAATATTAGGACAATTTTAAATAGCAAATACACTCTTTTCTCTCCCTTTGCCATCTCACCATTTCTTCCTATATGGTAGATAGCATTCTGTCAAAGACAAGAATCAGAATGTGTCTTCTGGAAATTAATAGCTCTAATCATCTACTCTCTTATGGTTATTATGCTTTCAGCTGGTATTGTTACTATTAGTGATTAATGGGCTAAGATGTACTGCAACTGCTCATCAACTCACAGGCACATTAATCAAAAAGCATTCACTGTAAGAGGCTTTTGGCACAGGGCACCTTCACCAACACTTCCATTGCAGAGATCCTTGGAAGATTCCATTCAAGAGAGAACAAGGTACAATATTGGAAGTCCCTACCTTCACCTGATGATCCTGAAAGGTCTATGATGACATATACTCTCCCTTCTGGCTCCAAGTCAATCTGCAAGCAAGGAGAGAATTAAAATATAATTTAGAGTGGCTCTCAAAGCAAGCTATGGCACATGCAGGAAGCAAAGTTTCCAAAGCCCTTGAAGCAGAATTGTAGGCAGGACAAACATGCAGTTCTATAGTTTACTAAACAGAGTCTTCATCTTTTAAATTAAGAAACATTGAGGACCTGCATCTTCACTGAAGCAGAACACAAATGCATGTCCTTAGCATTCTGTAAGCCTGAACCCAGGGATTTTTACAAATCAAGGATTTTTAAACACTATTCCACCATACATTTCAACTATTTCCACATTTAAAAAAAAATAAAAATGATAGTAGTGAGTAGCCTTGATGGTACTGAGTTCAACTAGGCAAATATTCAAAGCAAAAGTCTACCCTACTCATATGCTAAAGTATGCTAGAGAGAGATTATCTCCAGTTACACAGAGGAGGTTAAAAATAAATATTATATATAAATATATAAAAAATATATTTCAGCACACGCAACTTGTTTGCCTAGTTAATACATACTTTCAATACTCCCATCACCAGGAAAATGAAATGCATGCTTTTCCCTCTCACTCCAAAACAAACTACTGTTGTTGCACCATCATTCTGGAAGGCTTCAAGGAGCCCTTGTCCTTGTGACCACCCACTTCAGTAGGTGCTCGGGGCTCAGTATCAGGCTACCCCACCTGAAGGTCTTTAGCAAGATGACCCTGTACATTTAGGTACCAGAGTGAAGAGCTCATTACAAAACCTGTAAGCCTTCTATCATCTTCTAAATACATCTCCAACCCCAAATACTATTGAAAGTAAAGGACTTGATAACCCCCAACACACCACATGCAGCTTTTGCAGCCACTCAGCTCAAAAAACTAGTTAAAACACAATGCAATCGCTAGCTCTTAGTTTCAGATTTCAGCTGTCCCATGATTTCAGAAATTGGGAGGGAAATCAGCGTGGCACGCACTAATGATGTGTTTTCCTGCTGCTTCTCTAACACACATGGGTATTTTCATGTGACCTGATGCCTGGGGGCTCCCCGTGGCAGCAGGTCAGGCCTGGCCACCAGAGCTCATCCAGTGCCATGAGGGAGCAGCCCCAGCCCCGTCACCACCTCGAGCACAGGCCGGGCAGCCACAGGCCAGGGCTGCGGAGGAGCTGGAGCCACAGCACCACTGTAGGGAGAGATGGCCCTGGGCTGGGCTGACATGGAGGATCCTCTCTCCTCTCAGCAGATTCCGGCTGCCTCTCCCAAGCTGACCTAGCAGCCCGCTGGGACTGTGCCTAGGCACAAGCCATCTTCAGTCTCACTCTGTTTTCTGTCACCTCCCGCTCCACACAAGTCTACAGCACCAGGAAAGATGAGCCTTCTTCTGCCAGCAATCTGGGCTCATAGCAGAGATACATACTGCATCTTAAATCACAAGTGGCAAAAGGATATGGTACTTGGATAGAACAAAATGATATCAAGATATTAATAATTCACACTAATAACTTGAGCGACCAATCTACTGAGCTTTGCAGATTAGCAAGTAAATGAACATTTAAAATAGAGTTGGGATAATGCATCATAAAGTATCCTTTGATCACTATGACCACCCAACTTCAATTTAATTATTAATGATAATTCAGATGCTTCATAACAAGAGAACTTACTGCATCACACAGGGGAGGAAGTCACACACCCCATAATGATACAAGTGTAAGAATTACTGATTAAATTACAGATTAATTCGCACGTCAAAATCATTTTGTCAAAAACCTACCACAGATTTCCTTGCAAAAGGGCTCCTCTTTGATACTTTATCCTGCCTGGGGCAGTAGCAAACACTCTGAGCTGCCCACCAGGATGTAGCACTGGGGATCAACTGGAGATGAAAGCCATCCCGGGGCAGGGAGCTAACACGCCAGTTCAGCCCTCTGACCTGCCCTGCTGCCCTCAACCTGCTCAGCAAGCAGGCAAGAACAGAGCCTGCCTCTTGGTCACGACAAAGTGCCAGGGAAAAGGTATGACATGGAAAACAGTCCCAGGAATGCCAGGCTTAGCCTATCTGCTACTGCTTGGGGCCACCTTCTTTTGTAAGGGCCCTTCCCTTTCCCCTTTCCTCTCTTTACTTAAAAGGACCTTCACAAGAGGGAAGCCTCTGCCATTGCTCTTTTTCTGGCTACAGATGCTGGGTGATCTGGGGTAACGGGAGCCACACCAGGCTCACACAAAGGAGCTGCTAGAAGAGTTCAAAGGTCTTGTGGCATCACACCAGCAGATGGAGAAAACCATCTCAGCAACTGTTTTAAAGAGAGAAGGGAGAAAATGGGTGTCAGCAAGGCCAAGAGTTGCTCAGAGGGCAGGATAATGAAAGCGTGGTCAAGTGCTTTGCCATTAACCACCAAAGCATTGAATATTGAGTAAGGGCATTTTAACAGTTTCTGAAATAGCAGCTGCGATTTTCTTTTGAATAAAGCTACGGATGTCAATATTGCTTGTCTACCATGGCAGAGTTTTTAAATGCAAAATATGCTATAAGGAGCACAGGTGCACAGATAGACTTTGATGCCTAAGCGGAGGGCTACTTTTGAACAACTGCTATACTACTCATTTAAGTCAGGCATGTCCAGTGCTCACTTTGTATCAGCATTATATATTATTTGGTTGAGCTTTCAGTCAAGTTTTATCCAGTTTTAAAAGCTGGCCAATCACACATAAAACCCCAGTACTAATCCTGCTGGAGAATTAGGCAGTGATTCTCCAGTGGGGCTGCGAGAGCTAGTGAACAGCACGACAAAGCATCCCTCCTGCTCATTTATTTTTAAATTAAACAACACTGGAAGCAGCCCAGGACAGACTGGAGCACTGAACTCAAGTTTCCATTATCCATCAAGTGGACAATTTTCATATACAATTTATTCCAAATGTTGCCTACTGATTTTGATTGAGAATTTTTGCTGATTCTCTAAGCAGGGCATTTGTGGAAAGAAGTTTCCTTCACAAAGAAAAGATTTTCCAGCTAGGAAACATTCCCAATACCAGTGTGAATGAAACTGGCATGTTTTTATTTTTAAGCTTTTAGAATACTCTACTTGATTTCAGTAAGCACCTATGCTGACAATCTGATCTGTCATGTAATTTATTATTTGTGTCAAAACCTGGCAGTTCAGTTGCCTCAGATGACCTTCCATATGAAAGACAAACAGCAGCACAAACCCATAAAATTGATAGGAATCCAGTCTTTTGGTTTCTGGTCTGATTTTGAACATTTCAATTCAATATCTAGAAGCATAATTGTACAAATAAATATACCTCAAAAGAGTGTGTTTTCCTCTTCAATTCACACATTAAACCAAACCTAGGAGCTATAGAAGCTATAAGATGAGAAGTGTCATTTTACAAAAAGTTTCCTTTTTCATACACTTAAGCTAACTGTAATACAACAGTTTATGCCATTATTTTAATGTTTCAGACACAGCTTCTAAAATAATTTCACTAAAAATTTTCCACCAAATGCACAGAAAAAACACTACAAGATAAATATCCTTAGACATATGTAACTAGAAAGAGAATGACAAATTCAGCTGAATGTAACAGACATTCTTGAATCCAATGGAAATTGTCTGATCACAGCAGCTCTGATTTTGACCCTTTCCTTCAACTAAAAATATTTCTCTGAATGGAAGAAAGCATTTATACATGTAGGGAGATGCTATGAGAAGAAAACTAAGAAATGACTGTTGAAAAGAACAGCAGGGAATAAGGCAAGATGCAAATAAGGGATGAGACAGAAGAGCTAACACAACATGAGCTTTGCTTAACCACGTTGCAAAATTTATGGCTTTACATACAGACCACATTTGACACACAACACGTTCAATGTAACAATCATTGGAGCAAAATATTTGAGCACCACCAAAGTATCCCGGTTATTGGCCCATACTACTACCATGACATTTGCTAAAACAAAGTTTTAGTAGGTGCAACTAACTAATTAGAATTAAACAATTTTTACATTGCTGAAATATTTTTTTTTCTGTGGCAGTACAGCAAGATTAGTACAATGACTGCTAGAAAACAGCAGAACTTGAAAAACTCCAGGCGTAAGTAAAGCATATTAGTAGTCTGTTTCAGGGAACAAAAGGCAACCATCCATAAAACCAGACATATTTTCAGAGGGAAAAAACCCATGCTGAAACCATAGCCAAGTTTCAGCATATTGAAGGCATTTATATAGTTTCACAGTCATTAATGGATTTTATTTTCAACACCCTTCTGAGAGAGATCCCCATGTGTAGAATGGGATACTCCCCAAGGCACAAGCTAGACCAAGGGGCTTGCCAGAGAGGCACCCCAGAAGGCTACGGTTTATCCAAGAGCTGAACTGCCCACTAGGCCCTTTGTCCTCGTCCTCAGTTAAGATTCACCTTGGCAGACTCTACCCACCTTGTCTTCCTGCAGTATCCGTCAGAACCAGCTAGGAACATTTCTTGAAAACAAGCAAGCAAACAAAACACTGCTAGCAGGCAATTTCCTTTTTATTCCATTCAGGAGGAGGAAGAAAATATTAAAAGGGATGTTTCTCTTCAGCATTTCCTAAGCTTGTCATTTCTAAGGCAGCTCTGGAGTTAACAAAAGTTTAATGAAAATATGCAGAAATTTGAGAAAACTTCATTCTTCCCCTCTCTGTAGCCTTTTAACTCCTAAATTTTCTTCTGAAAAATAGTCACCTAGACTTGACATTTTCCTCTTCTTCAGTGAAAGCTGTAATGCCTATCCCCTAGCAGTACAGGGCTGAAGAAGTGCTCTGGTGTTTTGTAGCTAGAAATTATGCTAAATACATCACAAAAAAATCCTCAACCCTAAAGCTTTTCAATAGCAAAAGGTCTAAATGAGCTGTAGGAGCAACGGAAACAGAAAAAATTAAGTCACAAAACCTCCCTACACCTCCTGTTGTGATGTTCTAGGATTATCTGCCATTTGGATAGCTTAAAGCATAAACCTCCAAGCACATGATTTGTCACTACAGAGTACTATTTCAGTCATGGAGGACTTCAGAAACCAGGATGTGTTAACCCCTAGCAAGCATAACATGCTGAAGTTTCTCCTGGACACTAAAACTTCCCTGCAAGGAGAGAAGAAATTCCAGGTTTCAAGAACTGATATTTGTAAAGACTGGAAAGTAAACTGCTAGTTGAGAGGCATTTAATTGCCCCGTTTTGATTATATATTATTCCTACAACTTCATAAAAATATTGTAATACTTGAAAACAGAAAACACATTTAAACAGAATCTTCTGTTCTCTAAACAAAAGATTTTTCTGTTTTAACTGAAATAGCTAATCAAGTACCTAATTTAACTTACTTAATAGAAAATAGAACACTAATAGTGGCACTTTTCAGTATATCCAAAGTGACTGCAGACTCAGTTTTACCTGATTTTCTATGCTTCCAAGCCATTTAAATGACTTCTCCTTCACCAACTGTTACTGGAATCACAACAAATTCCCATTAGAAACAGCAGGCTAGAGCTAAGATTAAATTCAGTATTCACACCCAAATCCTTAGCAAGCTCACCTAAATGGCTTTGCAATATACACTGCAAGTCTTCAAAATAACTTGATTTTTTAAATTCAATAATATGATGAGAAAGCAAATTGAATTCAGAAGTTACATGACTAATTATGTGAACTAAATATGGCTTTCAAAGGTACTGCCCAACACTGCTAACTTCCCTAGAATCTCTGTTGCTCTCTACTCCTTTTTCCACAGCCTTTGCTCTCCTGGCCAAAGAAATCGGGTCCGTTTTAGAGCCAGTGCACTGCCACAAAACTCAAAGCTGCCTTTCATTACAGATGTTACATATTTCATTATTTCATATGATTACA
The DNA here is from genome assembly GCA_034781795.1 of Crypturellus tataupa. Lineage (NCBI taxonomy): Eukaryota > Metazoa > Chordata > Aves > Tinamiformes > Tinamidae > Crypturellus > Crypturellus tataupa. Next base: position 2,424,688 of record JAWLRI010000847.1, on the reverse strand, counting down.
GAGAAACTTAACACAGCTCGCTGCATTATAATTGACCACAATGATATACATAAAAGTTAAGAAATTTTGGCCACAGGGCTTTCCATAATTTATTTTCTCCTACTCAAAAGTCAACAAAGAGACATCAAACATCTTGCATGACCTACAGAAAAGATCAAACATTTTCCAGGACCAGACACATGCACAAACATAATAAAGAACAGAAGCAGCTGGGGAAAACAAGACTCAGCTAAATAACCACAGTGTTCAGAAATCAATTCTAAAACAAGAATTCTTCCATTACTTAAAGCATATACTGACATTCAATCACACATCCCAAATGACACGTAATAGCTTCTTCATTGAATGCAAGTTGTAAGAACTGCAAAAGTCATAACCTAGTGTACCTGGAGCCTCACAGAAGGTCTTTGTAACTGGGTATTTACTGCACCAGAGAGCTATTTTAATAGTATTTTCCTGTTATTTCCTCTTGCCCCCATCTAACATGAAATGCTTATATATCATTACTTCATTTGTTCAGGGTCAAATATCTCTAAGAGCATCAAAAATCCCTGGAAAAACTATCAGGGGAATGATGACAAATCCTTTGTGGGATAACTAATACTTAAAAAGAAATAGTAGGGGGATTCTGGCTGATGGGTACAGAAAAGTGGCATTTGGGAAGGTAGGAAGCACAATCTAAGATATTTTACAGTACATTAAATGACAGTATAATAATTTAAAGGGAAAAAGACAGGAGAAATGCACAAATTGTTCAGAAGCAGCAAGCAGCATCACCACAGAAGTACAGTCGTACAAAACCAAGCCCCTGAGTGTCTAAGCTGCAGATAGGAAAGGATTGCCCTCATTCTTGAGAGCTGGTGGAAAAGAACATAGACAGGACTAGGTATCATTGCTTAATGCTCCTTAGAGATTGCTGTTCCATCTTCCCTTCATATTGAGAATATAGCAATGTAAAACCATATATATTTAATCCAGTTGTCTGCCCAAACCTGGTCACGGCGTCTAAAACAAAACCTACAAGTGCTGCTAGACAATAACAACACTGGAAATCTTGAATTGGGGAAATAAATCAGTGAGCAAATTCTTCAAGACCACAAAAGTCAGTCAAGAAGCCTAAGAGATCAGCATCCCAGGCTTGCCTTTCGGGGTACTCTGCGAGCCAACAGGTCAACTGTGCCCCTTACCCATACTGGTGTTTCAGGCACAGCTGTTCTCTTGGTTTGATTTAGTTGAGCCCAGTTATCCTGATAATGTAAATGTATTACGGATTGTCTTACAGTTCCACTGTGCTATCAACCTCTTGAATTATTTTAATAATAGTACAGATAAAGCACGAAGAAGCTGCACAAGCCCAAAGATAACCAAAGTGCAAAGAGCAGGAGCCTGGTTTGAGTGAAGGACACTCAAGGACACTTTGAATCACAGGAGGGTAAAACTACCAAAAGTCTGTGTAAAGCTATTCATTTGAAACCTCTGTTAAATATATTTAAAGAAAGAAAAGAAAACTCTTCAGACTTCAAGCACTTCCCCAAGCAGATGCTTACCTGATTTCAGAACACAAATTATACCACATAGTATAAGTCTGGCCTATAATTTCTTCACAAGGCTTTTCAGTATCTGATTTTCAGAGCAGCTACTTCAGTAGCATGCCCCAAACTATAGGGAAATAATGATCTCACAAAACATTAAAAAAAAAAAAAATTGGCTTATGAAGATTTTTAAAATATCACCCTATGGAAATGTAACCATAAGTCAGCAGGATACATATGGGAATAAAATGCTGAACTCATACAATAAACTCAGGACTACAAGATAAATTGTTACATGTAGTGATCATCTATGAAGCTTGTTAAATTATCTTAGTACAATATAATTTCAGATGACTGCTTACTCATATACCATTTTTGGTACATTTGTTTAATTTCAGGAATCACCAACAATACAATTTAACTGCTCAGATATTTGGTACCTCTCCTAAATTGGAGCCATATTTCCTCTGTGTAGGCACATCTGCAATGTAGTGTCATGAAGTCAGCAGGCTCAAAGCTAAGGCTACAGATAAGCAGAAGACAGGTACCTTTCCTGGTCATATACAATAATTTTAGCACACTACATACATTTGCTTTTCCTGTACAATGTGTAAAGATTAAATCAGATAATTTGTTAAAATCAAACTTGGTGTCTTGCAAAGTATATGGTATTTTTCTTCCTTTTCTGATCAAAAGCACTTTTTCCCCACCTTATGTACTCTTCCCCTTCCTAGTGAATTTTGCAAACTTGGACAGCACATTTAGTAGGAAGTACTCACATAGCATTAGAGTAGAAAGAATAAATAACTGTGCTGATTTTTAGAGCTTGAAATTCCGGGAGATTAACAGCTGCAAGATCTAAGACTGAGGTGGCACAAATTCAAATCCTTCCTAAACAAGAAAGAATAATCTCCAAAGGCCGGGTATCAAATAAGAGCTAGGGAATTGTGATGTTTAGAGGAGATAAACCTGTTAATCCTATTCTAAGCTCTTATTTTTAACAATGAAAGATTCTGAAACCAGTTCATTAACCAGCTATATCTTAAACAAAAGCTAAGAATACCAATGATGCCATGGTTTGGTATAGCTATTACCTGCCCTGAAAGACAGACACCACTGTACAAATTCAACTTGTTAGAAAAATAAACTTTAAATGAGACTTCAGCATACCCTGTATAGACATTAGTTTCAGATCTTGCAGGAGGTTAAGATTTTCAATGTTTCAAACATCACAGTATCTTTCAGGACCTCGCAGGAGATGTCCTAGTTGACTTGCAACCACTAAAAGGACAGGTAATAAGAAAGCAGCAGCAACATAAAGCAACTTTGGACCAATTTTAAGTCAGGTTAAGTTGAAACAGAGGCTGTAACCACCTCTGTTCCACTTAGAGATGAAGAAAATAAGCTTATATTTAAAAAATAAAGCATAAAACAAAATATTGAAGCAACAACTATTCTTGAGTTACATTTCAGTTAGGGCCCTGGAAGAAAGGGGAGAGTAGGTGTTCTCTCCAAGGCTGGTCACAACAGAAACAAATCCTCCATTAGAAGGGAAATAGCCTGTTTCTGATAGCTGCAAATGAGCAATTTCTATGAAACTCACTGAAACTTTTAGGTAACTTGATGTTTGTGAAAGGATGTTGTGAGCCAGAGGTCATCAGCAGATGAAAAAAGGTCTAATTGGTAAATTCTTACTATTCTATTTTGCCAAATTCAATTTAGACATGAACATGAAACATTTTTTTCATTACTAAAGTGGCTGAAACTGCAGAATATGCAATTAAGAGAGGCCTGGAGATCCGCCCAGAAGCATCTTCTATCTCAGTAGCTAGCTGTAAATTATTAAGCACTTTCCTCCAAATTTCCGGAAAGTGAACAATATCTTACTTCAGTAAACATCTCTAGAAATTAAGACTTGCCTGAAAGTTCTCAAGTATCCAAGGCAATGGCCTCTTCCTGTGAAAAATTGGTCTTTTAATGCTACAAAGTTCCTTTTAAAATATGTAGTTACACAGAGCACCTTCTTAATGAAAATTTGGCTGATAATCAACCTGTCTTAAGTACTGCTGGGCATTGCAAAGGTCTTTACACTTGCATTGCAGTGACCAATTTTAGTTGTTACTTTACATCTTTCAAGTCTTGCCTTCCCACCTAATCCCTCAAATTCTTTCTTTGCCTGAACTGAATAAGTGGCCAAGCAGCTACATGATAGAGCTAAGCAGCTACTACTGTACAGACTACCAGACCAGAAAAAAAAAACTCCTTCAGAAAGGTAGAACTTAAAACTGATGAAATTACATCACACAAAAGACCAAAATAGTCTTGTTTAAGCAAAATAAACAACAAAAAACAAGGGCTTTAGGCAAAGAGAGAATTATGGGAATATACAGAGCACAGAACACTGCATATGACTTAGGAGAAATGACATGAAACTATCCACAGAGTCTGAGGAAATAAATTAATATTTCAAAAGCAAAGCTATGGAAAATTACTTTGAAAATGGTAGTTTTCTGGAACAGAGTCACACTTCTTTTAATCTCATTCTTAAGTATTAGAATGCTTCCAGTAACTCGCTCAGCTGTCCTGCTATGCTAAAATATTTTTCTCTTTAAACAAAAGGATTGAACTTGTTAGAAGTTATTAGTTCAGAACTGTTTCTAAAATATGACACCAGTAACATGGTAACATGCTGTTAATGTTCATTCAGGGAATAGAAGGGCATCATTCTCATCATAAGTTCTATGTCCCTGCTTCATATTCAGGTTTACCAAAAATATCCCTTTAATTTTAGGGATGAATCTAGAAATTAAAACCAAGGACACCCGATTACCTTACCAAATTACCAAAATTAGGCATTAGAAAAGGGCAGAGGTTGTAAAAATCATAGAAATACTTACTTTGCACTTAAAAAAAAAAAAAAAAAAAAAAAATCGAGCAAGTTAAAATACAATACATAGACTTCACAACTTAGAGATAAACACACTTGTTGGGTTATAAAAACAGAAGAGAAAACATCATACTCCGTGCAAATATTCTCTATGTCCTTTCACATATACATCCGACTCCTAGCTGCTTTCCAACAAAGAGAACATTACAATAAACAAACACTGAATGATATACAACCCACAATGGTGGAAGAGAACTGGCATCCAGTATTTAAACAAAAGCATCCTTCCTGGAAATAGCTCTCCTACTTGCAGCCTGCCAAAGGTTGCATTGATTCAGAAGCTTTGTTCAAGTTGCATTAAAAGTTAAGTTTTAAAGACATTCACAAGAAGGACAAAAAGAGAATTGAGAAAAATAAACAAATGACATACAAGAGTATCTTTGCTTTCTTTGTTTAGTTTAGAATAAATGACTTCATTCTGTCCTCATAGTAGGCAACACACAACAGCAAGCAGAATTTTCAAAAATTGACTGCCATGTGCATATGTATCCAAGGATGTTAGCTCCTTTTTACACTGTATTTAAACAGACTGACACCATATTTGTATCAACCACTGCAAGACTGACTTAACTACCCATGGCCCCTTTCCACTTTGGAGCTCTCAAGCTAACTCAGGCTGTGGAAAACAACTGAAATGAGAAGAAATTTAGTGCCAGCCTCTTTAAAAGACAGCATGGAAGAATAGGATAGTGGCTACCCATTATATTCCTTACTGCTGCTGCCCATCAAATCTCTAACCTTACTTATATAGTCACATTTCTGCAACACTGCAAATGGAAGAGATGCAAGAATATGGTGTTTCAAAAAAACCACTGAAGTTTGAACATTTTATGGTCTCATTCTGGTTTAATAGCAGGACAAAAAGTACATCTATAATAGGCTGGGAACAGGATGCACCTCTCAAGTCTTAGGTCCATTCCTAAATAGCAAGATTATTATCATTCTCTAAAGCAAAAGGTGCTTTCAAAAAAGCTTTCCTCAGCAGGAGAAGGTTCATGGCAGTTTCAGGCATACAAGATTATTCAAAACATCTCTCTCAATCAGTTATCCCCTGGTGGAGCTACCTTTCCCCACCTCCCCACCCCCACACACACATTTTAAAGACAGCCAAACTATTAGTTCATTGAACATATACCCAAAATTGGCCAGGAATACAAAAAGAAAAAAAAAAAAAAAAAAAAATAAAAAATAAAGAAAACAAAGCCAAAACATTATCATATTTCTTTATAAAAGTCTGCTTAGAGGGAGCCAATTTTTTTTTCCACAAGGAAGCATCATTGGAACATGCTCTTTGGTACTCATATTTATTTTCTCTTTAGGAAAGACTCGAGTAAGACCCTTTTTAAACATAGGTTTTGTCTTGCTCCGATGATGTTTTACCCTCTCTTTGGTTAAGAGAGTAGAAAGATTAATGAAGTTAATTCCGTTAACAAAACGGCCATCCCCAAGTCTGTAATTATCTGTGATTTACTTGCACTTCCTCTGCAGTTTTAGCCCTAACAAACACAGAGCGACACTGAGACTCCTCTGGTCTTTTTCAGCTACAAAGCTCCTAATGAAAAATATCAAAACAAGAAAGTGCTGTAGTGCATGCCAGATGTGTTCAAATCCAAAAAAAGAAAAGAGACTAAAGTAGAAGTAAGCAAAAGTTAGCAACTTTACACATAGTCAGACACCCTACATTCCATGCAAGGTGCATACCAGGAGAAAAGACCTTCAATATAGAGATTACAAAAAGAGAAAATAGCAAGAATAAACATTATCAATGACTGTCTTCTGACTTTTCAGGAACAAAGTCCATCAGCCAGATTTGGCAGACCAGAAAAAAAAGATAAGTTTGACAAAATTTTCTAAGAACAGAAACGCTTCTTAGTGAATGCTGCATTAGCTGACATTTTCTTGCAGATTCCTATTTGCCATAGAGCTCTTATGCAAGATACGAGCTTGACACAGGCTTGAGAGATGCTGACTAATTCTTCTTTCTTTTTTAATCTTACCCTCATTTCTTAGAATTTCAGACACCCTTACAAGCTTTCCAGGACTTCCTAGATCCTGCGAACTTAAAAAACCCTGATCTTTAGTCTGCCCTGTATTGCACTCATTTGGTTGTTCCTCTTTCAGATCACGAGGAAACAGAAGGGCAGGGACACACACGTGTGCATTTGGATTTTGTTCTTTTAAAGAGCAAGCTTTTTGAAGAAGAAAAATTTAACAAGAGTATTAAAATCTACATAGTTTTTCATAACAGCTTAGCTTAGATTTTGCACAGGTAGTAGTAGCTCCTGGAACTAGACTCAACATAACTGAAGAGAATTTTCTGTTCATACTTTTTCAAGCAAATCTTAAGATCCATTCAGCAGCCTCAGTACTGAGGCATAGCTGCTCACTTACTCTTGTGCAAAGCCAAGTCACTAGACCAAAGCCAATGCCCGTCTTCAACAAAATGCTTTCTGTCTTTTCTGAAAGTATCTACAGAAGAACTATCTGCTACTAGCTTGCTGACTTGTTTCATTAGTTATCATTTTTAACTGAAAATAAACACACACTTTGCCTTTCATTTCATATTATCTGACCAACCTTCAGTTCTTATTTCACCCATCTCGGCCAGATTTAAAGCACCACTAGAAATAGGGCTTTTATGTACCCAAATAAAATCATCTCACTTTGTTCAGTTAAAATAAACCAGGTGGTCAAAGTATCTCACTGGGAGGAATTTTCCCTCAAATCTGAATACATTTAGGAGTTGCAGGGTGAGCTCTGCTATTGATCTGCTGGGTCCCTCTAGGCACAGAGGCGCTCGCTGCACCTCCTATAACTTCTCCTGAAGTACAAACCATTAAAAGCTCAGGTTATCTCCACACATTTACGCAATTAGCTCCAAAACACTTTAAATAAAGGCGTTTGGGGGCTATATGCATACTACTATATTAGTTTTACATGAACTGCTGCATTGACTAGCAGGTGTACTCACTCGTTGCAATGTATTGGGGAATGTAGTTCAGCACGGCTGCTGTGATGTACATACCACTGCCTCTGAGCAATGGAGTCTTTTTCATTTGATTGAGAGTCTCTAATCAGGGTTTACAGCATGAGGCCTTGCAGTTCTGACTCCACACAGGAGAAGGCAGAGATACTTCTCACACTTAGACAAGCCTACCAGGTCATCACCATAGTTTTCATCTCATATTTTCTAGCCCCTTTTTAAATGCTGAACATCCATATTCTTCCTAATGCAGCCTACTGAACGAGAGGGGAATATAGTTCACACCTGATGGCAGAAAGGTGACCAAGCTGTTATCTGCAAGACCCTGAGGCAGGAAGGATACATGGCTTTAGGAATACATAGCCAAGTTTTGAATACCACTCTTCCTCTATCCCTGGCTGCCCTACCCTTCCACAAGCACCATCCCACACAACCTGTGCAAGTCTCAGCTGTGGAGAGCCCTACCCACACTGGGCCAAAACTTAGTCCTACCAAAGCTTGCTTCAAAACTCCCTTTCCACTTGTATATGAGAAAAGCTGACCTTAAAAGGTGACCTGCAATGGGAATTACATATGTAAAATTGTAGCCAAGAGGGCAAAAACAGCTTCCAAAATCTGCAGTCCTAAGAAACAGCAACAGTCCCCTCACTCCAAACACTTCAAAGACAGGATTGGAAGAAAATTACTTTCATATCAAGGGAGAAGGGGTACTCATTTTACTTTTATTTTACTGCAGTGTTCTTCCTGGCTTGTAAAGATGAAAATTACTTACGCAAAACTATGACTTTCACATCTGTCAAGGCATCCCCCCTTTAAATAAGGCACTTCAGGGAATCCTATGGATCTCCATGATGTCTGTGTAATATTGCAGAGTATGAGCTTTGGACCCTTTCCATTTCTGATTCTCTGACCTTATCCAATATGCTGTTTGTGGCTCAGTCAAACACACTGCATTTTAACTTCTCCCAGGAGTTTACAAAGTTTCTTTCTTATGGGCTCAGATTTCATTCTCTACAGCTGCTCCTAGACTGCTTTATGTATCCAGTTATCATTCACCTCCACTTTCCTCCTCCCCTCCAAAAAAGTTTCCTTGTCCAAAAATTTAACACACACAGTGTGCATGCTAATAAAAGTTGCTAAGCAGTGAAGACAAAAATGCACTAGGATCTGATACAAGTAAGTAAAGAACAAAATACATGTTAGCATTATTATATGAAAGTGGTATTCAGTCATGCAGATGCAACTGCTTCTTGGTAATTGGATCATTTTTCTTAAATTATCTTAAAAATAGAAATGAACAGACATGATAAATTTTGAAATTCTATCTTCCGAATGTAAATACTATTGAACAGCATTTGATACGTACCTTAGGAAATCCTGGAAAGATCATGCCATCCCTTCCTTCCTAATGAAATGTCTTTAAGTTCCTTGCTTAGCCTGCTTTTTTGGCAGACCTAACAAAGAGCAGGTTAATTTTGAACCCTGACCTGCAATTAGTTGTTTTCATCTTGGATCATTTTCAAAGCAAACCAGCTGTTAAACACCACAAAGAGGCCTAACAGTTAACCTGGGACACTGCTCTGTTCTTTCCAAAAGCTTAATGAATCACAGGAAGGCTGCGGTTGGAAGGGACCTCTAGAGATCACCTAGTCCAATCCCCCTGCTCCAGCAGGGACACCCGGAGCACATGACACAGGTTCACAAGCAGGAGGGTTCTGAATATCTCCAGAGAAGGAGACTCCACTCTAGGTAGCCTATTCCAGCATCCTGCCACCCTCACAGGAAAGTTCTTCCTCACACTGAGATGGAACTTCCTCTGCTTCAGCTTGAACCTGTTACCCCTTATCCTGTCACTGGCCACCACCAAGAAGAGTTTGGCCCCATCCTCCCTACATTCTCCCCTCAGGTATTTGTACATGTTGATGAGATTCCCCTTCTCAGTCTTCTCTTCTCCAGGCTAAACAGGCCCACTTGGTCTTTCCTCATTAGACACTCCAGTCCTTTAACTGTCTCTGTAGCTTAATGAAGGCTGCTTGAAATTATTTTGCAGTTTGAGGTACAACTCCCCTCCCTGCTTCAAGTGTTATGACAAAATACACATGGTAGAAGGAAAAAAAAAAACAAGAAAAAATATGGTAATATTAAAAATGACAGAAAGAAACAGTCTGCTAAAGCACAAGCATGTTACATTGCACAGATCTCAAAAGCTGTGACGGACACGGGGGGAGGAAAAAGCAATATGGGATTAAGCGATAATGTGTACTAAAGCTGTCTCTGCTAGCACTCTTTTTGAGGCCCCATATTTAGCAGCACAGCCAAATGCTGCAAGGATTTCTCCAGGTACACAGTTAACTATAGTATTTACACAAGTCAGTATTTTATTTTGGATAAGTTTTCTAACTCTTGTCAACCAAGATATATTAAAAAATTAATAATATCCATTAAAAGTTAGAAACAGGCTCATCCCAAGCATTCTAGAAACAGAGGCTTATTTTGCAAACTGCAGCACAATTAACTTGTGGCAGAACAAAAAGGACTTCGAATACCCTCACTACCTTCAAATACTTCAGCTCTTGAATTTCTACTTCATCCCACCTTTCACTAGGAAAGGAAGCAGTTATTTTGAGATACATTTTTATATCTAAAGATAGCAGTAGCTAATGATAGAAGCTATTGCTTGTGTTCCTATGAAATGAATGAATAAATCAGGTTTCCTACAAAAGCTGTTAATCACAACTGTAGCTGTATCATGGCAGCATTTTGTAGTGTTTTATAAACTGTGTGTATATACATAAAACCATTATCATTTTAAAATGATAATACAAATATAAAAACCACAATTTTTCTCACACAGCTAATCAAGCAAATATCATGTCTAACCAAACTATGTTTTGTCCTCAAGTATCTACCTTGCCTTTATCTCTCCTCACCTTATTTATTAGCAGAATTAAAGTTCTCATAACAAACTCTGATGAAGTAGCACAATTAACTACACAAGATAAGAGCTTTTGTGACAGACCACAGGTAAAAACACTGCTGATTTAGCACAGTTTTCTCCCTCCACCCCAAATATAGGTGATCAGAAGTCATCAGGAGGAAGAGAACCTGCTGGTACCACAAGGGTGCCCACACTGACAGAAGACCCCTCAGGAGAACAGCATGAGATCAGCCAGCACTGAAACTCAAGGAAACGTCTGGAGATTGTGGCATCCTCAGTCGGCTTTCCTGATTGCAAGGTGGAAGAGAAGACTGAATCAGATTTCAGAAATAACGTGTATAAACTGCAAAGAATTTCTTGTGCTTGAATTCTGTTTAAGTGCCCAACCTCATACTTGTATAGAATTGATACCAGTGACTGATCTGCTTGCACAGGCAGCTCAAGCAGGCCAACATTCACACAATCTCAGAATGACGAAGGCTGGAAGGGACCTCTGGAGATCACCTAGTCCTTGCACAAGAAGGGCCACCTAGAGCACCTTGTACAGCATCATGCCCAGGCAGGTTTTGACTATCTCCAGAGAAGGAGACTCCACACCCTCTCTGGGCAGCCCAGCCCAGCACTCACCAAAGAGACATCTCAGCAACACGTGTGTGAGGTCACCCAGAGGGGCTGAGGAAACCGTCAGACCTCAAAGCCGCACACTTACTGCAAAGTACTTGGCTGAAGAGACAGGGGGACACAAACCCGCTTTACTGGTTTTGAGCTCTATAAAGATGCAGTGAAAAAAAAAAATAAAAGACTGTAATACTCCAAGAAAGGACAGTTGGGCCCTTTGGGAAATCAGACACTCATATAACAGCAAAATCATCGAGTTATCCATCTCCAAGTTCCTTCTCTTGAAAGGATCTGTTACACTAGTAATGGTTATGAGCACATTCGTACTTTCTTTCTGTATTACATTTCATCATTTGCAGTGTATTGATTTTACTAGGCGTCCCTAAATGGATGATACAAAAATAAAGACGCCACGTAACAATATCAGGGATACTTTTATCCCTAAAGTGTATTATAAACCACATAGCTACTTCCCAGAGATAGCTACATCAGAAGTATACAAAGCAGCTTTCAAAAGAAGGTAAAAGGACACAAACCTTAACAAGGATGTGGAAGTTTAAAATTTTACAAGAGAATTTATCAAACCAATATTGCTACATTAAAATTTTCCAAGAAAAAAGAACAAAAAAACCCTCTTCCTTATAAATTGTATTCATTCTGTCAAACAAAAAAATAAGGTCTCTGGAGACCTGTAAATTTGGAATGCCACACCCAAATACAACTTAATGTTACTCGTAGTAGCACATATCATACCTAGTAATACCTTGAAACTGTAGAACTGAAACATACTAAGACAATTTTCGCAAAGTAGATTAAACGTTGGAATGCATACATGTGATTTGAAAAAAGCAAGATGCTGAGCAGATATATTAACTGTGGTTTCCACACACTACATAAACAAATCCACTTGATACACCAGCTATCCACAACTCTATTTGAAAAATCTCATCCAGTTCAGTTTGAGATTAATGCAGCTTTAGCTCATTTTTCATACTCTTAAAAAAAGCATACATGAACCTCTTAGCTACTCAAAGTTAGATAAATACAAACACTCCTACAGAATGATTTTCAAGAATCAAAACCAAGATAAAAAAACCTACCACTTCATGTGGAAAAGGAAGCTACACATCCAAAAAGGGAAAAATAACCATTCTAAATGTATCTTAACATTTATTTGCCCTTCCTTTTTAATATTGATTTTCTTCCCTTTCCTCTTCTTGGAAATCTTTGCATGTAAGAGATTAGTAGAGTGTTATTAAAACTGTATCATCTTGGACCTTGGATGTTCCTTGAGATATTCAGAGACCACAGGAAGCTTCCAGCTCCTGCTACTAGATGCTCCAACTGAATAAATGAGAATTAAATGGGTCAGAAGTTCCTCCCATCTGGTGTTTAACCTTGTAGCCAGCTTGCAGGAAGGGAAGGATCTAGCCTTACGAAACAATACAACAATTCAGGTAAGACACAGGAGGAGCTCACGAAAATAAGTACCACAGAGGTTAAATACTACTAACCACTAGTACCTCAAGGGGTGGATCAGGAGGGTGCACTATGCACCTGCCATGCCCCAATTCTCAAAACGAAAGGATTCTAGGAACAACAGGGCAATGGGAATACGTTCTTATTTGCAATATTAAGAGTGCTGTTTTTCTGCTGTTTTGAAGTCATATAAGGTCTGTGTAACCTACCTAATACTTTTTATGGAAAACAAAGCAGGAAAATTGAACAGTTTCTATTATTATCTTATATAAAAAGAACACCACATTAAATTTTGGACACTAAGTAAATGACAATAATGCCTGTATTAAACCTCCTCAGCCACCTGCGTTTTTAAGAGTTCTGTCCCTATATACCTACTAAAAACACATTTAAAAGTGTTAAGAGTCAAATCTGCTTGATCACCTTCGGCCAAATGAGGACTAATAAATTGGAATTGCAGCCTCTGTACCAGATGGATTCATTTGTTTCTGAAATTTCAGGTAAGTGAATTTTCAGGTTACCAGTCAGAAGCTTCAAGATTTTTTTCAGATGTTAGTACTGAAGAGACATAAGCCTAAGGCACCTGAAAAAAAAGCAAAACATATAAAAGACACTGTATGAAGAAACACTTCCCGTAACAGAAAGCTGCAGAGGATTCTCTTGTTACACGGATAAAACAAGAGAAAATAAAACACATTCTGCAAACATTTCTAAGAACTACATGATTTGATATCTTCCCACACAAAACTGGTTACATTTCTTGGCCCACCTAACCCAAACCTCATAGACACAAAGTCTTTGATTTATACATCTGGAGTTCAGAATATTCTCTTTACAAGAAACCTACCTCGGTTTCCCTAGGTTTGCAGCCCGTTTTTTTTTTTTTAAACAAATGAATTGCTAAGGAATTACCCTGGTACCTATTGCTTTGCAGAACATCTTTTGTTACACACAAACCCATATCTAGTTGTCTAATAAAAGTTTTATTATTGCTCATCTATTCAGAGTATGTGTTAGAAAAAAAATAGTCAGAGAAACCTTCCAAATTCTAAACTCCTGCTTTGTCTTCCATAATGTTATATGTAGTCCACGACAATAAAAAAAAAAAGTAATAAAATTAGTCTGTAAGCAGTTTTAAAAATGATGCTTATTGAAGGAAAACAACATGAACTTGCAGATACATGGGTCTCAGGTTCTCGCATCATATCTGGATGTAGAGGGTTCGACAGTGTTCCTTCTCATTAAGAAAGCTTGGATAGGAAGCTGTCTTCTGCTTTAGAACCATTTTGTGGGGCAAAAAGGTATCATAATCACACAACCTTAATGAAGATTGAAAGAAGAAATTTTAGAAAGAATTATTCACCACTATTCCGGTTATGACTCTTCACACAAAGAAGCAAAAATAGCACTTCAATTTTCAAAATTATATAGTGATCAAGACCAAAGCTTCTATAAACTGTTGGAAGAATTAAAGAAACACAAGAATGTGTTCTACATTAACTAAATTTCAAATAAATAAAAAAGTGAAAGAAATCGCTCTGCAAAAATTAAAAACCTTACAGGAAAAAAATGTAGAAAAACCCTCCAATTTAAGCATAGATGTGAATTTAAAACCGTTAAGAGCATGCACAAACTATTTTTTAACCTGAATTTCATTGCTTATTTAAGCACTGGATTAGCTCCCGATTCTAACAGAATAGTTTTCAGTTTGAACATTATATATCCACCTCAGACACCATTTTAATCATTTGTTTTTTTAAACTGGAAGGCACTTTTGAAAGGTATTGAGAACAACTGGAGTTATCTAGGCAACCAGGTATTCTAAAAATCTGATGTGCTCCTTTATCACAGCCTCGCGGACTGAACACCCTCAATGCTATTTTAAAAGTAAATACGACTGAACTTTGTGATGATAATTTACTGCTATACACTAAGGGTAAAACTAAGTTTCTTTACCATCAATGATACAGCCATCCTAACAAATCCCAAATTAAGTATGTTGTTTATGGCAAAAAGAGAATCATAGGAGTCGGACGTCAGAAAGATCACAGAGCTCAAACAAACAGAAAAAGCTTCTGTCCCACCACAACTTCTCCTCTTAAAAACTGATCGTCCTGCAATATTTGACGATATTTGAGTCAGTGCAGCAGAACAATTGAGGAAGGTGACAAGAGCTGCCAACATCATGTCACTCCTAGGAAAAGCAGTAAAGACCCAAACTTCATTATCAGCAGTACCAGAAGACAACATCTAACATACTGTTCGTGCAACCACCCAGCTACCAATATACTTGGACAACCAGGAGCTAAAGAATACCACTGTTCATAAGCATCTACCAGGTGACACATCTAAATTTGACAGATCTTGACTTGAGGAATTGTGACTCAAAATTCACTGGTTTCTAAAGCAAACCTGAAGGACTTAAGGGCTCCACTAGCTCCCTGCACTGTGCCTCCAAGTGCTCAGGAGGGTTCTGAGCACCTGCAGCAGGAGTACTAACCCGCAACACAAGCTGGGTCACCCGCGTGCAGCACACAAGGGGCAGCTCCTCTGCCAGCAGTAAAGCACCTCAGGCAGTTCCGTTCAGACTGAAGCGTTACAGGACAGCACTGCTGCCTCTCCTCAAGGAGAGCGACTCATTTCTGCTCCAGTAACATCCAAGGAGGTCCAGGAGGACTTTTGCCCCACTTAGCAGGTAGAGGATAAAACATTAACCTCCTTTTCCACAGAGCATGCAATTTAAGGAATAGCAGTATCTGCTTTGGCATTTTAAGCCAACGCAATAACTCCTTTTATTGGACACCATTCACTAGTTGCTGCTGCTTTGTCCCCAAAGATTTTCAGCATAAAGCTTTATTAATTCCCAGGAATGAAATAGCTGAACTTTAGACACAGAAGGCAAATAGGAAACTGGGAAGAAAAGATTTTCATCGTGGAATATATACTTTATCATTACAATAATCAATAGAACAATGACATGCTTAACTAGTAAACTGAAACATACCAAACTGTATACCAAACACACCATATACAATTTTAAACTTCAAATCAGATTCCTTTATGTAAATTAATGTTTATATGTATTTAATGTAAATTGGATTTACAGCTGTATGGCTTTATGATTAAGCAACCCAGTCTAAGCCTGCAAAAAATGTAAAACTAAAGCTTTACTATTTCAGCTGAGAGCTGAAATATTACATATACATTATAATATTACATACAGTAACACTTGAAAACTCTCCATGTCCAAGGTTCTCAAGCTGAATGGTGTCTGGTACCAGCACAGGTGACAGCAGAAACACATGAGACAATATGCAAGGAAAGCATTTCTCCATAACTTGACAAACCTGCATGTCATCTATGGAGTGCATATATATATATATTATACACACATGCAGCACCTTGGTCTGAACAGGAGAAAGAAGATACTCCTAATTTCTTTCTCCGATGATAAGTATATGGAGAAGGTTCCCTTTGCCTGAGCACAGCTAGAGTGCCCAATTCATCTCCCCTACACTCGAAAGGGTGAGGAAAATTTGAGGCAAACTGGAAAGAATATATCTTGCAACCAGTCTAAAATGAGTCAAAGTTGTCATGAATGCCATGTGAATGAACTGGAAAACATTCATGCAAGATGTATGACTCTCGCCAGGCCTTGACACTCAAGGATCATTATGGCAAGGAGGCTGTCCCTTCCCATCAAACTCCACAGCCTCCAGAGGCACTTGACCTTGCAGCAGAACTCAAAAGCCTTTCTTCCATTTTTAGCTCTCAAGTGTAACAGTCTTTCTCAATCCATGTAGACAATTTCTTGAAGATTCTTACTCTGAAAGTGAAAACAAACAAATTCGCTAACCAGACTAGACATTCACATCATAAAATACAGCCTGCACTCACTTCATCTTAGGAAGAAATAGGAACAGTAGCACTATGGCATGAGCCATTACATAATAAGCTCCAATCATATCAAAAAAACACCTTAGTCATATGGTTTGCTATGTGTTCAAATATCAAACTCCTTATTAGTGTAAGCAGTTTGGCTTTAGAAGCTCAATTAAAAATACGCTTTTCCTATAAAGCCATAGAAGATGAATCATAAGTATAGGTCAAAAACTTGTTTGCATTTTATTGACAGAAGGTTAAATGCTTAAGAAATGAAATCTTTCAAATTTCTTTTGTTTATCCCAATCTGTTATGGTGATTCAGGATAAAGAATATTTGGATACCTGAGACAGAATTAGATCCTTTAAAATGAATGCCTTGAAACCCATTTACATTTTATGAGCTTTTAAGTAATACATCTTTTCAAGATTTTATGCACTACTAAATTCATCCATATATATAAGATGATTAAAATTATGTTGAATTAATACATTATAACGTTGATAAATCTTCATGTACCATCTTCCAGGACAGTAATTAACTGAAAGGGCTAAAAGGTGGGGGAAACACACACACACACCACACAGGAGTTTTTTCTTTCAACAACTGATGCAATCTTATCACACCAAGAGATTGAGGGATGACACAATTGTCTGACCAACCACACAGTGCTCCTAGGTTTGATACAACTTAAGAGCCACTTATTTGTCAGACAAGAGCTCTGTAATACACCCTTCATCCTTTCAGCCAGAAGGGACCTAGGAACGAGTTAGGATTGTCTCAGCTTTGCAGGATGCCAAAGGGTTAAGAGAGGCTCCAAATGCTTTTGGCCGATTCCATGATGTTCTCCCGCACTCTGAACAAACAGGAAGCCGGGAAATGAGTGATAATTGTTAAGTAAGAGCTCTTAAAACACCTGCTTAGCTCTAACTGCTAACTATTAAACCATTTTAACAAGTTAAAAACAAAATCCTCCAGAGAGGTTTCCACCTGCTTTTCCTATCTATTTTCTTAATTTATACAATGAGATATTGAGAAACATCTAATGGAATTTAAGCATGTCATCCTCCAAAAGCAAGCAAAACTTAAAAGATTTGGGGGATGGTTGAACACACTCCCTTCAGCAATCACATCCTATTGCCTTCCAGGGAAACGCATGGTCTTAAGTCAGGCAGGTGAGCCTACACCAACAAGTTTTCCACATGCAAGGGTGAATACTTCTCTCAAGGACAGAATTTGTGCAACAAAATTGTCCATTCAGAACAAGCCAGCTGTTTTCAGGAGGAGCACAAACAGCAGCAACAGGCCATTTCATGAGAAGTGGAAGAGAGTTGTATCAGGTCCCTGCAAAGGCAGGAACTTGCCTGCTTCCCTGCCACTGAAGTTAAGGGAAAGGCCTTCCACAGTCTAGCATAGGGACAGAGACACTTTATTGACGGTGGGAGTTTGTTTTTAAAGTGAGCCATTGACACAACTTTTTGGATAAACAGCTACAACCATCAAACAAAACAAGAAAACATTTAGACTGCTGCCATGGTTATTAGCTCTATTCTACTTTCAATCTTTCACATCCCTATGTGCTTTTTCCAAAAGGATTAACAACACTCACTGATGATTGTCTTGTATTTCATGTAACCTCTTTCTCTTCTTGTGAAAGACCATCTTTATAATTTATATTTCTATATATCTCTTGTTTCCTCAAGCACGCTTGATCAACTTCAGTTCTAAAGACTGAGAAGAAAATTCTTTCCCCATATATCAAAAATATTTTTAATAGGGAGCTGGGGAAAAGAAAGCAATTCATCCCTTTTAATATTTGTAATTCTCTTGTCAAAGCGATCAAATTTACAATGAATAGTCCCTGAATGAACACAAGGTTGTTTTCTGCAAACAGAAGACAGATTTTTGCAGCTCCGTCAGTTTTCAATGAAAAATTGGAATTTAATTTCCTTTCTTCTCCTGAGAAATAATCAAAGCTACAGAAATATGAAATGGAAGAGAAGAAAATGATGTTAAAATAAATATAAATAACACGTCAGAACTGAAATCACCAGTAACTTGAACTTCTAAGTCCCTTTAGAGACTTTGACAGTTCAATTTTTTACCTATCCTTGCTTACTGCAAAAATGAGTTATTTACTACTTTCCTGGTTAAATCTATATAGTCACATACCTGTCATTTTCTGGTAAACACTACGTCAATAGTTTCTTCAATAATACATCATTGCTCAAAAGTCATATCTTCAAAAAGCAAGTCAACCATGTTTCCACAATAGCTCTGG
Source organism: Crypturellus tataupa (assembly GCA_034781795.1). NCBI lineage: Eukaryota > Metazoa > Chordata > Aves > Tinamiformes > Tinamidae > Crypturellus > Crypturellus tataupa. Next base: position 2,406,028 of record JAWLRI010000847.1, on the reverse strand, counting down.
AACAAGTTATTAAACATTTCTGCCATTAGCCTAAACAGAGGAATTTAGGCTACAGCTCCCATCCACAGATCAGTTTGCTCTCTCTCTATCAAAGCACCACGTGATGCTAAAAAATCACTCCCCACTCCTACTAAAAATAAATAAATAAAACTGTCAAAGCTACCTGAGTAAGAAACAAAATCATAATTGAAAAATGGTTTCACATTCGCATACTTAATCTTGCAAGATGAAGATGAAAAATTTGGTAATATATCTTAAAGAACAAGCCTAATCTACACACACTGAGTAGCATGACATTTAGAAAGGGATTGGTAAAGGCTTAGCTTTTTTAATAAGTTAGGCTTGTTTTAAAATCCTTATTCTTCTCCTATGACTTGATACTGGTCTTCCCATTTTATGACAGACATCAAAAATCAAGAAGTCAGATTTAAAAACAAAATGCGTGGACTACAACACACCCAAAACACAAGACCAAAAGCCAGAAATACTTCCAGGTGTCACAATAACACCAGGAATACGTATTTTATACTAGAAACGGAAGTCTTGAAACTCCTAGCACAGCCAGCTGGCGCAGAAGGCTGATAAAGAACAGAGAGTCTCAGACACGGAGCATGAGGGAGAAGACAACCGCTTGCAACATGGACACCATTGACCACAGCCTCAGACTCATGCAGCGGCAGGTGGCCCAGGGGTGCAATCCTACCTGCCCAGAGGCACTGGTAGCCTAGGGCACAACCCTACCCACCCTCAGGCACTGAAAACATGGCATACAAGCCCCACCACACTTCTGTCACATTCAGGGCAGCAAGAGCATCACCTCACACAGAGGACCCAGACATTTCTCAGCCCACCACCCATATCTTCTAATTTTCCAGACAGGAGAAAGGGCATGAGCCCAAGCAGCAGACCAGGGCAGTCTCATCTCACCTTCAAGCCCACTGCAGCTGGCTGAACAGCAGTTTCAAGGGTGCCTACAAAGGTGCCTGGCCTAAATGCAGTCCAGGAGAACAGAGTGAGGACTGTAGGAGACACCAGGGAGCTGCTCAGAACCAGAACACTATATTTCATTAACAGGCAGGTCAAGAGACTGCAAACCCTGAAACCACAGCTCCAGCAAGCCTTGCACTAGTACAGCCTTCCCTGGAGTGAAAAACACCTGCACTTCCCCCTTACCCTTTTCATTTCAAAGCCACAGGAGAGAGACCTACAAGTGCAGGAACTCATCCACACACTGCAAACCAAACACTCACACTTCAATCCAGCTTATTCACCTCCCTACCTAAACACTCCACAACCAACTCCAAGACCAAACCTTGGAGCACCCAGCTTTAAATCCCCAGCAGGACGGGCACAGCAGGCATGTTGCCAATTAGCCTCATTAACAGCACCCCCACCCCTAACAAGAAACACCTGCTGTCTATTTAGCTCCACTTAATGGGAGCTGCTGGCAATAATTCGGGGGTGTTGGGCAGCCTGGAATAGGATTTTAGCCCTTAGACACTGTACAGGTCTCGTCCAGCCTACCAACAGCACGAGCTGGGTGCTAAGGGAACAACCCAGCAGCAGCAGCAGCAACAAAAATGGGAAAGTCCATGAAAAATCCTAGAAAATGTTCAAAAAAAGCCTAAATGGCTGCACAGATCAGGCTGGAAGACATAAAGAATGCTGTCTCATTAAAAGTGCCTAACATTTCTTTAATATTCTCTCATGCTCTGTGTGTTATTCTGCATTGCCTCAAAATTTCAGGTGATAAATCAGTCTCAAGAAACATAAGCATCTGTAGTTTCTTTTATGCATAGCAAATGACTTTTTTACACACATTTGATGCTTTATAGCTCCTGCAATGCCTGTAAGTTTTGTTCTTCCAATAAAATGTTCTCTGGCTTATTATGTAGCAACATCTTTCAACTCATACTTTCATTTCTCTGAAATTCATCATTTCATCTGCCTAAAGAAGGGCAAATGTATTTAAAGCTGCATCTTAACTCCTACCAGCCTGGCTGCTTCAACTGCCTGCTGATTTCTGCTCTGCTAAAGCTCACACGAGACCACATAAATCCTAAAAATTGTATCACTGAATCCAATCCAAAGTACTAAAGCAGGGGATGATATGCCCATGTGCCTGTTAGCAGCAGCAGTGACATCAGTGAATTATCTCATCTCTTTTTATTATAGTGTTAATCCATTTCAGAAATAAAAATATCCCACTTTTTACATATGGAAGTAAGTTATTCCTCAACCTCTTCTTCTACTACGGGCTTGACTTAACAGCTGACTTCCTCAAGGAACTTTCCAAAACACAAGAAAGGTGACAGGTGCTTTTATCTTTGCGGAATCAAACTGTATTTTCGGTATCAGCCTGACACTAAATGGACAATTCTCGGATTAGTCAAAATTGAATTTAATAAAATTTACAGAAATAGAAAAATGAAAATGTAAACAAAATCTGCCATAATGGGAAGTAACCAACTTGGAACTATCACACAATTTTTAGCTGCTTTGCATTTCATTCAGAACTTGAAATTCCATCTCATTGATGATAATTTTTTTCTTTATTTTGCTTTGTAAACTCCTGTTCCGAGGAGCTTATGTCCCCAGGATGCCAGAATCAGTTAGGAGTTTCTAAATAATTCTGATTCTACAGAACTTGAGCCTACTTTAGAGAGCTCTTCTAGTCATGCCAGTAAGTACATCTTAGAGATGGGCCACAGAAGAGTGACTTCTAACATGGAAATTTCTTACTCTGTCAAGCTTCTTTCACCATATTTCTCCAGCATAGAGCTGAGATGGCTGCCACAAGCATGGAACCCCACTCAAAACCATCACATACACCCAATAACTCACTACCGTACTGGTGAGTGACAGGGTAGAGTGACAGTCCTCATTTGGATCCCATTTAGCAAGCACCCACTCCATCCAAGTCACCCTCACGACTGCTCAGTTGTCATTCTCACTGGAAGTCCCAACAGCGTGCTGTGAAGGTTAGACTTAAAGTTAGCAAGTTCTATAACAAAGCAGCTTCACTGATCCTAAGAGCATGAGTATAAACAACACCAGTCCATCAAATCAGACAAGTAGACACCAGGGAATTAAGCAGAATTGTTTTGAGATGAAGAATTTCAGAGATACTTGGTCTACAACCATGTGAGGAAAGACTGATGAGACAAAGAAGAAAGCCGCTTGCTGCAGATAGGGAGGAGTAAAGCACTTCTCATGAGGGTAAAGCATGCGAGTCGGGCAGCCCTTAGCAGGACACTTGAGAGGGAAGGACACGAGGGCCGCTGGGGTCAAGAGCACAAATAGTGCTCTCAGAGAAGTGGTTCTGGAAGATGTAGGAAAAGCATGAAAGGATATATATTTTTTTAATTTGCTTTCTGTTAATTAGTATCTGTGAAAATTGAATGAACTCCTATTTTACAAAAAAAAAACCACCATTTTTTCCAATGAATATTTGAAAATCTACATATGAATACTTAAAAAAAAGCACCTGTTAAGAAGGTTTATGTAGTGTTGTAAGTGTCTAAATCTTTCCTGGCAATACATTTACTGATTTTAAAGAGCAAGTCCTTTCCTCGCTGCTTCATTATTCCTAGAAGAGACAGAGGACGCTCCTTGCCATTTATTTCTGCTGAGCTGCAGATACTGCGCTGGTTTTGAGATGGATCCATATGAGCAAGAAAAAAAAAAGGCCAATCGCTGAAAGCTGAGAAATAAGTGAAAGATAAAAGGGCCATTATTCACCAATCGATAACGCAGCTCCCTGGAAGGAGCTCTGCGGTGATGTAATCGCATTTGCAGGGCCGAAGCCGCGGCAGCCGCGCCGTGTGTGACGGTTTCCAGACGGGCTCTGGTGCAGGTAGGCACCGCGTGCACACGAGCTGGGGCGGCCGCGCGGCAGGACGGCACCTGCTACCGCCTCCGTGCTGGCTCGGCGGCCGCAGTCCACACGTACAACACAGCTGAACTGCCCCTGCAAAAATATCCACCGTTCAGCAAGCTTGAAACCTCTGGGAGCCTAACGTGTTCCTTCTGGTAAATTCAGTTCTCGGTCTAAATGTTTATATCTGAAAACATCACCCAAAACAGTTACTTTGAAATTGTTTGAGTGGTTTCATAATTTTCTGTCTATTTTTCTTCTTATCTCTCTCTATATGGAAACTATATTTATGTGCCCTGTAATACTAGACATTATATATATTTCTGGAAATCAGACTACATGGATATTCGTAATATCACAAGGAACGTACTAATAATCCCAGGGAAAATTGTATATCCAAATTTTGAAAAATTAGACTTAATGACAATATAATAGTTTTCCAGAATTGTTTGATACCTAAAAGGATTCCTCTATTGCTACAGCAATTACTAATTCCACCTAATACAAAGCGTCATGTTCAAACCCCCCGAATCAGCCCCAGAAACAGCCTTAGCAGTGTGCTGGAGTGGCCAGAAGGGGAAAGCACATTGCAGGCAGTTCCAGCTTTTTCAGAGAAGCACAGGAGAACCAAGGCAGACTGCAAGCGTTTGGAGGAATTACTCCAAACCAACCATAGGCACCGCTGTTTAAAGCGTGGTGGATATCCAAAAGGATTATGCTGGTCTCATTCTGGAACATATTCCAGCTGACACGGAATGCCACAGCACTCAGTGCTGCAAACACCTAGCAGAAGAGAAACAAGCCTCTTTAAAAGCTGCACATAATTATCTATTAAGAATTACTGTGTGCCCTTCAGAGTCATCTTAAAATACCTGAAAATAGAGTTTTATAAAAGTCTTGTTAGTGTTCACTTTTCAGCTTTATATGAGCACCATTTCCACTTAATGTGAAATACCAAATTTCAGTTAGTTCAGTTCTTTTTATCCAGTATTCATGAGCAAGATTTAAGTTCCATTCCCAAAAAACAAAGCCAGGAGATTTTACATTGAAAATCCAGTTTACTATTAGTATGGCAGTTAAAGCGTCTTAACTTCAACTGCAAATAAAGGAAGAGAACAGGATGGAAAGGACAGCCTGTTTATTCACCTGATGTGACCCCCTGAAAGTGAATACATTTTAGTTATTTTTGATAGTAATCCAGGTTTGCCTTTAATGCTCTAGCACAACGTTGGGACATTCAAGGCACAACATGAAAGCCAAAATACGGAAGAAGAGAAGATTTTCTGCGGTGCAATTAACATTAATTCAGTTTGACTACTGAAAGGCAGGTGATTTCAGAATACTTGCTGATAGGTGTTACAGTATAACAAACACCAGAAATCCATTCCATAACAACAAGAAAATCACTAAACACATATAAACAAACAATACTAAGAAAGATCATCCCGGTATGCAGGTGACATTTTGGGCAATTACAAAAACAAATGTCGTCTGCAATACTATAAATTATGAATGAGATACATTCCTTTAGGACCTTGAGATCAGCATGGATCCTGGACTTAATAACAGAAGCAAATAAAATGTCAGGATGATTCCTGCATTTTTTTTTAATTTCAGCACTTTGGTCCTGAGGGTCTTCCTAAAGCCGGGTATTGGGATTTCTCTGCCCTGACGGGAAGATTCATCTTCAGTCCGAGAGCCTCAGCAATCTTTATGTTCCTATATTAGAAAATATATTTCCTTGTCTCCCACTGGGGAAAGCCTCTGGGGCAGAAATTATAAGGAATCACAGAACACCTATGAAGCGGGGGAGGCAGTTTTCTGCTTTGAGTTAATTAAATGTTAGCAACAAGAAGAAGATTGAAAGTTTCAGGGAACTGTAAAAGAGCAGCTAATAGGACTTAACAGGGAAAATGGGGGAAAAAAGGGAAAGAAGCCCTTTTGCCTCTCACGGCTCATAGATGAGGGAGGAGGGCTGGGAAGCTCATGAATTTTCATGAAGAGGAAATGGCAGAGGAAATGAATTGCATTATTTCAAAAATCAATGGCATGAAAAAGACATACCAAATATACTCTCTGAAACTAATTCTTAATAGTATACTTATGCACAGTATAGCTAGGTATAGCATACACATCTTTGCTGCTTTCCAGAATCAAATGTCACAGACATATCCATTTACAGTAAAAACCTTAACACAGAGAATGTTTCCCATTATCCAATTTCCTTTTACCGTACACCAGTGGAAAAAATAAAATCATAAAATCATAGGTGACCATCACTTGGCAACATAAATTTGAAGAACTACACAGTAAGCTTCAAACACCTTACATTATGCCATAAAATGCAGAAACAATGGTATGATAAATAAGGTAAATGAAATAAATGCGCGTGATGTTTTTCCTTCTTTTTTTTTTTTTTTTTTTTTTTTTTTTTTTTAAATCAGCTCAGCATTCATCTGAGACCATTTTTCATTCTGTCTGCCTAGTTTCAATGCCAAACCCTCTATGGTGTTTCCTACTCCTTTCCTCAGAGATGACTGGAAGATCAGTACCTATGATGTGCCCTTCAAACTACAGTTGATTCGCTTCACTATACTAGATTTCTGGGTAGGCTTCTTTATTCCTAAACACATCACTCTGAACAGTTTTGTGGCATTCAGCTGAATAAACGTCATCCTCCAGCCTACAAAACTGTCTGTGGCAAATGCCAATATTGTATATTTTCCTTTTTATTTTATTTTTCTCTCTTGTACCTACTGTAGTTATTTATATCGTACTTCCATCTCCAGGCAGGAATCTAAAAACAGCCTCTGTTTCGGTTTACTCATTACCACGAAGGCATATAGTTCAGCCCTGCTTAAAAGTTCCTCTCTTGTAATCAGAGAGACATATTCTCTGCTGTACTATTTCTTCATCCCCACCGTCTTACAGAAGTCATCTTTGGACACATGACAATGAACGCCCAGGAATTCCATTCGAAATCAAACAAACAAATTAATGAGCATCGGAGAGATGAACACATCATAATACAGAGTCAACAGATCTGTATGTACTGAGGAAAAACTTGGAAATTAGAAAATACAGAGCTGGATGATTCCTTTACTAAAATATAAGTAATCACCTCTATAGAGATGATCACAACAGACCAGGCCATGTTTTAATTTAGACTTTAATTTTTCTCACTTTCAGGTCTACCAGATAAAATCCACTTACTTGACAAGTGGACTGTAGCCCCACTGATGGCTTCAAGTATTCAGCGGATGGACCTTATCAAAAGAAAATGCATGGGCATTTTAACATATGCAGAAACAGAAACACAACTGTCTTAATAAACATCTATAAATATTGTATCGATACTACTGTGAAAGCCAGTTCAGTGAAAATTAATTCAGGACTTCCCATATTCCTTTCTAAAATCAAACAGGCCAGTGTCTTAGCGCACAACATCAAGAAATGTGCAAATGCTTGTATTATAAATTTTTATTTCTATGACTGTGCCTACTTCCACACAATTTTTAATATTTATAGATTTTTAAAGGTCTGTGAATATCAATGAGGCCAGATTTCTAAGAAAGGTGAACAGAGCTCTCTTCTGCAACAAGCAATAATTTACAGGAATTTTAAGAAGCTACTCAGTGACAGTACGAATGACAGTATAAGGTCTTGAGAAATTAAAAAGCCTGCACAGGAAATGTACTTATAATTAGATATCAAATAAGATGCATCATAAAATACATGAAGTGCAATATAATTAGGTATTACGAAGCTGCAGGGAATCTTCCTGTTTATATGGCTTATTCCTAGACTGTGCCTTGCACATTACAATTCAGACCACTAAGCTGATATCTTGAGCAACTAATGGGTGCCCTTGCAGAGGTACAACAAACAACGAGCCCCAGCTCTGGATGAATAGCAATGAGCTACTGAGCAATGCCAAGTTAAAAGGAATTCCAAAAAAAAGAATGAAGGGGGGAAGAGTAACTACACCTTGAGTAACTACTCTTTGAGTAACTACTATGCCTTGAAAATATATGATCAAGAAATAGAGATTTCAGCTTCTCAGACCTTATAATATGGTAATTACCCCCAGAACCAAATAATAGCTTCTTTAGGGACCAAAAAAAAAACAAAGTCCCTCGTCTCAATATTTAGTAGCAGATAAAAGGAAATGAGGTGTTTGTGTTACAGATGTTACCACATTCCCCAGGAGAGAACACTCACCTGGGAAAGTAGATTATGAACAAGCAAAATATCCTACTCGGCTCCAATCCTGAGGAATCTCATTTCTGACTGCCTGAACTGAAACATGCCCTTTCTGTACCCAAACTCTGTCTGAAACAATCCAGCTCAAGTGAGCATACTAGGGTAGCTCTAAAGTATAGAGGCTAGAGGGGGGAGATAGGAAAACCTGCAAGAAAATTAGGGGGAACAGTTGGGAAGATGTCTGTGCTAAGCTTTGTGCTCCCTAGATAATGGCGATGCTGTTTCTCAGCTGTCAGTAACTTAAAGATACCCATGTTGTCCTCGATACCAAAGACACCAACAAAAACAGACAGAAATTGCTCTTGTTTCATGAAGCCACTTGACTATTTTTTCTCTCATACAGCTCTTCTATAAGTAAAGGTATTTTAAAAACACATTAATAGAGAAAAGTATGCAAAAAAAACAAGCAAAAACAAAATTATGCCAACCAAGTCATGCACTCTTCTTCTCACAGTATATTTGCCACCTATATTAGCAGATGGAAATCAGATAATATTCATGAGGGGAGGCTTTGCAAAGTTTAAAACACTTTGATCTTTATATCCTAAGTTATGTAAAATGTGAAAATTACACATAATTTGTGTCAGTTCTCCATCAAAATAACATAGCTGCAATTGCTGATTAATTCTAATCATCTTTTATCTCCTTAACAAAATTGTTTACTTTAATGAAGATCATTGATTGATGGCTATTTTCATTTCCTATCAGCTTTGCATTTTTTCTCATCATTGCTAATACTGATAGGGAATTATGATTAACTACAGGATTTTAGCACACAACATCTTTTAATGGAGAGGACACTGAAGATAAAGAGAAGATGGTTTATAATCCATGGCAATATTTCAGAAACACGGTTTCTGAAAACTTTGTCTTTGAAGTCCTGTCTCCAGTAGGAATTTTCACATACATTTTTTGCTTAGAAAACACCTTCTCATATCTTAATGATGTGTAACTGAAGATGAACCAAAAAAAAAAAAAAAGGATAAAAGGCAGATCAGAAACATGCCCAGATTTCCTAACTTGCCAAACAGAGCAAGCTCCAGTATTTCGGCCCAGTTTTGGTCAATTATATTCACGAGGTCAATCCTACGTCTGCAGTGCGAGCCCTCAGCATCCCGAGGGGGCCATGGGTACGTCCCGCAGAGGTGGCCAGCAGGCCAAGGCAGCAGCCGTCGTGCGGCACGGAGCGCGCAGAACGCAAAGCGTGGCAGCTCTGATTTCAATTGACGGAAAACAGATAAACAACCTCAAGCAGGGACAGATGAGCAACAGTCGACAGTGTTCGGAAAAAGAAGAAAACGCAGAGATTTGTCTCTTTTATGGATCATACAGGCTCTCAGAAAGACAGGTAGCAATTTGCTTGCCAAGCTATATGTTAAGCACTGCAGATGGAATTAAGTTCACTGCTGGAGGACTGAATAAAACAAAAAGAGAAAAAGGAGAGATAACAGCAAGGCTGTCATAACTATCGCTGCAAAAACAATGGGTGAGCTAGAAATAAGTGAAGGGGTGGTAGTGATTTATCTTCTAACACTCTAGTCAAGAAGCAATGATTGGCCATAAGAATTATCTTAAATTATTACTGATATTCTTAGAAAAGGTAACGCTCAGATGTATTGCTAAGATACAGCCTGATTACTAAAAAGGGGTGATTAATTAAATACAGTGATTAAATCCAAAATAGAAAAATGCTACTGAGCTTATTCTACAGTTTCAGAACGTAAAGTGTAACAAAGTAACAAAAAAAGAACAAAGTGAGGCAACAAGAAATTTCATTTAATCTGGTGTCATCCTGTTTCCATCAATATGAGCCCTCACTGCACCCTAACATGAAACAAAGAAAAGGTAGAAAATATCTTTGCAAATCCCTTCATCCCGGTGCTTCTGCCAAATCCTACCTCCCGTCCTGTCCCAAAGCAATCCCAGAACACTATGAATACATTTTTGTACAAAGGCTTCAAAGAAGGAGAAAAAACTTATTTTCTCGTGAGCTAATAAATGTTGGATTCCATAAAATCAGCAGTTCAAAGGCTTAAATTCATCTTCATTGCAAGGGCACTGACATAGTAACATTACATAAACAGACAGTAGCATAGCTGCACTGTGCTGTCCTTTGATGGTTTATTTCAGAAAGCAGCTTGTAAAGAGTCAGATTTGGTCTCTCCACCTGCAAAATATTCCCGATTATTCAGCAATGCATAGAACAGTATTTTCAGCACTGAAATGCCAAGATTTTCCCCACAGTTTGGGGAAAGAGAAGGACCACTAAAATTAAATAGAAGCATATGTTATGACTCCATCAGAAAAGCTAAACAACTGTAATCCGTAGGGAAGAGCGCGACAGGTCGCAATGTTCACTCCCACTAGATGGCAATATTGTTTTTTTGCAAGTGTGGAATATGCTGTCATCAAATGGAAAGAGTAGTATTTTTCGTGTTTTCCAAAAGTTGCATTTTGGGTGAAAAAGACATTCAAATCAGGCTTTATTGATCTCAGAAGTGGGGAACAGAAGGGCTTGTAATATATATGCCAGCCAAGGTATGCATTAAACCATAAATAGCGACTGCAGCATCACGCAGGCACGCTAAATGAATAATGCAAGCAATTTATGCTTTTAAGGCCTCTGGGCTCAAAGTTAGGCGCATCACAGATTGGATATTCAATGCAATCGCTTGCCACTGTATCAGCAGAATGTGGTAATGGAAGGAAGCAGAGTCAGATCCCGCGGGAGAGCAGCTCAGTTTACGCCCAGCCAACCCCTGTGACAGCGAGCGGCGGCTCCGAGCGGAACACACGGAGCTCAAGGGGACGCCAGCTCCAGCTCCCATGGTCACTGGGACAAGAGGCCTAGAAAAAGCATCCTGGTTACTCAAAAAAAAAGATAAAAAATAAAGCCTTCCCCAGGTTTTGAAAGGGATCAAACGTCGCTATGCATCTGAACCACGATTCACGAGGGTGCATTTCAGAATTTTTCCTCAACTCACTCTGCAAACAGCAGAATTTGCACTGTATCCTTAATAGAAATACTAAAATTAGGGAACAGTTAAGAGCAATCCATGGAAATTATCAATCAAATCAGCAATACGCTCTTTAATTGTTCAGGTTAAAAAAAAAAAAAAAAAAAGAAAATCAATGTTCCACTATGAAAAGTGAAACAGGAATGAGCCAGATGCCCCTTAGGATATTAATTTATCTGTTTATTTTCCCCTCTAAAATTTGCACAAAGAGCAGGGCATATGGCCATGCAAAGCACAGATATAAAGGTACGAAGAATGACAGAAAGGTAGAGCAACCCAAATGCACTATGAACAAACCAGATGAAGAAGGGACTGCTAATCCCGGACTTGGAGAAAAACAAGTTCAAGTTTATCTTGACTGATCAATGGTTTACTTACAAGGGAGGTTAAGTCTGGAAGTAAGTCTGGAATCTAACACACTTTAGGGCTAATCACCTACAAAAAGGTTGTGCTCTCCCTACCTTAAGGAAAAAACTAGCTTGTAATATCACAGTAACTCTGGCTCTGAAACTAAGGTGTTTCAGAATGCTAAGCAGTCACTTAAGTTCTGTTCACAGTCTTATTATTCTGGTTTGCCATTAATCTCATTATAGAACTTGTGCAGAGCTGAATGGACCATGATACAAAACTTTTCCTCCAGGATGCTGCTTACAGCTACACACTGCCATTCTTGAATGTGAAATAAAGTGCAGGTCTGGCAGGTCCTTTAAACAGTGCTGGAAAGATGGAGTTAGAAGCGGAGGATTGCTTAGTATGAGTTAAATGGTTCAGTCTTGTAATTCTTACTTAAAGGTTTTGGAAGAAATTATTACCAGAATATATTACCAGAATGCCTGTAAGTTACTGCTTAGCGTATGTTCTGGTATGGGCATGCTGGCTTCTAGAAAACTGGTCAACAACCAAGATCTTGTTGCAACATTTTTTTTTCTCTTTTTGCTTTTCTCTCTCACTTTTTTTTCTCCTTTTTAAGAAGCATAAAGAGGAGACAAGGGTTTATATTTGCTTCGCATATGAGATATGCAGAAAAAATGTTCTACTCTAGGAGCCAGTAACACCGTCATGTTGCTTCCAAACAGAAATACAGACAGGGAGCAGAAATTACATGCCGGGTAACTGGAATTTGCTCTCTCCTTGGGCGATTTGCCTCCAACTCAGTGTCTGTCCACCCGACTTACAGGTACATACGTGCACATATACTTAATTGTTTTAAAAACAGAATAAAAATATACATCTGTGATCACATTCCCAAGTATTTCTGGAAAATACTAAAAATTTCCTGAGGAGAGGTTTCCAGTGAACAAAAATATTCATATCTTAGGGATTAATGTATGCTCCATTTATGCTTAGGACATGTTACATTTACTGCTCACTTGCCCTCAAAAAATCCCCAAACCCTAGAGGCCAGCTCCTGGCTTTTTCAGTACCAGCATCAAAGGCATTTCATAGACCTGCAACTGCCAGCACTAGTCACTCCTTAGCCACAGTGCCAGTATCATGTCAGTCCCAGATTTGGTATCTCCTTCAACCAAAATAAGATTAAGCCCTTCATGAGAACTTGCAATATACTAAAACACTCATAATTGGAATACCACATATTTCACAGTCAAAAAAAAAAATGCTTTGTCTCCAGCTCTTGTAAAAATGATTTTTTTTAATAACTGACTACATTTTTTGAGCATTCAAACAAGAAATACATGCAATTATTACTACCATAAATGACCCAGTCAGTAAGCTGTCTACTAGAAGAGCCTAAATCAATATTATCTTTCCCATTATGATCTGACAATTTACTTTGCAGTTTCAAGTTTGTAGTTTTTGTCTTTAACTCATATTTGTAAAATCTCTATTTTTCTTTGCAGAAAAACAAGCAAACAAGACTACAGCACACATAAGCATACACAGAATTCTAATTTTGAATGCACTTTTCGTTCAGCATTAGCATTTGGTTAGAGAGAATGTATGATCAACTATCTGTCTTCATTCTCAGTAAATGAGATCATGGCACATATTTTCAGGTACTTGGCAACTTAAGGAGGTCACTAATAGAGGGAAAACAGAACGATACCTGATAATGTAAGTAAGGACAAAAGGAGATAGCACAACAAAAACCAGAGGTGTATGTTTTGTAGTGGAAAGGGAGTTAAAATCAGTGTATTCCAGAGGCCATCAGCTGGTGGTGCTGCAGAAGGTCATGCTCCAGTGAAGCACAGAACCGAAGACAAACTTTCTGAAACCATGCTGCTCTTGCAAATGAGAGCTGTCATCAACACTGGTGGTCACCACTGGATCACAATATGTAGTCTACAATGTGAATGTCATTCTGAATCGCAGTCAGACACATTCAGAAATGAATGGAGGTGACTTGGATGTTTCCATGCAGATACAACGCTCAGTCACACGCATCTGGAATGCGTGCAGCCAACTTTTGTGACTACATCCAGGCCCCATCATGTGTTACTGGTTCTTACCGTTGCAGAGTGTTGAGTGCTCCTATGTCATACCAACTTTCCTCATTTCCCAAGGAGAGGATTCCACAAGAGATGCCAGCACTTTGCAAAATGAAGCTGTAAGTGATACTGCTTAAGCTGCTAACATACAACATTGCTAACCAGATGCTATTGTGTGCACGTAGCTATAATCAGTGGGTGTCCAATTAGACAATCAATCTCTTCTGCGGTTCTTCAATCCACTAATCTACTCTCTTCTTCCTTGAGACTCAATGATAACAACAGCCCAAGAAACACTTGAATATTCTGGATGATCTCAAACACTGGATGTAGCAAGAGACTTGCAGAATTGTCAGGTTTTGAATCCAAACTCATTGTTTTGGCACACTCAATCCAAACACATCATTCAGATCACTCCATTTGCAGTATATTTGTTGCTACATACTGCCCTAACTTAGCAACCTGTTCTCTTTTCTACCATGAGGCAACCATATAGAACCAACACTCACCTTGCAGTCACAGCTACATAGCTTCATCCTATGTTAATCACATAAAGCTCTCCTCCTTTGGCAAGCAAGGCATAAAGTCAAAACCCAGGCACTTGTTCGTTGTGCCAAATATGCGATAATTTTGTTTTAAAGGCTAAGAACACCCACCGTGAATTGACTGAAATTGCCAAAATTAATATTTTATTCTCACAATAGCCATATGCTATTCATTTGTACCTTAGCCTGGAAACAGCCATTATAAACATCAAAATCTCAGTAAAAACATTTTGCAGCAAATTAAAACAATTTATTCCACCAACAGAAAGGGGTAGAGCAGAACCTGTGAGGTCAAAGAGAGTCAGTAAGCTTGAATTCAGAGAACTCTTCAGAAAAAAAAAATATCAAAAGTATCTGAAGCCCAAAACAAGGAAAGATCTTCCAAGCACATCAGAAGGAATGCAGGTGAGCAAGTCACTTGGATCAACTCTGTTGCAAAGAAATCAGTGCTATCCTACAGAGCTTGGACAGATTGGGTAGGGCAAGGATGCAGTGGTGCACAAAAGGGTCAAGTTTAGAGATGTTGGGCTTTATTGTATTGATACAGAAAAGTAAATGCAAGTATTGTCCAGACCCTTAAAAGATCAAGCAAATCCAAACAGTCTTCCTTCCTTCCTTCAGAAAAAGTAAACATTCAAGGCAGAACTTCGTTCAGCTCATAACCAGCAGTTTTTCCGCCCAGCTTTTCCTTTCCTGTTCTCCTCAGAAAATCCCAGAGACAGAGTCAGAGACCTCCTGTGTGGAAGGTGGGGGGGGTGAATTAAGTAATCAGAGCAGAGAGAGGCGAATAGGGAAACTAGTTTATTCTCTACAGATGGCCCAGCTCTGTAAATCCTTTCATGCAGTCACTTCATAAGCTGAAAGGAGGAGACTAATCCTCTCCCTGTCTGCATCCCTGCACCCCCCAGTGCTTCAGAAACAGAGAAGTGGAGAGCATGGCAGAAGCAAGAATTCAAATGTTACCACTGTTTGACTCCATGGCAGAACACTCCTTTACTTCAGCAAGGCCAGGATTTCATCCCAGACTCGCAAACAAGCCATTTATAACAACACCAGATTGGATCCCCAAACTAACTGTCAAGGAAAAGCAGGAATCTGATATTTTCCCCAAACTCAACTCTTTCTGTAAGGGGTTTTATTTTATTTGGTTTTAATTATAATGTATTGCTAGATGTCACTGTAAAACAAAAAATACTCATTCATAAATATTCAGTAACATATTGAACTTACAGTGAACTACACTGACTGTTGCACCAAATTTAACTCACAACTTTCAGAGTCCTGGAAGCCCCCCAATAGATCTGATTTATTCAGCTGGCGATAAGGAGTGTTGCATGATAACAGAACAGATCCTTGCTTTTAGATCTAAGTAGCACATTTGCATACAGCAAAATGATGACAAGATTCAGCAGGTGATCACTCCATTAAACTTGAGCGCCTGAGGCATCATAGATAATATAAATAATATTTGTTCTTTCGCAGATGCATTTAATTCCAACAAACCACTGCCTTCCCAGTCCCTGCCTTTACTCTCCCTCTGCTGATGCACATAAGATAAAGAGGTAGAGTTCTCATAAGGGCACCTTTAACGGGACGTAATGCCGTGCGTTCTGTAGGCAACTGCAAGCACACACCTACCCCACACCGTGCGCTCTCTGCTGCTGTCCTTTGACTGCAGCGCCTTGGCTGTGCACGAATCACCTCAAACGCAGGAGAAAAACAGCCTTTGGGTGTGAAACTTCAGCTGCCTAAGAACACAGAACTAAAGTATGAAGCAGGAAGTGAATCACATCACATACAACTGAAATGAAAAATTGGTTACTCAATGACTTCCCTGTTAGGCCTGACAACCTTTCTAGTCCACGACAGTGTGGACTAGGGATAACCGCAGCAAAAAGAGGTGAGCTATCTCAGAATGGGGAGATCCCTACTCTAAAAATTAAAAGCATGAAATGCACCTTTCTACCACATAAATTAACACCTGGGTACCAAAATTAAGACTTTTTTTTTCCCTACAAAAGGGACATAGGCATCACATATCTATAACTGAAGCTATTCTATCTTTCAATCTCACAAACGGCTATTTCCAGCTACCACAGTCCCCAAGCCATGGGTGAAGAGCCAATATTTGAAATAACCCAGGGAAGTGTCACCCCACAGGATCAGTAGCACAGCCTAGTCAAGCGACAGGAGCCTTTGGGCTGCAGCCCTTCATTGCAAGCGAGGTGCGGGGCTCGCTTCTCGAGCGCTCACAGCAGGGTCTCACCCTACCCAAAACTACCGAGTAAGATATTTGTTATTGGTGTTTCTGTTCCGATACTCTTGGAAGTAGTCTTTTTCCATCTGGTAACGACAGCTGAAGATAGTGATAACATTGATCCAGTGATAACAACGATCCACCAACTTACTGCAGAACAAAAGACCATTACTGCACCATTACTGCTTATTGTTCATGATTTTGCAAACCCACCTTGCCATTGCATCAGTGATGTTTTGGAAAAAGAAGATTCACACCAGGTATAAATTAGTGCAATTCCAGTAAATTCCTATGGAATTTACCCAAACTCCACATACAGTAAGCAGTATGTGCAGTTGCCAAAAAGACAGGAGGGGAGGAATCAGTCTACAGCACCGCTTGGCTTGCACTCTCCTCAGGCGGAAGAAAAGGTCTGTGCACACTCTTTAGTGCACCCAGGCTAAAAAGGCAATATAGAAAATGTTTAAAAGACAGAGCCCAGTTTATTCCGCTGTGTCCATTAAGGAGTTTCTGCAATTACAGAGGAGAAAATTGTTTGATTTATAATTGTAAATATCAGAAATGGAAATATTTCTCAATAGTAACAGAGTCTACCTGAAAGCACAACTTAAAATACAGGAAAATATCAACAGCACTCATGATAAACTCAGCAATGGAAGGAGATAAATCCTTTCATTTCAGCTGTCACCATTTTAATGCAGAGCACCTTCGGCAGCAATTTTTCCTACAGTTTTTCAGCTCTTACCCTATTATACACGTAGCCAAATCCTGGCCCCAAGTGAGTGTGCAGATGGCAAGCCTGAGGACTTGGGAAAGAATAGAAGAATGGTGGAGAGAGAATTTTTTGAGACATAGCCCAAATTTTACGTCAGAGGTTTTTAATTCCTTTGTTTTCCTGATTCAGAAAAACAGCTGTTTGCTTCTTTGCAATCATTTCATATATGTTACTTTTATTTTCAAGGGCAAGGAAGCAGAGAAAAGGGTTAGATTTTTAGAAAACAAAAAATAAAATTCTCTTTTATATGAGCAGAGCCTGCAGCCTACTTATAAGTCAGACCTGGGGGGCAGAGTGAGGGGCTGTGCAACCACAAACTCTGCAAGGCCAAAGGGGTACTTGCTGCTCACAGCAGTGGTAGATAAAAAAGAAAAAAAAATAGGAGATTTCTACTTTTGTCAGTACACAGGTGCTATTTATTAAAAAAATAGGAAAGTCAGCTGTTTCGCAAAAGGGTTTCTCCCAACTTAGCCTGGCCAGAACCCTTGTTTTTAGATAGATTCCTACTGGGTGTGTTCTCTCCTGAAGCAAACACTAGCATCAGGATGAAAATCATACAATTACCAAGGTAACATGAAGACCCCTCCTCAAAGACATGCTCACACAGGCAGTATGAATGTTTTAATCTTCTATTTAAAACCTCTCATCTCTGATCGTCCTCTAGGCTGCCGCTGCAGCAAACACTGCCGAGCCGCAGACGAGGCCTGCCTGGAAAAATGGCTGCAGAAAGGAGAACCTCAACACGGACAGCCCAGAAGTTTTGGTTGATGCGTTCTAGTCAAACTACTTCCCTACCCTCCTCTCTGTAAACTACTGTACACATTGACAACAAGATCCATGGTTTTCACCTTTAAGAACAGAATTAACCACCGTTTCAGCAGCGCAAGAGAACAGTCCCAACAAATGTTCAGAGATAGATATGCTGCAACTGCAACTGCTATGACCATATAATGCAAGAATTCCTACTTGCACCTTTTCAAAATGATGATGCTCCATTGCCTTTTGACCCAACTCATGACTTGAGCGGTCTTTTGTGGGGAATTCTGTCCAAAAAAAATTAAAGTCTAAGCTGGATCAACTTCAGTCACTACTTTGTGGGCATACTCAAAATAATTCCATTAAACTGAGAGGTGTTCTCCTCTATATAAAACGCGTTGAGTTGGCTTAGTTAGGTCTGTTGATGCATTATAGAAAATTATTCAAGTGACTCCATTCAGGCTAACTTAGTATTGTAATTAATTCAGCCTCTCAGTGCAGGCATTTGGACTTATTATGAAGAAATCCAGATACTCAGTACGTCTTCTGCAAGATGCCCTTTCTGAAGAAAGAAGCAGCTGGAAGGCAATACGTTAAAGGGACTTATGGGCACCAAAATGCTTTTTCACTTAGTTAGCTCCATCTGTTTGTCAAGTTATGAACAGATGCTGCATATCCTTCTAAATGCATTTTACCAGAATCAGAAAAGTCAATTTTTCAGCAGATAAAAACATCAGCATCCAGAAGGGGAGACTGACCACTTTTAGAACTGTTCCCTTTTGAACTCTATCGGTTTGTGTTAGAACAGATATAACATACAACACATAGAAACAAAGATCTTTAAAACAACTGGAAGTTAATTTTCTTTCATCTGAATAAGAAGTCAGAAAGCACACAGAAGTGAAAAAGAAATAGAAAAAAGAATAGCAGGAAGCACCAAAAGAAGATGTGTCATTTGCCATAAGTTGCACAGCAAAATAGCACCTCTCAGCCATCCTCTGTTTAGTACCCCAACTTTTGGACCTTGTTTGCCTCCCTGGAAGTCTATATTACACTGTCCCTGTCGTGTCATCTCTTTTCTACTCAAGAAAACAGATAAGGAAAAGAGATTGGCCGTATCAATCTGATAATAAATTCAATCAGAGTGTATGTCACTATCAGTGCCTCCCTTTTAACCTTGCCTGCCTTCTGATATCAAAAAAATGAGCCCCCACTACTACTGCTTTCCCAAAAAAACAACTCCATTAACCAATTTATTTTCCAAGCCAACTTCCCACCTGTAGAAAAAAAATCTCCCACTTCACAAGCTCTCCTCTGAACTGAAGGCCTACCATTTTGTCAAATTTCTACGGCCTCTATGAGGATTGTATGTGTCACCAATGTTCTTGACATCCAGCGATTAAGTTACACTCCCGTCACTCAGCCTTTTGTCTAGGCAGGCCACTTGTTTTCTTCTGCTCGCAGAGCAGGGCTGCACGCAGTCATCCTACCACCATCTGGGGCGCCAGGAGCGCACGAACGGCCCCTGCACACACGTACAGCAACCTCACTCCAGCACGAAGCACCGCTGAGAGGTCCCTCAAGACGGTGGCAGCGGCAGCCGGCACCGCTGCTGGGCCAACCAGCTCAACTGCAGCCCGTTCCGTTCCGAACCGTGCTAGGAGAGAGAACTGCCAGGAAGATGCTATGCGGACTATTCTGCAGGACTGCCTGTGCCTTGGGACTGCACGCTGAGCATTCCTGAGCGGGATCCCATTCATAATCTGCTGACGACAGTCGATATTTCACAGAGATCACAATGACATGAGCTTTATCTGGGCCTTGCTGTCTCTGGAGCAGACCAGGAGCAAACTTCCCAACATGCGGAGTCACGGCATACTGCCAGTCTGACACCCACATTAACACTCTTGTACCTGGCAGATGTTAATAGCTGCCAAATATTGAGGCAGGGAGGACTTCTATATTGAGTGCTCAGATCACCAGAGCTCATGACTAGCACAGTAGTGATTTTTTACCATCATCCCTGTTCTAACAATGAATAAAAAGTTCTGCTGGAGCTAAGAGGATTTTGCCCTGGGATTCCTGTAACAAAAAAAAAAAAAAAAAAAAAAGAAACCCTCTAGCATGCTTCCCATTAGACAGACTAAATAAAACACACTTCAAAGTTAGGAAAACAAAGGTACTGTACAGTGAAGTGAAGACTGCAGCAATTTCAGGGGTATTTTCTGTGATCCTGAAGAAGTCAGGAAGATAGTCTTAAAAAAATACTGAACTCCAACTCAGCATCATCTCTTGGCAGTGGGCGCTGCCTTTTCGCATGTTGGTTCAGATCCTCCCTAAGGTAGATCCATACTCGGGGAAGGACTCCCTGGAGAGGGTTTCAGGGCGGTCCCGATCCTGGCAGCGGCAGGAGAAGGCACCGCAGTCACGGCTCGGGCTGCAGAGACGCTCCCCAAGGGCGCTGGAGGAGCCAGGGCCACAAGGTGACGCGCAGAACGCCGCGGAGCGCGCGGCCGTGGCCCTGCCCCACTCTGCACTGCCCTCCCTTGCGTGGGGATGTTCAAGAATCCGTTCTTGGATGATTCCGCAAAAACTGGCAGAAAAAAGGAAAGATACTGAACACGGTAACAGAGAAGATACAGAAGCGATACGTTCCTAATACTTCCTAGAGGTAACAGAAATTCTCACTACCAAAATAGAGATTTTGAGGGAAATATAGACAGACTGAGACATATCTGTTTTAATAGAGGATAATCTTTGGTCTTCAAATGAAAATTTCTTTAGTCACTTTTATTGTGTTAATATCTTCCATTGCAAATTTAAGCTTGGAAGCTTTCCCAGCTTTCACTGTGAACAGTAAGCCAAATTATTCACATTTTCAGACTACTGCAGTAATTGGAGTCTTACAGAATATCAAACTCTGGAATTATTAATGATACCTGTTGCTCTAGCCCCCTGTGGCCTGGGCTGCTCTCCAGCCTCAGGGCTAAGGATGTAGTCAGTCATTTCCAGTAGTTTAAGATTGAAAAATGTTTTCTTAAAAAAAAATAACTTCTATTATACTTCAAAAGCTGAAATGAAAGTGAGAGCTTAAAAAAATGCTAGACTGTGACCAGTAGTGACAGTACTTTGATCAGGGGTTAGAAGCAACTTTTTGTGGTTATTGCTTGTGTAGCCACAGCAAATGCAACAGTTGCTGAGGTTTCTGGTGGACACAAGCAAAATAAAATCGACTACAAGTGTTTTCACTGGGTGGCTGCATATAAAATTACCAGAGCTCGGTTATCAACTTGAGACACTTTAGTCTTCTTTAAAGAGTCTACCACTATGCTGAATTAACAGTATCAGTCCAGCTGTAAGGCTCCTATCTTACTCAATATATTTTTTAATTATTTTTATAAAGCTTTTGAGACTTCAGAAATACAACATTTCTTTCTTTATGTTTCATAGTCAGTTGCGGTATAGACAATGTTGATATGGTATTATATTATATTATATGTATTATATTATAGAAGTAAGGGTGGTTCTTCTTGCCTGCAGGAAGCCCAGCAAACCATGTAGTGTATGTATTACCCTTGGACTTATCTGACGTGAAGAAAAAGACACTCGTATCAAACTCCCTTATCCATATCCAACAGTATGGAGCAGCAACAGGGAAAGAATCTAATGAAATCTCCCTCTAATTTCTAATTCAGGAAAATCAGATTGATAAATAGTTTTTATCTTCAATCCCAGCTACCTGTTTCTCTTCCATCCCTTTCCCCCATACCTGCTCATTATTTGCATGCTCTGACAAGTAGAGCAAAAGAGAGCAAAAGAAGGTATCTGCCCATAACCAAGTGTATTCTATATTTGAACTGGGCCAGAAGGTTGAAATTCATGAAGGATACCACTCAATACACTAAAAAAAAAAAAAAAAAAAGTATTATCACTTTCTAAGCCATCTAACTGGTAATGGGCTTAACTGGAAGCTAAAAACCTGCTGTCAAGAAATTTAGTAAAATCTGCTATGAAAATCTGCAGTGAATTGTTGCTGGAACGCAACTGTCACTCACTGACATTTATATCCTACTTCCCAAGGCTCTTTGCAGCAACTTTGGAGCCTGCACTCTATAGCATTATGCAATATATGCAGCTGTGATGAGACATCCCTGCTTGGCTTGAAAACCTTAATTCTGAGGTTCAAAATCATTTAATGAAGATGAATTACAAACCACATCTTTAATAAGCCTTTAGAAAGTACAACATGACCTCACAGCCTGCAAGCTGGTTGGTCAATGACCTCACTAAGCAATAGATAAATTTTATGTTGATTTAATTTTGCAAACACCGCTAGCAATAATTTGACATGAAAAGATTTACAGCTTTGAGGAACTCATTAGAAATCTTGCTCTGTATTCAGGAAATGCTAACAGTTCCAAAGATATGGAGAGAGTTTTGAAGGAAAGAATTTGATTCCCATCTGATTTAACAGCAGTTTCAGATTTACAGTAGTCTCTCTCTGTGTAGGGTAGACTGCCAAAGTTGAAGTCAGTGTAGTTCTGCTGATAAGGGGTAGGCCCTAAAATTTCCTACAAAAATAGTTGTGTCTATGTAATACGTGAGATGTGGCTATAAAAATCACATTAGTTGTTATTTAAGATGAGGCATTAAGCAGACCAGAGATCTAGTTTGTAAAGTATGCAATTGGTAAGTTAATGATAACTACTTTTTAAGAGAAGTAAGACACCTTTGTACGAACAATCACAAAGTAATCTTACTTGAAGAAGGTTAATTTCCTGTTAACACTAGACTCTTTGCAGTAGATTTATATCAATTAGTATTCCCATTTCATGTAAGTTCTGCACAGAGGAATGGGGAGAGGAGGAAAGCTTTCCCTTTTCCATTAAATAAAAATGTGCAAAGAGGGGCTGAATACCAAACATCTGGCAGAGCATATGAAAAGAAATGCAATGTGACTGCAGTAAAAACAAAGGATAACGCAAGCAGCATAAAAGATATTTCATGGAAAAGCTTACTAGAAGTCAAAACGCTCTTCCTGAGTGCTCTTTGAATCACAGCTTTGCGTATCAAAATTAGAAAGGGTTTAACTCAAAGCACAGAGAAGCTTTGGTGCATATACTGCTTCCCTGGCTCTGACATACAAAAATGCAATCATGTTTTGAAATATAAAAATAATGCCCTGACTGGACTGATTCTTTTGCTTTCAGTAGAACACCAAACACTGCAGCAGTATCCATCCAAACCGTGTAAGGCCAAAGCACTGCATGGGAATGTAGCTTGCTTGCTTTGCGACTACGGCAACATGTACTGTAGGATGGTATTCACGCAGTCTTCTTTAGACATCTAAATTTGGGTGCTTATGCTATAAGCCTAGTTTCTGTAAGAAATTGGTTTATAGATACGGACCTCTGCTCTGACTCGTTATGCAAAAGAAGCCTTTAGCTTACTGGGTTCACAGGGAATTTAATCTCCTAGTTCGGCACCTAAATTCAGCTCCGTAACAAAAGACATGTGAATATCCCTCCCTGGCACACTTTCTCTTGCATAGCTTTCCCATTGGATAGAATTTTTGCACTTAGATTACAACCTATAATTACCATGACATACATAGCAGAAACATAAACCTTCAAAGTTTCATGAAGATCCACTCTGGTCATCTCAACATGCCTCAAGTACTAATATCATGCACATCACTTCATCTCTCCTCACTTTGACAGTTCATCCACCAAGACATTCGGTGTCCCAAACACCCACTGAATCTGCAAAAAGATATATATTGCTACTGCTTTAGGCTCTGTTAATGGTTTTAACTTCTCTTTGCTGATAAGCCTGTTTTATTTGACTATCTCCTTCTTCAGAAACATAAAGTAAAATTCTCAAATTTGTAATGATGAACAGAGTTTCAGGAAGCCACAGGATCACTAGAACAACTTTTCTAAGATCTGGAACTCTTCAATCCACCATTAGTCCCCAGCCCACTCTGACAACTAGCGCTACAGGCATGAGCCTGGCATGCCCGGAATGCCGCTTCTCCTCCCCAGTACTCTTCCCTGTAGGCTCATCCTCTTGCATTTAGTTTCCACCAAGAGAGAAGCAAGAAGCATCCATTAATAAGGAGGACTTTTCTATCCCATTTACTGCAGCTACCTTTTTTTTTTTTTTTTGTCAGCAACTTAACAAAGTTGGGGAATATCTGCATTCCCTACTCTAATACTGAAGCTGTGCCTCTTGAAGTTAGTGAAACTCCTCACTGCAGTTCAGGAGCTGGGCCTTTTCTTAGCAGCTGAAAGTAGATGGAGAGAAGAACTACACAGAAGTAGAGAACTTTGCTGAATGTTCCTCTTCCTGCAGTTTTGGCATTTTACTTTGAATCTTTCTCCTTGGCAACAGAGAGAGACTTGGACCATAGATGGTGAACACACCTGATAGAACAAATGTCTTCATCCACACAGAGTTAGTACACTGTCACTTATTTTATCTAGCATATTGTCACTTCATGAGATTCAAAAGATGCATTAGTTGCCTAGTATCAATAAAGATGTTTTCCATTCTTTTTAATTACAAGTTATTGCAGTTGATGAAGATTACAAACCTACATATAAACCTCATAAGAAAGTCCTTAGCATTTCATTTACTCAAAGTTCATTTTCCTTTGATGAGGTAATACATTTTTTGGGAGTTATCTGCACTTTAGATATACCTTGTGCTTTCAACTGGTGTAAGTTCCATTCTCTTACTCAGGCCTATGAATAAAAAAGGTCAAGCAAAATGAATATGCACATTTTAATAGAAGCATTCAATATTTAGACAGTCTTCTATAACTCACTTATAAAGTTTAACGCATTTGTTAATCTATGTAAGCTTTTATGTGTGTCATCATCGTGGTATCTGAACGCTGTAGTAAAATCATAGAAGTAAATTATGTAGCTTCCTATGGCATAGTTAACTCACCCTTGAGTTAGCTAGGAAAGAAACTGCATTAAAGCTTTATTCTGCCTGTTTCTAAGAGAGAATTTGCTCAGGTATTTTTATTATTCTACTGTTTGTATTACAATAATTCCTAAGCAGACTTGCTTTGTGTTAAACAACCTCACGTGGTGCTTCAACTTGTAGGCTCCCCTTCACCTCAAGAAATCTTCATTTTCAGTTTTATGTTTCTAGCAGGATGATATAAACATCCCACATTCCAGCCTGAATATCTCATTAGGTGGAATTCCTGCAAAAGGGGAGGATTTGCAGTGCTTCATATGCTAGTCCGGCAATAACATCTACCTCTCTACTTTCACTCTCCACATAGGGCCAACTTCTTCTCTTTCTCTGCCTTCTGCTAAAGTGTTAAAGTCTGGATAGGACAAAAGGAAAATACACCACTTTTTTTTTTTTTTTTTCCTCACTTGCCAATATCATCCTCAGAATAGTGAAGGACTCGATACAGAAGGATATCAGCATGCAGAAAGTGAAATTCCTCCATAAGCTATCTGATTTGATCCAGTTTCATCAAGAACATTGATATTTCAAGTCAAATGTCAAGTCATAACTACAATACAAATGATCTTCGCTTTGGGGATGAGGCTTTCATCAACAACACTACGGATGTCACCCAAATTTGCAAATCTTTCTGGAGGAAACTACAATTCACTTTCCAAAATTTGTCCTAAAAGAATTTTTTTGATGGCACTTTCCACAGTATCAACCAAGT